>CAUOFW020004036.1:313436-393660 GCA_963454935.2 Ilex paraguariensis | reverse complement strand
CCCCCCCCCCCCCCCCCCGGGTAGGGAAGAGTTCATACACTGCAATCCAATCCCACATAGAGGAATTTTCATGCCATAACTTGCCCTGTCACCGTTTGCTGGCTCTAAGCTAATGAGGATGGATTCTGAAATCCCGGTACTGAAAGCGCACGGTCCTGTTTACAAAGAGGCGGTCTACCCATAATGGTAACAACGTGAAAAAACACCAAAAAAGTCAGGCGATGGCAATAGGCATGAAAACTGTATTATATAAAATTTTGACCAAGTTTGAGTCCAACAGGAGGAATTTACCAGAACTGTGGTGGCAATCTATGATTGATCATCATCTGACCGAGAACGTGTCAACCGCCGACGCCTTCTCGGGTGTGGAGACACATCTTCGCCCATATCACGCAATAAGTTGGAATCGAGATTATCCTCTGTGTTGTTCTCATCTCCGTCGTTGTCGCTGTCATCCTCCTGAATACCCAACAGACGTTCCCCCCAATGAAACCGGCGCCGAGAGAAAGCTCCTGGTTGCCGGCGAAGTCTTGACGAAGCCCCCAACCTGCCACCCCTTGTATTAGAGACTGGGTCCATCGAGCGAATCATCTGAAACAAGAAAAAAGTAGGCAACCAAGGCCGGTTACCTTCACCTGAACTCCTTTCCCTTTCACTTGATAGTCTGTCTCCATTCTCAACAACATAGTCTCCAAGCACAATGGCACCTGGCATAGCAGAGCGGATAGCACTGACAATATCATCGTATTCCCTCTGGTGCTCAAGGTGCCGCCAGGCAAGTTGTCTGGAGGGCTCGATGTCAGCAGGTCGGGCTGTAGGGTGAACCCTCCTAGCATGCTGACGCAATTCTCTATAGTTACCAAAGAACGAGCATGATTCGCGAGAGCAATTTCGAGGCTTCAGGTTGAGGTACTTTCTAGCTTCTTCTACAACCTTCCAACCCAGTACCCTTCCGCGGCACAAGGGGCATCTCAAATTCAATTTTGATTCTGATGAATGTCCAGCATTAGTTTCTTCAATATCAATACTTTCCTGTAAAGATTCGGGGTCTCTTCTTCCTAAAATGCCTTCTTGCATTTCCAAATCCCTCCCTGCATCATGTATGCTATTTTCTCCTGATCCTCCAGGCAATCTGGCAGCTGAAGTGCCATTTTCTATTAGAAAGTGATTCCCAAAGGCTTCAGTCAAGGAAACCGTTGTCCTCAAGCCTGAGTTCCCACTAGAAGTATCGATAGAACTCTGCTGGTTTCTGTGCAACAAGTTGGGTGGAGAGGGACTGTTCTCGTTTTCATCTCTGAGTTTCTTAAATCGGTCCAGGCAATTTGAATGCCTGTAACTTGTGTCACAAATGTATGATTGGCAACCCTTCTCATGGGAACTACACAAGAGAAGAACAGCATTATGTGGGTGGTCCATGCAGATGGGACAGGAAGCATCATCCCATTCTTTGTGGAGACCACGGATATCAGCATCATTTGACATGCTTCGTTTCCTACTAGCCATCTACGTGCACTGTAGTATGCCACTAAAACATTCAAACGGTCAGCATACCAGTTCTATTCTAAAATAGCTCAAAACAAATGGAACAAATGGAACAAATGAACTTTGTGGTCAGACATGGCAGCAGAAGCTATGACTGCACCACATAAATTCCAAGGAGTTCTGCCATCATAACCTTGAGTTTTTGTGAGTAGAAAGAATGTTAAACTACTCAATTGGACCTACAATACAAACAACTCGAAGAAGGAACCAAAACTGATGTTACAATACCATGAATTAATCCCCACAATCCTTCAAAAACATTCCAAAAAATGATGCAGTCGCCCCATTTGTTTTGATGTAAAATGTGTTCCTAATATATTATTTTTCACATGAAAAAATCATTTTCCTCCTTATTTTCCAGTTTCTGGATCTCTTTTTGAAAGATGATCTTTCTATGCTAAATAAAAATAGAATTTGGAAAAACACCAAAATAAACAATAATATGAATACACATATATGTACTTCATAGTAGTAAACAAATAGGATGATAAATTATAAATGAACATGCACATAAATGAGTATAAATATGCATTTTAGTCAACTTATCTAAATGTAAACATTGTATGTGCTATGCACGTGTGTGTGTGTGTGTGCATATATGTGTTTTGTGGTTAAGTATATACTTGTCGAATATTTTGCATATAAGTTGAGTGTTCATTAGGAAAATGATTGGCGTTCAAAGGAACTGTCAGTTATCCATTGCATGAGCAAAACGGGAAAGTGTTTAAGACATTTCCTAGAGAATAATCTGCATCAAAACAAACAAAGCATACAAATATCTTTCTACATCTGTCCTCTTTCCTAACAGTCTAAAATTGTACTTATAATTCAATTGTTAGGCCACCCAGCAAATCAAGAACTGACATTATTATCAAAAACAGTCCACCTTACAGACATTAGATCTGTAATTGAATCTAGTGGTCTACAAAAAGGACTTTTCCCTCAGTTCACAGCACTCCTGAAAATTGCCAGAAATTGCCCAATTCTAGTTGATATGAGGACATGCTAAGTTGTCTTGAGTGATTGGCCCATCAATCAAAACTAAAACCAGTGTCTCAGTGGGCTTGATCATGATGTTGACACTATTTGACGAAGGATGAAGAGGCTACAAGAAAGCATCTACTAAGCTAAGAAATCAGAGAATAGAAAGAGGAGAAGAAAGAAGAAGAGGTGGAAGAGATTTATCTCATCCTCGCAAGAAATCAGTCAAGAAACACACAAATTCTCCGCACAGAAACACTTAGATAGTCAATTACATGAGCTTCAAACCTATTGATACCACATCTTCCACCAACCTCCCAATCCTACCCCTCCAAATAAACAAAATAAAACTTGAGCCTCCCTCTTACAAACTAATAATCAACATGAAAAAAAAAACAAGATATAAAGTACAAAAGTGGTGTCAACCATATCCATTCAAGGTAATTTGAAATTTCCTGCTACACATGTTGCTCCAAACATGTCCAAGTTCTTGCCATAAAATTTTCTCCTTTTGCATAAACCGTTTTCACTCTAGTTAATCAGAAAATACTGAATACCTCCGTAACCACAAGAAGTAACTTTTTTCTCCAGCGGAAAGTATGACCAGAACATCATAATAACCACCATTTAAATTACGGAGGTGAAGGGAGGCACACACGTGCCAGCATCAGTAGAACTTAATCTAATCTAAAGAACAGAACTTAAATCCCTAACTTCTAAACTTGCAAAAACTATAAGGTAGAATGTGCTAAGAGTGTAATTAAGTACCAGGCTATCTAATAAAAAGGCACCATAATCCTTCTAAACACATTTTTGCCAATTCCCACAAAATTATTTGGTTGCTGTGCTCCAAAACAATTAAATTCAAAATTAAAAAATTAAATTTACAGTAGATTGATTCTGGAACTCCATTGTGTAATCAATTCGAACTAGCCAAAACAACTTGTCCAATAAATCCTTAAATTAGGTCCCAAAATCTCAAACATAGCATCTCAAGTCCAATAAACTGAATTCCAGTATGCATATTCTCCTCCTTATTTTTGCTTCAGTTGTGGAACTTTTAAGGCTAGCGATGAAATTTAGAACCTAACAAAGTCAGAGAACTGCAATAAAGGATATAGTGCATACTCACTCATCTTCCATNAAACAAATGGAACAAATGAACTTTGTGGTCAGACATGGCAGCAGAAGCTATGACTGCACCACATAAATTCCAAGGAGTTCTGCCATCATAACCTTGAGTTTTTGTGAGTAGAAAGAATGTTAAACTACTCAATTGGACCTACAATACAAACAACTCGAAGAAGGAACCAAAACTGATGTTACAATACCATGAATTAATCCCCACAATTCTTCAAAAACATTCCAAAAAATGATGCAGTCGCCCCATTTGTTTTGATGTAAAATGTGTTCCTAATATATTATTTTTCACATGAAAAAATCATTTTCCTCCTTATTTTCCAGTTTCTGGATCTCTTTTTGAAAGATGATCTTTCTATGCTAAATAANCAATCTATTAGTCCATCACTCATGTCGTGCTGCATATGAATATGATGAAATAATATAAAAAAATGCTAACCCACAAGGAAGAAAAGGGGGGTCTACACAACTTTGTCATGAAGTGTAACAAAAAACATTCAACTGAGGATATAATAAAATCCAACATACACTAACTTTCAAGAATACAATACCAAGATACCTCTTTACTGGAAACAGATCATAAGAGCAAAAAAAAGTCACAATTAAACAGAAGCATCATTTACTAAATGCATACTCACCAATATAAGGCAATCGCACTGTGACCTTCTGAAATTTATGACACTGGTGGCCAATCAAAGTCAGCAAATCAAAATTATGGAATCTAAGCCCTGATTAAATGGTCCAATCACTCAATATGTAATTCAGCNTGAAAAAATCATTTTCCTCCTTATTTTCCAGTTTCTGGATCTCTTTTTGAAAGATGATCTTTCTATGCTAAATAAAAATAGAATTTGGAAAAACACCAAAATAAACAATAATATGAATACACATATATGTACTTCATAGTAGTAAACAAATAGGATGATAAATTATAAATGAACATGCACATAAATGAGTATAAATATGCATTTTAGTCAACTTATCTAAATGTAAACATTGTATGTGCTATGCACGTGTGTGTGTGTGTGTGCATATATGTGTTTTGTGGTTAAGTATATACTTGTCGAATATTTTGCATATAAGTTGAGTGTTCATTAGGAAAATGATTGGCGTTCAAAGGAACTGTCAGTTATCCATTGCATGAGCAAAACGGGAAAGTGTTTAAGACATTTCCTAGAGAATAATCTGCATCAAAACAAACAAAGCATACAAATATCTTTCTACATCTGTCCTCTTTCCTAACAGTCTAAAATTGTACTTATAATTCAATTGTTAGGCCACCCAGCAAATCAAGAACTGACATTATTATCAAAAACAGTCCACCTTACAGACATTAGATCTGTAATTGAATCTAGTAGTCTACAAAAAGGACTTTTCCCTCAGTTCACAGCACTCCTGAAAATTGCCAGAAATTGCCCAATTCTAGTTGATATGAGGACATGTTAAGTTGTCTTGAGTGATTGGCCCATCAATCAAAACTAAAACCAGTGTCTCAGTGGGCTTGATCATGATGTTGACACTATTTGACGAAGGATGAAGAGGCTACAAGAAAGCATCTACTAAGCTAAGAAATCAGAGAATAGAAAGAGGAGAAGAAAGAAGAAGAGGTGGAAGAGATTTATCTCATCCTCGCAAGAAATCAGTCAAGAAACACACAAATTCTCCGCACAGAAACACTTAGATAGTCAATTACATGAGCTTCAAACCTATTGATACCACATCTTCCACCAACCTCCCAATCCTACCCCTCCAAATAAACAAAATAAAACTTGAGCCTCCCTCTTACAAACTAATAATCAACATGAAAAAAAAAACAAGATATAAAGTACAAAAGTGGTGTCAACCATATCCATTCAAGGTAATTTGAAATTTCCTGCTACACATGTTGCTCCAAACATGTCCAAGTTCTTGCCATAAAATTTTCTCCTTTTGCATAAACCGTTTTCACTCTAGTTAATCAGAAAATACTGAATACCTCCGTAACCACAAGAAGTAACTTTTTCTCCAGCGGAAAGTATGACCAGAACATCATAATAACCACCATTTAAATTACGGAGGTGAAGGGAGGCACACACGTGCCAGCATCAGTAGAACTTAATCTAATCTAAAGAACAGAACTTAAATCCCTAACTTCTAAACTTGCAAAAACTATAAGGTAGAATGTGCTAAGAGTGTAATTAAGTACCAGGCTATCTAATAAAAAGGCACCATAATCCTTCTAAACACATTTTTGCCAATTCCCACAAAATTATTTGGTTGCTGTGCTCCAAAACAATTAAATTCAAAATTAAAAAATTAAATTTACAGTAGATTGATTCTGGAACTCCATTGTGTAATCAATTCGAACTAGCCAAAACAACTTGTCCAATAAATCCTTAAATTAGGTCCCAAAATCTCAAACATAGCATCTCAAGTCCAATAAACTGAATTCCAGTATGCATATTCTCCTCCTTATTTTTGCTTCAGTTGTGGAACTTTTAAGGCTAGCGATGAAATTTAGAACCTAACAAAGTCAGAGAACTGCAATAAAGGATATAGTGCATACTCACTCATCTTCCATTAGCTTCTTGCACCAGAAATTAACTACACCAGTAAGTAATCCAAATAATGTGCCCACATAGTACCACTTCATAAAATAAGTGGTTGGTACCGAGTAACAATTCCCCTTTCCATAGCAATCTATTAGTCCATCACTCATGTCGTGCTGCATATGAATATGATGAAATAATATAAAAAAATGCTAACCCACAAGGAAGAAAAGGGGGGTCTACACAACTTTGTCATGAAGTGTAACAAAAAACATTCAACTGAGGATATAATAAAATCCAACATACACTAACTTTCAAGAATACAATACCAAGATACCTCTTTACTGGAAACAGATCATAAGAGCAAAAAAAAGTCACAATTAAACAGAAGCATCATTTACTAAATGCATACTCACCAATATAAGGCAATCGCACTGTGAGCTTCTGAAATTTATGACAATGGTGGCCAATCAAAGTCAGCAAATCAAAATTATGGAATCTAAGCCCTGATTAAATGGTCCAATCACTCAATATGTAATTCAGTAAAGCATGTTCAAACAAATCGTGAATAAACGCAACCTTGAATAATGAATTAGTGACTGCATCTTGAGGCACTGCCACCAGAGTCCTCAAACCTGCAGTTATGCCGCAAAACAGATGCGATGGTCATGTGCATAAAATCTTGATCAAGAAACTAGGAGTAATTTAGAGTACTACAAATGTTTTATAACAATCCCAATTTTCTCATGTATAAGGAGCCAAAACAAGAGAAAGATCATTATAACTCTGTTTTAACAAAGATTAGCCACCAAAAATAAAAAGATATAATATGAATACCATGAAACTGACAAAAAACCAAAAAAAAAACATTTTACTGTATGCTCTAAAAAAATCTATGAGTGATATATAATCCTTTCCCAATTGAATGCACGAGTGGAGCATCATAGGGGTATGACATCATCCAAATACTACACCCCTCTAGGCCTGTCAACTCATCAGATTTCAAGCTATCATACTTGAAACCGAATCAGATTTGAAAACTCTGATCCTACTATCCGACAATTTGAATTTCACAGTCAATCCATTAAAATTGGAAATCTGATTTGAAAATCCAATTGATCCGTATACCTCAATTAGAGCTAAACTTTAGCAAATTGCATCTAAAATCCATCTCAATCTCATCTAATGATCACCATATTTCATCATATATTTGAATATCAATGTCTAATAGAAATTTATAACTGTGTCACCTACTGGATATTCAAATTCCAAATCTATAAAAAAAAATGAATTCAACAGAGACATATTTATATAATCGACAATTTCAAATCAGGTAGGATCCATAAACAGGCCTACACCCTACAATTCCCAAAACCTTACCTAAAATACCAAAAAAAAAAAAAAACCAACAATTCAAATAAAAAGGAAATTAAACCCACACCCACACATCTTACGATCATCTATCACATAAAAATCAATTTTCTAAACGCAGAAAACCCAGGAAAATAAATTGGCACACCCATAAAATTTTCACCAGGATCCATTTGATCCTCAATTATTGGATCCAAAGGGTCTCCTGGATTTCAAGTCTTCTCGCTTGTTCTTGTGTCAAGAAGCCCTAAATACAACCAAAACCTTCCCCCCTGCCTCCCCTAAATTCAACAACAACCTAACCCTAACCCTAATTTATCTAGAAAACCCAAAAAAGATTCTTCCTTATTAGATACATCAGCATAAATACTTATCGTAGCATCAACAATATCATCAATAAAGGTCAAATTTAATCAGAATAATTGATAACCAATATGGAAAACACAGGACATGAAGGAACTGAATTACAATTTGAAGAATTTGAGTTCTTCAAGCTTTGCCCTACGAGATTCGTTTGATTGTTGAATTCTCTGGAAATACAAATTAGAGTGAATACATATATACGATCTTTGAACGAAATTTACTAGACGCAACCGATGAAGGTGGGATGAAGAAATTAGGAAAGTTCGTAAAAGAGTCTTCCTTGTATTTATAACCGAGGAAATAAGAAATAATTACACAAGACGCCCTGAACTTAGGGTCAGGCATACATACCCACCTTGAAATTCTACAAATTGCTCTTAACCCTTTACACTTTCGTCTAAGATACGGATCAAACTATTGGTTACAGATACTGGAAAAATTCTAGATTACCCTCCTGCATATCTAACTATTATTGTGCTTTGGGGTGTTTTGATATGGTATATTGGGTCCTGCATGGATAATTTAAATTTTTTTTGTTCAAAAATTACAATAACCTCATAAAATATAAAAACTTGCCAAAGAAAGCTCATTTGTACGGAGATTACGTTGTTAAAGAGATTGAACTTCGTTATATTTTTTTTAAATAAGGAACCTCATAAGCATCTTTTAAATAGAATCTAAAGAAAAAAAAATGTTAAATAGAATTCTTTTTGTTTAGAATTTCTAATTCTATTTATTTTTTTTGCTTATGTTTTTAGTAATTTAAATATATTTTTATTATCTATTATTTCAAAAATCATTTTTACATCAAAAATGTTTTGACCCGTGCTCTGAATGAAGAAAATGACGTACCATTGCACTATGCCTTGCATAATGGGGGAGGAAACGTAGCATGTTACAACAAATGGTCGATTTGAGGAGTCAGAAAAACATTGCCGTCTGTTTCAAAAATTTGCGAACAAAANCTTATCGTAGCATCAACAATATCATCAATAAAGGTCAAATTTAATCAGAATAATTGATAACCAATATGGAAAACACAGGACATGAAGGAACTGAATTACAATTTGAAGAATTTGAGTTCTTCAAGCTTTGCCCTACGAGATTCGTTTGATTGTTGAATTCTCTGGAAATACAAATTAGAGTGAATACATATATACGATCTTTGAACGAAATTTACTAGACGCAACCGATGAAGGTGGGATGAAGAAATTAGGAAAGTTCGTAAAAGAGTCTTCCTTGTATTTATAACCGAGGAAATAAGAAATAATTACACAAGACGCCCTGAACTTAGGGTCAGGCATACATACCCACCTTGAAATTCTACAAATTGCTCTTAACCCTTTACACTTTCGTCTAAGATACGGATCAAACTATTGGTTACAGATACTGGAAAAATTCTAGATTACCCTCCTGCATATCTAACTATTATTGTGCTTTGGGGTGTTTTGATATGGTATATTGGGTCCTGCATGGATAATTTAAATTTTTTTTGTTCAAAAATTACAATAACCTCATAAAATATAAAAACTTGCCAAAGAAAGCTCATTTGTACGGAGATTACGTTGTTAAAGAGATTGAACTTCGTTATATTTTTTTTAAATAAGGACCTCATAAGCATCTTTTAAATAGAATCTAAAGAAAAAAAAATGTTAAATAGAATTCTTTTTGTTTAGAATTTCTAATTCTATTTATTTTTTTTGCTTATGTTTTTAGTAATTTAAATATATTTTTATTATCTATTATTTCAAAAATCATTTTTACATCAAAAATGTTTTGACCCGTGCTCTGAATGAAGAAAATGACGTACCATTGCACTATGCCTTGCATAATGGGGGAGGAAACGTAGCATGTTACAACAAATGGTCGATTTGAGGAGTCAGAAAAACATTGCCGTCTGTTTCAAAAATTTGCGAACAAAAGGTATTCTCTAATTATAGTAGATTAATTCATGATATATTCAAGCCCAATCTTGGTCTTTTTCCATCCCTGCTCTTCCCTAAGTTCTATAATTTTTAGTAATATTCGCTCCACTCTTTTTTTTTAAAGAGGGGTAGGGTGAGATATCTGAAATCTTAAAGAAGGGCATTTTCTTGTCATTTTTTGATTATAGATCTGTGAAACAAGATAAGCAAGTTCTCTCAGATAAGCAGCGTCTACTATTATGAGTAACAGCTCTTTCCCACAAAATTAAGTCGATTTTCCGCTATAAACGACAATTGTTTTTCTTTGTGTTACATGAAATGAGGGCCCCTCTCAATTAAAGGCGGCCTTCTAACTCGTGGAATCTACTTGTATGTTAGATGAGAGAAGTAGATTTTGCCCTAAAAAAATTATTAAAAATCTTCACAAATGTTATCCCAAAACTCATACCAAATCAAAGAAACTCAAATCAAGTGAGTTGCAAACTTTTACATAAATCACAACTTGTTAGATTTCATTATCCTTTAAAGTTTTAATGGTCATATTTTATCCTCATTTAAATTTAAATTTGTCATTATTTAAACTTGAGTTTTTTCTTCCTTTAAATTTGAGTTTCTCTATTAAATATGTCTATATTAAATCAAGTTTTTTATCTTATTTTTTAACTTAAATTTGAGTTTGAGCTTTTTTGATTTGGTATGAGTTTGGGTAAAGATTTTTAAGAATTTTTTATCCAAATTTAAATTTGAGTGTGAAAAATAGTATGGTGTTACCAACTATCCATGTTAATGTTGTTGAATAAAAGAAAGCATAACACATAGAGGTGCTATTTTTAGTATCTGAAGGGATCTATTTGATATAGTGAAATTTTAGGAGGCGTAGATGTAATATTGTGTTATGTTATTTACAGCCTGCACTTATTAAAACATGAAATGCGAAAACCCCTATTTGCAGCTCACTGTTCTAATTGCTACCNTTAAATAGAATCTAAAGAAAAAAAAATGTTAAATAGAATTCTTTTTGTTTAGAATTTCTAATTCTATTTATTTTTTTTGCTTATGTTTTTAGTAATTTAAATATATTTTTATTATCTATTATTTCAAAAATCATTTTTACATCAAAAATGTTTTGACCCGTGCTCTGAATGAAGAAAATGACGTACCATTGCACTATGCCTTGCATAATGGGGGAGGAAACGTAGCATGTTACAACAAATGGTCGATTTGAGGAGTCAGAAAAACATTGCCGTCTGTTTCAAAAATTTGCGAACAAAAGGTATTCTCTAATTATAGTAGATTAATTCATGATATATTCAAGCCCAATCTTGGTTTTTTTCCATCCCTGTTCTTCCCTAAGTTCTATAATTTTTAGTAATATTCGCTCCACTCTTTTTTTTTAAAGAGGGGTAGGGTGAGATATCTGAAATCTTAAAGAAGGGCATTTTCTTGTCATTTTTTGATTATAGATCTGTGAAACAAGATAAGCAAGTTCTCTCAGATAAGCAGCGTCTACTATTATGAGTAACAGCTCTTTCCCACAAAATTAAGTCGATTTTCCGCTATAAATGACAATTGTTTTTCTTTGTGTTACATGAAATGAGGGCCCCTCTCAATTAAAGGCGGCCTTCTAACTCGTGGAATCTACTTGTATGTTAGATGAGAGAAGTAGATTTTGCCCTAAAAAAATTATTAAAAATCTTCACAAATGTTATCCCAAAACTCATACCAAATCAAAGAAACTCAAATCAAGTGAGTTGCAAACTTTTACATAAATCACAACTTGTTAGATTTCATTATCCTTTAAAGTTTTAATGGTCATATTTTATCCTCATTTAAATTTAAAGTTGTCATTATTTAAACTTGAGTTTTTTCTTCCTGTAAATTTGAGTTTCTCTATTAAATATGTCTATATTAAATCAAGTTTTTTATCTTATTTTTTAACTTAAATTTGAGTTTGAGCTTTTTTGATTTGGTATGAGTTTGGGTAAAGATTTTTAAGAATTTTTTATCCAAATTTAAATTTGAGTGTGAAAAATAGTATGGTGTTACCAACTATCCATGTTAATGTTGTTGAATAAAAGAAAGCATAACACACAGAGGTGCTATTTTTAGTATCTGAAGGGATCTATTTGATATAGTGAAATTTTAGGAGGCGTAGATGTAATCTTGTGTTATGTTATTTACAGTCTGCACTTATTAAAACATGAAATGCGAAAACCCCTATTTGCAGCTCACTGTTCTAATTGCTACCCGGAGTCTCGGCGAGACAGAGAGAGTCCATGGCCAACAATCCTTCGCAGCTCCTCCCATCAGGTCCATTCTCTCTTGCTTCT
The DNA here is from genome assembly GCA_963454935.2 of Ilex paraguariensis. NCBI lineage: Eukaryota > Viridiplantae > Streptophyta > Magnoliopsida > Aquifoliales > Aquifoliaceae > Ilex > Ilex paraguariensis. The sequence goes on along the minus strand of CAUOFW020004036.1, from coordinate 381,480 downwards.
CTCTTTAGTTATCTCTAAGACTGTAACTCCATATACTTTCACAAAAAGTTAAGTCAGGTAGTGACAGAAAGTAGTTTTTGGGAATACAGAGTTGATAGATCGGTGCACTGGGTCAAAGATATGGGTGATAATGAAAGGCGACAAGGAACTCGTCGGCACTCTCAGGGGTTTTGACGTCTACGTTAACATGGTCCTCGAAGATGTCACTGAATAGTTGGTTCCTCCGTTCTCTCTTTCTATGCGTATGCGTACTTTTAAGTCAATGTTGTTTGTTTTGAAAATTAGGGTTTTGTATTTGATCTTGTAATTGTACTCTCGTAATTGTCCTAAATATTTTTAAATTTCTCTGTTTTTTTCCCATTATAGACTGCTTACGAGGCTATACCGATGTCGCTGATAGAATGTCTTAAAATGTTATGAACGTTAATGAGATTGGGAGTTCAAGGCTTTATAAATAAGATAAAAAGGGCTTTTCTCGCAGCTTGCTTCCTTGGCATTCTTTAATATGTTTTGGGGAACTAGTGTCTCAAATCGAGAATGAAATATAAAAAAAAAAAAAAAAAAGAAGCTATTTCTTTCAGAATTTGGGCTTGTATTTAGAAATATTTGACTGAGTTTTAAAAGAAAATGAAGAGCGGGTTGGTTTACTTTTGACGGAAGTTCATAGAATTTGGTAATTTTTATTTATGGAGTTGCAAACAACCTGAGTTAATCTCAGTGCTAGGCTGGCAACATTCTACTACCTTCATGTGTCTGGACAAGCCATATTCCTTATGTTGTATTGGTTGCTTCATACATTGTAAATGCATGTCATTTTTCATCATACATTTGCTCAGTGTGCTATTTGTTTTCAGTTTTTGCTAAATCTTCAGATGCAATTATTGCAGATTTAGCTGAGTAAGGTGGAATTGGTCTGTTGGTGTCTTTATAAACCTGGAATGACTCGAATAGGGATGCCATGAGTGCATTAGAAGACTTAGCCTGACACCTGATTCATGCTTGGTGTAAATGTTTATGCAGTAATGTTGTGTTCTTGTGTCAGTTGGTGGATGACTTTACACTGTGGGTTGGGTGCATGCCATCACATTAGTTGTGTTATTTTTATGAGGACAGACTGTTGGCACATGTCTTTAGGTTACATTTAATTTCATTGTGCTCTTTTTATGAGAAGCATAAAGCGTTAGCTTGATTTTCCATCCAACTTGGACCCTTCAAGTGTAACCTAGGCGGACATATATCTTATTTGCTTTCTAAATGAGCTCTTTTTTGGTTGGGCATAGGGGTGTCTGTGTTGGCTATTTGTTTTTATGTGAGCCTTGCAATTTTAATAAATTATGTCCCTTGAGTGCCACTCAACCTTTTTTTGTTGTAAGGCTTCCTTTATATCTATTCTATTTGTGCTTTCATTTTCCATTTTACAGTGAAATCACAACTGAAGGGCGACGAATAACAAAGCTGGACCAGATTTTACTTAATGGAAACAACATTGCCATCGTAAGTAAACATTGATTGCTTTTGGTTAACTAGAATTCATTGGAGCCTTTGTCTTTGTTTTGTGTAGTGACTAGGAGCAGCTTATAAATTTTACGAGTATTTATTACTTCTAATTACTAAGAGTATGATAAATAAAAAGCAACCCCTCGTTCTTGTGGATTTTTAATTTGTTTGAGAATTCAAATTGAATGCAATTGCTGTAGCATTTTTCGCAGTTCAAACTCGGGTTGGTCCCAGTGTCCTAAGGTTGATAGTTAAACAGAAATAACGGTAGGGTTTTGTAACATGTAAAACGTGATTTAGTGCACGAGACTCCTATTAGTGCAGTGGTTAGAAAGGTCAAGTGTACGCAGTCTTAGCCCGCATGCAGAGAGGTTGTTTCTATGATGTGAACCCTTGATACTAGGTCACAAGCTGAGGCAATATTAGTTCTTGGGAATCCCTAACAACAGGATGTGCTATCAAGCTCATTCCCTTGGAAATAAGTGGGCCCATACATCAATTAACTCTGTTTGACTAGACAAATCCTCATCTCGCTACAAAAAAAAAAAGAAGAGCGGCAAACATCTGCAAAAGAAACAAATCATTCTCCCTCTACATTTTCTCTCTTTTGTTCTTTTTCCCCCTTTGTTTTCTCTTTCTTCTTCTGTTCAAGAACCAAAATTTTTACCTTTGTTCCCCTTCATTTTCTTTGTTTGTGTTTATTGGCCATTTCATTGTTTCTATCTTTACCGTAAAACCAGATTGAACCTCAATTGTGTCCCCTCTTTCAATTTTTATTTTATTGGTAGTGAACTCTAATAGTGAAGCCCTAATTTGGACAATGATAGCAAATGGGGGCGATGGAGTTATACTAGAAGCTGAATATAATGCTATACTTTGTTTTCATGACAATGATTTCATTCAATACCAACATCCGGATTTTTGACTATTTTCTTTAGAGGAGGGATCCCCCTACACATAACCTGGTTTAGAACTACTAGTCTCGCAAGATTCTTAGGTTATTCAGTGGTTTGAAACCGATGGNAAAAAAAAAAAGAAGAGCGGCAAACATCTGCAAAAGAAACAAATCATTCTCCCTCTACATTTTCTCTCTTTTGTTCTTTTTCCCCCTTTGTTTTCTCTTTCTTCTTCTGTTCAAGAACCAAAATTTTTACCTTTGTTCCCCTTCATTTTCTTTGTTTGTGTTTATTGGCCATTTCATTGTTTCTATCTTTACCGTAAAACCAGATTGAACCTCAATTGTGTCCCCTCTTTCAATTTTTATTTTATTGGTAGTGAACTCTAATAGTGAAGCCCTAATTTGGACAATGATAGCAAATGGGGGCGATGGAGTTATACTAGAAGCTGAATATAATGCTATACTTTGCTTTCATGACAATGATTTCATTCAATACCAACATCCGGATTTTTGACTATTTTCTTTAGAGGAGGGATCCCCCTACACATAACCTGGTTTAGAACTACTAGTCTCGCAAGATTCTTAGGTTATTCAGTGGTTTGAAACCGATGGATCTATTGAGATGAATGTTGAAAATATGGTTATGTCTGTTATCATCCAGGTGTCATTTGGTTTGTTAGGTAACTTCTACTTTTATATCTCTTTCCCTCAAAGTTATTTTCCTTCTCTTTCTTTTGCAAACTTCCTCTTTCTTTCTCTCTTGCTTGTGCCACAGTGCGATGCGTGTACTGTGATGATTCTTAGAATTTTCGTAATTGATAAGTTTTATTTGAAAGAGGATGGTTAAGTTGGGTGATTAAATGTGTGTGAAAGAGTTTTTAAGTGCAAGTTAGTGGGCAGTTGAAAGAGAAAGATACCAGGAGACAAGCCCTTCTCTAATAAAGTTTGGCAATGCATTAATATCTCCCATTCCATCTACCGTTATGTACATCGACTTCTTTGTTTGCTTCTTTTCCACTTTGACATAGCTTCAATCCTCGGCTCTTTCAAATCCAACTAGGTGTTCTGCATTTGTGTTTAACTGCTGATTGTTGCCTTTGAACCGAAAATGACCAACTTCAACTGATCCAGCTGGTAATATAAAAAGGGGAAGTCGGTGTAGAACTAAGGAAAACGATGGGTTAGGTCATTTTCAATCTAGGATTGAGAAGAGGAACAAACTGTAAAATAAATATAAGAAAATGTAAAAGGAAACTTCAGAAATCCAAAAAACAGCTGGACATAAACTAAAGCATTAACTGTATGCATCGGTGATTCGGCGAACAGTCTAAAAATGTATAAACCAGCATTGTATATATACACATGGATGTGTTTTGTGGTTACCATTAGCTAGTCAGTTGCTGACACTGCCACGAGTTTTTAGCTTTTATCTATAAGCCTGAACCTCTTTCCATTTTGTTTGTCATCATGCAAGTAAACCCTACGTGCCACAAAACATTACCAACCACTTTTTACTGTTTCATCAATTAGGCTAAACATTGTGCTTAATGCAGCTGGTCCCTGGTGGTTCCCCGGATCCAGAATGAGCATGATGGCCCTTTCTTCGTTCTGATGAAATTGCTGACCCTCAAGAAAGTCTGCTACATATTCATGGGAGAATGCATGTTTCCCACACGTCTGATTCCATTTATATTGTCATGTCATTTATAACACAGATGGGATGTAACTCTANCCTTTCTTCGTTCTGATGAAATTGCTGACCCTCAAGAAAGTCTGCTACATATTCATGGGAGAATGCATGTTTCCCACACGTCCGATTCCATTTATATTGTCATGTCAGTTATAACAAAGATGGGATGTAACTACACAGATGATAAATGTGTTGGGGTGGTATAATGTTGATGTTCTACATTTATTCATTGTACAAAATAGGATTAGAAAAATGGGAAATTGGCAAAAAGAGGAGGAGGAGATTGCCCTTGAAGCGTCTGATTTATTTGTGATCATAAATGAAATTTATGAGTACTCAGCCCCATGTATTCCCAACCAATTAGGATTCCTATTCTATTTTATATTTGTACGATATAATATTAGCGAAGCGTAGCCCGACTCACTCAGCCCCATGTGAACCCTGGTGGGAGCAATGTTATTTGAAAATTCTATTAATATCATAAACTACTACTGCTATATTACAATGCTATTAACATATCCCCTGTATTAAATGGGCACCCGAAAACAATGTAATTGAACAATAATCTTATGTTTTTTAATTTAATAAATAAAAAATTAAGAATGAAGAAATTGAAAAGGGTAGGTTTCCTAAATCTTTTCCTCGGAAGTAGTGAGACCGAGTACATATTTTATGTTCCCCATTTTTGCTTTTTTTTTCCCCACAAAGTATACAATTTTACTTTGGGAATTTACCAATTTTTTATTTATTCGTTTCATAAATTATTCTTTTTTTTGANCCTAAATCTTTTCCTCGGAAGTAGTGAGACCGAGTACATATTTTATGTTCCCCATTTTTGCTATTTTTTTCCCCACAAAGTATACAATTTTACTTTGGGAATTTACCAATTTTTTATTTATTCGTTTCATAATTTATTCTTTTTTTCGTGTAATTGATATTCCAAACTGTATACGAAACCACAAAATTAAAAGGTGTTGATTGACGGCTCAAGCAATAGTAATTAAACTGGTTTATTTTGTTAAATTCGGATTTTTCATGTTTTACAGTAACCCACCTCAGGTATGAATTGCATCATTTTCGACTCCTGTCAAAAATGGTAACCCTCAATTTTGATACTGCTTAATTTATGAACTCCTTAATACCCATTACCCACCACATGATCAGCTTTTATATTAATCCCCCCTGCAATGACAGTCACAAGCCAACCAGCCCCCACTCACTGCTTGGTTGTCTTACCATCTTCTTAGATTCAGTCCAAGTCTCTCATTGTCTCCAAAGACCTGATAGAGTAACATACAGACGAATCTTTGGGCAGACAGACAGCACAGATAGATCTGTTTTGTGCTGTTCATTTGACCAGAAGAGTCACTCTCTCTCTCCCTCTTGACACTATATAGCTTGGAGTTTTCAATAATATCAACCATAAAATGCAGGTGAGTGCTTTTTATACTAATGTATTTATACATTTATATATACAAATCTGATGAGTTTTGTAATATTCAGTTCGGATTATCCTGTAGATTGCGTTCCCATCAAAGCTGATGTCTCTCATGATGAATCCTATACAGCAGATCATGCCATGGCTATCCAAAGGAACACATGAATCACAAAGAGAGACAGAAAATTAGTGTTAGTGGTATGATTCAAAGTATTCACATTCTGCTGTGAAAAATACCATCAAAATTTATGTATTTCACTAACTACATTTATCTGTTTGGTCCCTTTTCATATGAAAAAGTTGAATCAAAAGACATCGTTTTGTTCAACATGGCCGGTTCAACGAAGCCTAAAAGGAGTTGAGCAAAGACTTGTTTTTGTAGCACAACTAATCTAAAGAGATTGGGAAGCTTTCACAGGAGACAGCATTCGATTCATCCATGAAGATGAAGAAAGAAGATAGTTTCCGAGGACTAGGGAGTAGTCGCATGACAGATATGGCTAGCCCTGGAGGAAACAAAGTTCTACCAATTAGTGAGGCAGCACTATCACCCCCAACAAACTTGAATGAGCAGTGTGCCATGGTGGAAAATAAAGATAAGGCTAAGGCTGACAAATCCAAAACCATTTCCAGAATGAAGGAGCTATTGAGATGGGCTGCTGCTGCTGCCAGGTCTGAGAAGGGAGGAAACTACATTAGTCGAAAGGTTAATTTTTTCCCCTAAAATTATATGCTTGCCTCTTTGGTACTTTAGCCCGAAAATATATTTCCATCACATTTTCCTACGGAACAAGTCTACCCATAGATCTAGATGGCCTGATTAGCAGGCTGAAATGGTACTGCTCTAAAAGTTTATGCTGTTAGAGAAGGTCAAACTTGAGTATTTATATTTCAACTATACCAATTTGAACACTACGCAATTTTGAAACAATTTCCAAGGGTAGACCCATGTCAAATGGTTAAGATTGTGAATTAATTTTCAGGTTTTACACTTTCGGAATAGAGCAACACTCAAGGCAGTACCATATGATGATCAACTTAGCAATGACTCTCCTAAGATCAGTTTCAGATGGGATGTGGGAAGTTTCTCTACCACTTCCTCTGCTTTCTCCGCAATTTCATTGGCTTCCTTCACGAAAAATGAGCAGTCCATGGACATGCCTTCTTTAAACTCCACTCCCATCCATCATAGAGATCCTAGAAGAGGAAATTGGATCACTACTGACTCTGAATGTAAAGACCCTCTCTCTCTCTCTCTCTCTCTCACACACACACACACACACGCACTCACACTCTCTAATATACCTTGTTTGTGTTTGACAGTTGTGGTGCTAGAGCTTTGAAGATTAGGTGTGAAAGTCTACAATCGTTGAACCAACTGCTTAGCAATTGTATCAGTGTTACTGCTGAATGAGTTTTTGTTCATTTCTGGAGATTAGAGGGCTTAAATGTAAACATCAATTCAAGGATGTTATATGTATTCTTCTATGAGACTGGCCTTACAATTAGGAAGACGAAAGGAGTATTTTCAAGTTCATCTACCTGGATTTGTTGATGATTATCACATACATTTTGGGCAGGTTTTTGTAGAATTTCGTTTTGTTTTTGAGGCATCCCCGTGCCTCTCAGAAGAATTCAAGTCTAATTTTTAAATCAATGCAGCATTACTCATCCATTATTTCATGAATTCATTAGCACATATATATGGAACATAACGATTTACTCCAAGCTTTCCAAATAATCCGTTATCAATTAGAAGCTAGTTTTTTTTTTTTTTGGTTTAATGATTAGTGATATTCAGATCAGTTTATGCACATTTCGATTAATTCTCTCACAAGTTCAGTCAAAAACAGACTATTAATACTGGGACTAGGGTATTATGAGAAATAAATTTCCTATAGCATAAATCCAAAGGGTTATCAAGATTCAAACTCAAGAGGTCTAGATTTATAATTCGTCCCTGTTATTATTTGAGCAATCATTTTCTGTAAAAGTAAAAAATTAATAATCTTTTTTTTCTTGATCAATAGTAAACTTCACTCAAAAAATAATATAAATACCAAAAAAATAATAAGTGATACAATATTTTTTTTTTTCAATCCCATAATCAAATTGCATGGAGTAAAGTTGTCATCATTACAACAGGTCTACAAACCACGTAACTATAAGTGATAAACCAGTCCAACGAATGAGTTTGTGTCTGAGTTTGACGAATTTATTTTTAAAATAAATTAAAAATATTATTTACACTTAATTCATTTTCTTTAAATGAATGAGTTTCACTCAAAAGGAGTGGAATCGACGTCGCATCGTTGCCACCCGTACGCATAACAAAACTTGGGCGCGTAGAGGAAGGTCACATTGATTTGTTGCGTGGTCGTCAAGGATCTTAGCCAACGGAAAGAGTCTAGATTAAATTGACCATAATCCACCCAGATATATAATGGGCCAATCCTAACCCTCGGTGTGGCTCACGTCACCTGGTTGCCCGTGTCTTGATGTTCCTTTCAGAAATAGATAGGCTCCTACAAAGACGGGCTTCGTATCAGATCATAGCCCAGAAATCGTTGCTTAAAAGGTCCGTGTGGTTTGTTAAGAACTCGCAGCAAAGGGTTTAGCCTTAGGGTTTTTCTCTCGCTGTATCGCTTCTCTCGCTCTTCTCTCTCTCTTCTCTCTCTCTCGTTGAGGAATTATAGCCATGGATAGATACCAGAAAGTCCAGAAACCGAAGCAAGAATCACCCATTAACGAGAACGAAATCCGAATCACTTCACAGGGCTTGGTCAGGAACTACATAAGCTACGCCACTAGTCTACTTCAGGTACTCTCCTTTCTTCAGTCAGGAAATGAATATTCTTAATCTTTTGGTTTCTTGGTTTTATTTTAGTTTTGTTTGATTTATTGGGTTTTATTGTGGTTTCTATTTCACGGGTTTTGTTTTATCTCTTGGATGATTTAGATGAATTTTCGATGGCTTAATCGGTTGCATTTGTGTTTTTCCTTAATGGGTTTTGTCTATTTTTGCAGTTTTTTAATGGCATTCAACGATTACTGGTATATTATTTTTGTTTCTCTTTTTAGGATATTTGGTTACTTGATGGGATGTTTGTAGGACGAATATTGAAACTATTATGAGTTGTAATCGTATAGAATTTTTCTTTTTATTTTTTGGGTTAGGGTTTTTGTTTCTTTTTGTTGAGTTTTGGCCAATTCTTTATATGTTTGCCTGAAATTCACTCAAGACTGAGTTGTTAGTGTTCAAAAAGAAAGCTAGGTTGTGCGTGTTTTTTACCTCTTTGTTTTCTGGTATCATTTAGATTTTTACTCCTGGGTTTTGTTGGAGTTGTGAGATTTGGATGGTTCTTGCTCATCATTTGACCTTTTAATGTTGGTTTGTTTGATTCTTCAGTTGTGTGTTCTCTGTAGGTATGTGACTGTATATTTCTCTTTCAGGGCCAACTATAAGTCCTCTAATGATTAACCGACTTCCTGTGTATTGTCTTAGTACCTCCTTTTCCCTTGGGTTGTTTTGTCTGCTTATCATATATAACTCTTTCATTATGTTTGATTCTATTATGTTTTAATGGAAGGTGTGTAGCATGATTTTAACCTTTTTGGTTACATTCTCTAAATGTATTGGGAAAACAAATACATATTTAGATGATTACATATGGAGTCGGGAACATTAATTCATATTCCATCTTGTTGTAGCTTTTGAGTCAACTTACCTTATTTTTTTCAGTTGGCCTTCTAATTTATTTCTTGTTTTCCTTTGTGTTACACTTTGTGCATTTGCTCAATAATGGTCATCCAGATAAGTGATCAAAACAACTGTCATGCTGGAGTACCCTTTGCATAGATAATTGAATATGCTTATGTATAGTTACTGCATCACAATAGGTTGCTGTTTCATATCTGGGACATCTTAATCTTTGCCAGGCATTAGGAGCCATGATTGCTTTTGTTTTGCCTCAAATTTCTTTTGTTTAGTTGATATGTATATCTTGATTAATTTGTGCAGCACATTCAGGGTTTTGACTTTCAAACTTAATTAATTTATGTAAGACACAAGATATTTGTTGACTGGTGGGAGAATTCACAAATTATGTTTACCAGTTGCCCATCGTGCTAGCATGGCTTAAAAGGTATAGACAATGGGAGCAGTTGTGATTAGTATTTATCTTCTCATATAGACGGGTCATGTAACTTTGTTTCCCCAAATGCCTGTAAATGCTCAAGAAGCAGCATTTTGATATGGCAAACTGGCCTGCAGTTAATTGAAGATTATACCCAGTGTCATGGATGAGTCAGCAAGTGTTGCTTTGTGCAAAAGTTTATTCAACTAATATTTCTTGAAAAATTAGGATTTAGGAGAGTAGTGTGATGCTATTGGCCTGGCAAGTTGGTGTGGTCATTCACTATGAACCACAAACTACTTCAAGTAGCCAATTGAATAGTGCTTGTAACTCGTTACAATCCGATCACACACCATTTGGGGGCTTGCTTGTGGAGTTTTATTAAATTTTTTTTTTCATGATCTGTACTGGTTGTATGTTGCTTCTCGTTTATTTGCTTTTATTAGCTGCTGCGTACTATAATTTATGGCTCTTTGTTCAGGAGAGACATGGGAGAGAGATTGTCTTGAAAGCAATGGGGCAGGCAATAAGCAAGACGGTGGCAATTGCAGAAATGCTCAAGGTTGGTTCATCTTATATTTGAAGTTATTACCTTCACTTTTATTGCTCTGTTCTTTTTAGTTTTTCATGTGCACAAGTAACTCAGTTTCTTATCTTGCCACAGAGGAGAATTCCACAATTGCATCAAGATACTGGCATCAGTTCAGTGAGCATAACTGATATATGGGAACCCATTGAAGAGGGTCTTTTGCCGTAAGTTTCTGGTCTTCTCCACAAAACCACACACACACTCAATACCATACACAGACATGTGTGCATGCACACATAGGTCGGGTAGGGGGTAGGAAGGTAGGTTTCTAGTTTTGCCTTATCCAGCTAAATGTACATATAAAAAATGTGCATCTGATACTTGGATATTAATGTTTAATGCAGTGTGGAGCAGACTCGCCATGTCTCAATGATTTCGATCACCTTGTCCAGTAAGGAGATGAACAAGAATTCTCCAGGGTAAATTTTAGTTCATCGAATTTGAATGTCTGTTTGGATAGCAAAGATTAAAACCAGATTTGAAGTATTGAAGATTTATTTCTGTTTGATGCTGAAAAAGTTCCCTTATTCAGATATATTTAAAATACCTTCTCAAACTGGCTGTTTTTTTACTAGCCATCTTGAGCTTTTCTTCTGGTACTAGCAAGACATAATTCATTTAGCATCTTTGGGCCCATTTTGTGGTTTTCTTGGTCTTTTTATGCATGTCCTGTTATTTGTCTGCAAGCAATTCTTTTTTATCTCCTGGCTCTTTGATTCTCCTTTTTCTGTATATTCTTTACTCTGAAAGAAATGTTTGTCCACAGGTACCAAGCTCCATCCCATGTGGAGCAAGCAAAGCCACAATACAATTATCAGCAACAGCAACAGCAACAGCTACAACAACAACTTAGACAACCACGGGCAACCTATAATGCTGGCAATGAAGGTTATGTCTGCAAAAGGACTCAGAATTAAAAATTCATGTTGAACTATAGTTGCTGTTTATATTGAAATATATCCTAGTTTGTTATTTAGATTCTTATGGGCGAGGACGAGGCCGTGGTAGAGGGAGAGGGCGGGGTTGGAGCAGGGGTGGATATGGAAACTATCAAGGTATTTGTCCTTAGCGTTGGTTTTTGTCATGCAAACGATCAAGTTATATTTATTTTTGACTTTCATTATATTTTTAATAGAAAATGGCGGGTATTCGAACTGGGGCCGAGGTGGTGGACGCGGCAACGGTTGGGGTTATCGTGGTTAGTATTTTTCTAAACTGAATACTTATGTGCATAATGTTCACATGCAACATTGGTTGTGTTATCCCAAGGAGGATAACCCCAGTTACTCTTCTTCTTTCTATTTAGTGGAAGATTTATGATAGAATATATTCATGTCCAGGCAACCCATTGATATCTTGTATATCTTATGGGAATTTATCTTTTTGCTGCACATTCTTTGTGAAACTAAAGGAATTGTGATATGTTTTTGGAATGGTGCAAGTTTGTATGAATGTTTGTTTAAAATATTGAGCTTGAGCTATGAGTTCCTGCATTTTTTGACAGGCGCTGGGTATGGAAGAGGCAGAGGTGGAGGTGGAGGTGGAGGTGGGGGCAGAGGCTATGGTTATGGCTATAGCCGTGGCCGTGGACAGATGGGTAGCCGCCCAAGGGGTGGTGGCAACCAGGCATAGTTGGGGATTGGTGTGCTGTTACTCAAATGCTTTGCCTTGGCCTAGTGGTTGTTATACTCAGAAGTATGTTTGAAAGCATGGAATTGTGGCTTATTTTCCTCAAGGTTGTTAAGCAAGGATTTGGCAGTTTTTAATCACATGGATGTGAGCTAGCTTGTTTCTTCTGTTGCTTTTTATCTAGCCAAGTGCAAGTAGCCAATCTCTGATAAGTGAATTCACTTCAGTCTTGTGACCAGATATGCTATTGTATTTGTCCAATATCTCATTTTTTTTTGGGGGGTTTCCCTTTGAAGCTTTACTAGTCCCATTGATGTCTTAAAATGCTATTGCTTAGTTATAAACGGTTGTAAGCATTTATTTTTTTGGCCTCCGGGGGGAAAAGAGAAAAAAGGGAAAAAAAAAAGGGGGGGGGGGGGGGTTTCTCCTGTGTATATGCCTAGAACCTAATTGGCAAACTTTAGGAACCCTTTCCGTCATGCTCGAATATTATACGAAGTTTATTGCAGTTCAACATCAACAATGGATCTCTGATAAATAAAGTTGATAACAGATGATTAGGTCTAAGTAGAATTGTTTGCGGATCCATGCATAGATTACGCTCCTTATTTTTCTCGAAATCCTTGGATGGCAATTTTCTTTTGGGGAGGAAGGGAGAGAGAGTGAATCCATCTCATAGGATGTCCAGATTCAATGGCAGTGGCAGGGACTCTGAGATATATATGCTCTGGTTTTATATTTTTGTATCCTTCATTGGTCCCTCTATGTTGAACTTGTAGTTGTCTAGATTCATAAATTCTTTGTCCTTTATGCTTTTGTTTGTTTGGTAAGATTGGAAAATAAAAAAGTAGAAATTTGAAAAGTTAAAAAGTTATATATATATATATATAATAATAATAAAAATAAGAAGGATAAAAAAATTGATGAATTAGATTTTCTTTCAATAAAATTAATCATTCTTACTTTCTATATCTCTTACCAAATATAAAAGAGGAAAGGAAGCATTTATCACTCCAAAAATAAAAAATATATCACTTCCACTTTTTATCCACCTTATCAAATACAACATTAAGTTTGTCATGATTTTAATGGCCTATTTGGTTTGGTTGGAAAAGAGGGCGAATGAAAATTGACATTTTCTTTTATTTGGTACCGAAAGAAAATTGAGGGGAAAGGAGGAGATTGTGTGGAAAATGTATCATTTTTGCCCACCATTTTTAATCACTCCAAAAATAAATAAAAAGTGGACGGAAGAAGGTAGTTGGTGCAAAAGTTCTTTGAAATTACCATTTTAAAGTGACAAATTTTAAAAACACAAATTGAAAGAAAAATTAAGTGTGGCCCACCTATTTTGTTATTTTCTATGTACATGTGGACTAAATTAGTGGGGTCTACAACAAAGTCATGTTTTTTTTTTTATATTCATTTATCTTTTCATACCATATAAAATAATAAAAAATTTATTTCTCTTATTTTTTCATCCTTCATAACAAACAAAAAGAAAAAAAAATAATTTTCTTTCCTTGAAGATGAAGAGTCTATTCCTCATAATTTCTATCATTCATTTTTTAATTTCCCACAAAAAAAAATTACCCCCTTCCATTTTTTTCACCAAACAAACTTTCAAACGAAGAGAAAGTTATGTCTCTTGTTTTTTTTTTAATAAACCAATATATAAATAAATGGATCGACCCATTTAATTTAATAACTACTCTCACCATGTAAGATAATAATTACTGTGTAAAGAAGTGGACTTCACTCCGCCCACTTATATATAAATTTTTATTGAATGACAACATTGCATGATAATGACGAGAAAATATTTAATATAACGGTGATACTATGTCAGCATTAATGACATAATATCGCCAACTAATAATAAAATCTTAAATGAGTAAAGTGAATCTCACTAGGATTGTTATTGACCGACAAGAAAGAAGAGTAGATACTAGATAGTTATCTGTTTACATAGAGTGGATAGTTATTAACTTGTGTGGAGTCTGTCTATTATTAGTTGGTAATACAACATAGTAATGTTGACGTAGTATCACTATTATAATAAATATTTGTTTAACAATAAGAATTAATTACATTGAAGGTCCCCAAAGTATAAGACTTATCTCATTTTGGTTACTTATGTTTCAATTGCATTATTTTGATCATTGAAGTATTAAATATGTTTTTATATAGTCCCTCAAGCAGATAACGTTCAGATTACTAATAATTTTTTTATCATAAACTTGTCATATAATACTTAAATATGAAAAAAAAATAATTTTATTAGCTCTTACATAAAATTTGGGTAGCTCTTGACAAAAAAATGTGCAATATGAGTAATTTTTGATCAAAATTGGGATAGTTTATGATCAAAACTGTGTAATTTAGGTAGCTATTAAACTAAAATTTGAGTAAAAGTTTGGTCAAAAATTATCTAAATTACTTTTTTGTCCATATTTAAGTATCATCTGACAAATTTATAATAAAAAATCGTTAATAATCTAGATATTGTCTATTTCAAAGACTAAAATAATATAATTAAAATATTAAAAATCAAAATAAGATAAATCTTATACTTTAAAAACCTCTTATACAACTAACCTTAACAATAAGGACCATATAGACAAGCAGTGAACCAAACAAACTGTTTATAACCGTCGAAGGTTATTTTTTTTTATTATTTTGTTTTTCATAACAAGAAACTGAGTATTATTGGACCTTATCCCGACAAATTAAACTCCAATCACCTCTTAACCGCACCTTCATGTGGACGGATTGTCGTCCAGGTTCATTGTTATCCACATACATTGTGTGCGTGTTTAAATATATATGTATATATATACTATAAGCCACTCTCCCCACCGATCTCTCTCTCCCCTTCCAAGCTAATGATAGGTGAGCTCTGAAAACAGTGCATGGTTGTTAGTCCACTCCCTACCAGCTTCTTTTTTTTTTGAGAGAGAGAGAGAGAGAGAGAGGTGGATGGAAGGCAGTTCAATGAAGATGAGTAGAGGAAAGAAAGAGAAGAAGCTCTCTCATGTGATTCACAAGGTTCCTTCTGGTGATGGTCCTTATGTTCGAGCCAAGCATGTTCAGGTGTGCTTCCCTACTTCAAGAGCTTTTTATCAAATTAAAGATTAAAAACAAAATGATCTAAATGTTTTGATTTTGGTGGAAATCAAAACCAATTTGAATTAAAAAAATAAAATAAGTCAAGACCTAACATGTGATATACACTCTTTATTTACCAATTTTATATATCATATTTTAGGTTGAAATTACATCTAAATAGGAAAAATTTTACCTCTTGTAGCGTGAGCTCACGTAATAAACCTTTAAGGAAAATTCAAATTTAACTTCCCAAGTCTTAAGTCTATTTTGATATTTTTGAAGAAAAATATGNGGGGTGGTTTCTCCTGTGTATATGCCTAGAACCTAATTGGCAAACTTTAGGAACCCTTTCCGTCATGCTCGAATATTATACGAAGTTTATTGCAGTTCAACATCAACAATGGATCTCTGATAAATAAAGTTGATAACAGATGATTAGGTCTAAGTAGAATTGTTTGCGGATCCATGCATAGATTACGCTCCTTATTTTTCTCGAAATCCTTGGATGGCAATTTTCTTTTGGGGAGGAAGGGAGAGAGAGTGAATCCATCTCATAGGATGTCCAGATTCAATGGCAGTGGCAGGGACTCTGAGATATATATGCTCTGGTTTTATATTTTTGTATCCTTCATTGGTCCCTCTATGTTGAACTTGTAGTTGTCTAGATTCATAAATTCTTTGTCCTTTATGCTTTTGTTTGTTTGGTAAGATTGGAAAATAAAAAAGTAGAAATTTGAAAAGTTAAAAAGTTATATATATATATATATAATAATAATAAAAATAAGAAGGATAAAAAAATTGATGAATTAGATTTTCTTTCAATAAAATTAATCATTCTTACTTTCTATATCTCTTACCAAATATAAAAGAGGAAAGGAAGCATTTATCACTCCAAAAATAAAAAATATATCACTTCCACTTTTTATCCACCTTATCAAATACAACATTAAGTTTGTCATGATTTTAATGGCCTATTTGGTTTGGTTGGAAAAGAGGGCGAATGAAAATTGACATTTTCTTTTATTTGGTACCGAAAGAAAATTGAGGGGAAAGGAGGAGATTGTGTGGAAAATGTATCATTTTTGCCCACCATTTTTAATCACTCCAAAAATAAATAAAAAGTGGACGGAAGAAGGTAGTTGGTGCAAAAGTTCTTTGAAATTACC
The DNA here is from genome assembly GCA_963454935.2 of Ilex paraguariensis. Lineage (NCBI taxonomy): Eukaryota > Viridiplantae > Streptophyta > Magnoliopsida > Aquifoliales > Aquifoliaceae > Ilex > Ilex paraguariensis. The sequence goes on along the minus strand of CAUOFW020004036.1, from coordinate 365,329 downwards.
ATTTTAAAGTGACAAATTTTAAAAACACAAATTGAAAGAAAAATTAAGTGTGGCCCACCTATTTTGTTATTTTCTATGTACATGTGGACTAAATTAGTGGGGTCTACAACAAAGTCATGTTTTTTTTTTTATATTCATTTATCTTTTCATACCATATAAAATAATAAAAAATTTATTTCTCTTATTTTTTCATCCTTCATAACAAACAAAAAGAAAAAAAAATAATTTTCTTTCCTTGAAGATGAAGAGTCTATTCCTCATAATTTCTATCATTCATTTTTTAATTTCCCACAAAAAAAAATTACCCCCTTCCATTTTTTTCACCAAACAAACTTTCAAACGAAGAGAAAGTTATGTCTCTTGTTTTTTTTTTAATAAACCAATATATAAATAAATGGATCGACCCATTTAATTTAATAACTACTCTCACCATGTAAGATAATAATTACTGTGTAAAGAAGTGGACTTCACTCCGCCCACTTATATATAAATTTTTATTGAATGACAACATTGCATGATAATGACGAGAAAATATTTAATATAACGGTGATACTATGTCAGCATTAATGACATAATATCGCCAACTAATAATAAAATCTTAAATGAGTAAAGTGAATCTCACTAGGATTGTTATTGACCGACAAGAAAGAAGAGTAGATACTAGATAGTTATCTGTTTACATAGAGTGGATAGTTATTAACTTGTGTGGAGTCTGTCTATTATTAGTTGGTAATACAACATAGTAATGTTGACGTAGTATCACTATTATAATAAATATTTGTTTAACAATAAGAATTAATTACATTGAAGGTCCCCAAAGTATAAGACTTATCTCATTTTGGTTACTTATGTTTCAATTGCATTATTTTGATCATTGAAGTATTAAATATGTTTTTATATAGTCCCTCAAGCAGATAACGTTCAGATTACTAATAATTTTTTTATCATAAACTTGTCATATAATACTTAAATATGAAAAAAAAATAATTTTATTAGCTCTTACATAAAATTTGGGTAGCTCTTGACAAAAAAATGTGCAATATGAGTAATTTTTGATCAAAATTGGGATAGTTTATGATCAAAACTGTGTAATTTAGGTAGCTATTAAACTAAAATTTGAGTAAAAGTTTGGTCAAAAATTATCTAAATTACTTTTTTGTCCATATTTAAGTATCATCTGACAAATTTATAATAAAAAATCGTTAATAATCTAGATATTGTCTATTTCAAAGACTAAAATAATATAATTAAAATATTAAAAATCAAAATAAGATAAATCTTATACTTTAAAAACCTCTTATACAACTAACCTTAACAATAAGGACCATATAGACAAGCAGTGAACCAAACAAACTGTTTATAACCGTCGAAGGTTATTTTTTTTTATTATTTTGTTTTTCATAACAAGAAACTGAGTATTATTGGACCTTATCCCGACAAATTAAACTCCAATCACCTCTTAACCGCACCTTCATGTGGACGGATTGTCGTCCAGGTTCATTGTTATCCACATACATTGTGTGCGTGTTTAAATATATATGTATATATATACTATAAGCCACTCTCCCCACCGATCTCTCTCTCCCCTTCCAAGCTAATGATAGGTGAGCTCTGAAAACAGTGCATGGTTGTTAGTCCACTCCCTACCAGCTTCTTTTTTTTTTGAGAGAGAGAGAGAGAGAGAGGTGGATGGAAGGCAGTTCAATGAAGATGAGTAGAGGAAAGAAAGAGAAGAAGCTCTCTCATGTGATTCACAAGGTTCCTTCTGGTGATGGTCCTTATGTTCGAGCCAAGCATGTTCAGGTGTGCTTCCCTACTTCAAGAGCTTTTTATCAAATTAAAGATTAAAAACAAAATGATCTAAATGTTTTGATTTTGGTGGAAATCAAAACCAATTTGAATTAAAAAAATAAAATAAGTCAAGACCTAACATGTGATATACACTCTTTATTTACCAATTTTATATATCATATTTTAGGTTGAAATTACATCTAAATAGGAAAAATTTTACCTCTTGTAGCGTGAGCTCACGTAGTAAACCTTTAAGGAAAATTCAAATTTAACTTCCCAAGTCTTAAGTCTATTTTGATATTTTTGAAGAAAAATATAATTTTTGGTGTAATTGTGTAACTCTCGTTGTGTAGAACAATTTTAATTTTTAACCTGAAGTAATTAAACAGTTCAATTCTCGTAGATCTGGGAAAAAAAGTTATATTCTTTCCCTTTTTTTCTTTTCTTTTTCTCTCCCTTTTGTCTCTTACTGCCGAGACTTGGCATAAAAAGTGAGCGGAAGACTTTTAGTCTTTCCCTTCGTATACTTTTACCGTTACACGCTCAATTTTAATGGGTCTAATTTTATTTCAAATCAATTAAATTTTGTCTTGTGTTAAGTTTAATATATTTTTATTGAATTAACTTTAAAATATTTTTTAGATACCGTAAATAAAATCTGATCGTAATTATTTTAGTCGCGCGACACCCGATCGTTTTGTAACACGTGAAAATTCAACTATTTTAGAATTTTAAATTTACCGGATAGCTAGATTTCACAAGACAAATATAACGGTAAAGTCTGTTTCGTCATCTGAATTTTATAAAAATTCACGTTTTTGACCCTTGCTTTAACAATTAATTACTATTTTATCCCTTTAATTAGAATTTTAATAATGCATTCGGATTTTACGTCAATAACACTATTCGAGAAGTTACATACATCTAAGTTTTATTTCAAAAAATACATGTCTAATATGAAAGAAAAAAAAAAATTAAGGGGGCACATATGTCCACCCTAGCCCAAGAGTGACTCCGCCCCTGATATTCATATCGCGTTAATAAATCGTGTCATATTTTGACACCATTAATGTAATTTCATAAGTTTATATGAATCAAGAAACGTTCACATAGAAAGACACCAAATGTTTGAACATATAAATCTTGACAGTTGATTTAGATTTGTTTCAAGGATCATGGTAATATTTTTTTGCTTTAGTTATGTGGGAAATTCTTTCATTATATGAGATTGATATTCCTACCATTCAAACTTTATTGTACTTCCTTTATGATGTTCTTTTAATCTTGAAGCTACCCTTCAATAAGTAAACAACTTTGTTTCGAGCCAATCATTGTCTGACATTAAATAAACATATTCATCGGTATGGTTCACAGTGTTTTACACGAGGATTAATGGTTCTCAGTATTTAGTTTGGAAAATTAGTTTTATAATTAGGTACACTATTTTTTTTTTTAACGGTCAGGGATATCTGAACTAATTTACACGCACCTCGACTGATTCCCTCCACTCCGTTCAATGGCAGACTATCCATACGAAAATTAGGGTATTCATGAAAGATGAATTTTTCATGTCGTAACCCTAAGAAATTGTCAAAATTCAAACTTAGGTCGCCTGAGTTTACAACTTATTTTTATTAAATCCAATAGTAGCGGGTCATTAGATCACGGAATTAAGACCACATTGTATTATTATTATAATTTTTTTTTTTGCGCTATTGATCGGTCTCACGATAGATTATGAGATATTTGCTTTGAATTTTGATTTCGTTTCCAATTTTGCATGGAAGTTCAGTTGGTTGAGAAAGATCCAGAAGCAGCAATAGTTTTGTTTTGGAAGGCTATAAATGCAGGAGATAAAGTAGAGAGTGCTCTTAAGGACATGGCCGTGGTAATGAAGCAATTGGAAAGGACTGAAGAGGCCATTGAAGCTATCAAGTCTTTTAGAAGCCTATGCTCTAAACAATCCCAAGAATCACTTGATAATGTCCTCGTCGACTTATATAAGGTACATAAACACAATACACACATACATGCACCTGCACGCGTGCGCGCGCGCGCACACACACACACACCCACACATATATATATATGTATATATTTGGTAAGTAACCATATTACATATTATGCTTTGTTCGATTTATTTATTTTTTAGCGTAAATACGAAAGATATGAATTGAAAATAGAAAAATAGATGAAACTAAATGCAATACTATCCAATGGTTTGGCACACTAGATATAGAGATAAAATATAATACCTAGGACTATTTAGATAGTACTAAATCTCTAATTGTCCTATTAGGAATCTGATAAGCCCTATTAAAGGCATTTTAGGATCCTTTCAACACTTTTTTAATTGATGTGTTTTTCTCACATGTGATATTCCAACTTGCTTCAAAGTTCGCGGTGATCTTTCTAGTCATGGTAGACTTACATATAGATGAGCCTTTTTAGATCTTATTGTAGTGATAGAAATCTCGCGTATTATATTATGTATACCATTTAATGTGATTTAGAAATTGGATTCATCAGTTTATTCGTGCAGTGATTTCTAACTGTGCATTATATGCAGAAATGTGGAAAAATCGATGAACAAATAGCGTTGCTAAAACAGAAACTGAGGTTGATTTATCAGGGAGAGGCCTTCAATGGAAAACCTACAAAGACCGCACGCTCTCATGGCAAGAAGTTTCGGGTCTCCATCAAACAGGAATCTTCCAGGATCTTGGTATGCTTTTTTTTTTTTTTTTATAGCATAGTAAATTAGATTTTTAGGTTTCATAGAAGATGAGATATATACTATTTTAACTCGGGGTGCTAAGGGGTTTTTGCTTTTAGAACAAGCGGCAATATTTTGTTGACGCGAATAAAAAACATTGGTTTTTTGACTACGTCGTAATGCTCACTAGATGTCTGGATGAATAGTGCTAGATGATGATTAATTGCCATATTTAGGGCCATTTTAGTGACGTGTAGCTAGTTCCATTATCTATATAATTAAACAGATGATAGTTTGAACTTATGAGAGATATATTTGCTCTCCCAAATTTTACACACCCAACACACACTTTCTCCCCAAATTTCAAAAATCCAACACATACTCTACAACGCACAACTGTACACACTTCAACACAAATTTCAATGCATGTATAGTGTAATAATTCAGTGTACAGTAACTTTAGTCACGGGTGTCACTAATATATATATATATATATATATATATATATATAATGCAAATAGTTCCACTATTTATTATTATTAATCTCTAAAATATGCCTATTTTGTCAATTTGGTGCTTATTGTATTAATTTTGTCAATTTAAATTTGTATTACTTTGGTCCTTAATCAGACAATTCATAAAATTTTTTGACAAAAATAATCATGTTTTAGTCTTTCAGACGATATTGGGATCAAACGTACATATTTTAAGAACTCAAAGTGCCATTAATCCTTATTACTATTATCGACTATGAACGGCTGTATTGTTAATTCATTTGAATTGACATTTGTTACAGGCGAACTTGGGTTGGGCCTATATGCAAAAACCGAACTATATGGCAGCAGAGGTGGTGTATCGAAAAGCCCAGATGATAGATCCCGATGCCAACAAGGCCTGCAACCTGGGCCTTTGTCTGATCAAACAGGCCCGGTATGAAGAAGCCCGTTCAGTAATTCAAGACGTATTGCATGGTAAACTTCCAGGAGCTAAAGAAATTAAGTCGAGAAATCGTGCAGAGGAACTGTTGATGGAGCTGGAATCATTTCAGCCTCCACCTCTATTGTTGAACCTTCCGGGCCTCGGTTTGGAAGATGATTTTGTTGATGGGCTCGACAAGTTGATGAATGAATGGGCCCCCAATAGATCTAGAAGGCTTCCCATCTTTGAAGAAATCTCCCAATTTAGAGATCAGTTGGCCTGTTGAATCCATTTCTCACTTCTGCTTTTCCCCGCTAGGTTTATAAAGTTGAATAATGGGTAGGGATTGAAGAAATACATTATCAAGAACAGATGTACAAAATAAAGCGTCTGTGGAAGTAATTGTAAATTCGTATAGACATAAGATTTCGAGACTGTTGGAAAAATGAATTAATTGTGATCCTAGGTTTTTTTTTTTTGCTTTGCTTTCTATTTTTTACAAGTTAATCTAAACCTTAAACCTTAAATTCTAAGCACGCAAAATGAGCCAATTGAGGATTCTTGTTAAAGCACACTACGATACACAAAGATTAGGGCTGTTCAAAATTTCACCATTCGATCCGTTCCATATCCTTTTTCTTACCCGACCATATACAATTATTAGAATTTCGCAAAATTTTGGCTAGTCAATGAAAGAAATTTTAGTATTTCGTAAAACCGCGGATAAAAAAGCGACTCTCATAAAAATTTTGCAATCCCACTTAACCCGTATACATATATAATTTTTTTAAATTATATATTTGGTGTAAAACTCCATTTTATATGTTCATATTATCAAATTTATTTTGTTTTCTTTAGTATTATTGGGTTAGTTTACACATGCTTATATTATATTTTAATAGCCTAATTGTAAAGAGTAATATTATTGGGACCTAATTTATTGACATAATTTACTATGATTTTTAAATTAACTATAAAAATGACCTAAAAATTAATAATTTAAAAACTAAAAATATGTGAGATATTCTTGACTTCAATGCCGATTTTTTTGATGAAATTCCGTTTAGAATATTTACCCCTTCAATCGGGTAGGATCAGCCAAGAAATTGACCTTCTGCAATTCATCAGCTTGAAAGAGAAAATGTACTATTTCTTACCAGTCAGCTCGGGTGAACAACCCTAATTAAGATGCCCTATCGTATGGGTCGAACTTAAGTTCCAGAAAAATCTGAAAAGCATAGATATTCATCTTCTGGAGATGATCTGATTAAATTGTTCAACTTCCTTGGAGTATATTACTCTGGTAATGAAAATTAATATAGTTTCTTTAAAATGTTGCTTTTATTTTCTAACATTTGTTTTTGCAATTTTCCCTTTTCCCTTTTCTATTATTCAAATTTGCTCACTTCGTTGAAACTTAAACACATATATGACAACATACACACACACTGATGTGCACTCTACGTATATAAAGATGCATATAATAAATAAATGAGCTGTTATGATCGTCCTCTTGCTTTGTTTGCCTCAGAGATGTGTAGGTGCCCATCGGCAACAATATCTCATAGCAGACTACTGTGAGGTGATCAAACAGACAAACCTGGCTCCAGAATCAAACACCACCCGCTCCTAAATCAAACAGTGCGGCCTGCTTCATGATTGACCACCCCTTAAATCACCACCTCTGCCTTTTTCCAAGTATATGCCGTGACAACCCATGACCCATCCAGCGGGTTAAGAAACCCGCTGAATTAAGAAACTTGCAGTGCGTCTTTTCACATTCATAGTATATGTAATCCAAATTCGGGTAAGTTAATATGACAACTTGGCAATGAGCACCGCAAGCAATGAAAACATCACCTCAGCAGCAAAACAAGTCCATAGCTCAGCCAATATTTTTTGCAATGCCATTAGACAGTTTTTTCACAATTTAGGTTGTATAAAAGGAAAAGACAACTTCTAGCTAAAAAGAGAGGAAATAAAAATGGCAAAACAAACTTTCGTCAGTGTCTGGATATTCTAGTAGTATATCAAAAGAATTCAAGAATACAAACTATACAAGCAATGTCTCACAATAAAGGACTATGGCAGAAGGGAGAAGAGTCACGAAATTTTTTTTAGCAAACCACACAATTAATTGTAAAGAATAAAGCAGCACAGGTTCTTGCGAATACCCAACCTGACCAGATCAATACAGGACCCATGCACTAATGACATTTGAAGCCACCACAAACCGACAGGACTATGATGAGAATCAAGGCAATAATAATAGCCAAAACTATCAGCTTTATCTTCATGTTCTGCAACCACATCTTTCTCCTCATCTGGGTTCCTTGTGTCCTGAAATCTTGTGCCTGCAACATCGGACCAATGCATAACCATGTTATAACATCATACAAAAACTTGGCAAACAAAGAAATCCTGCAACAGGGCACTGTTCAAAAGAAGATGAGGCAAGGATATAAACAAAAATGTACAATCCTCTGACACATTTTCAAAACTTGAACATGATCCCTATGCAAAGATCTTCATGAATTAAGAGATGCCATTGCTGCTTAAAGAAGGAAAAGTTTAAGCTATCCAATTTTGATGGCGATTTGCAAAACTACATGCGCAGNTAAGAGATGCCATTGCTGCTTAAAGAAGGAAAAGTTTAAGCTATCCAATTTTGATGGTGATTTGCAAAACTAAATGCGCATNTGGACGTATATGCTTGTAGAGAGAGAGAGAGAGAGAGAGAAGCGTGACGATGGGAAAAGGTTGAATTGAGGTTGATTTTGCGGAGAGGATTTTATTGCTGGAGAGAGAGAGGGGAAACTTCCTTTTCCAATGTTCCGTAGAAGAGCCGTTACAACCAATATTTACTCAGAAGCTAGGTGGTGCCTGTTCGGCTGTGCTTGTTACGAGTTGTTTGACAACCNGCTATCAAACTTTAGTTGGATGCAGGTCTTACTCCGTTAGGTTTCAACATTATAGTAGGACAAATCTATGTCGTGTTCATTTTAATAACATTCTAAATATAAAAAAGCCAGCCACAAAATCTCTTTGGTTTTCTGAAATTATATTCATAATACTGGCCACAATGCACCAAAATTAAACAGATGAAGAAGGTGTGCCCTGCTTAAATGTCAACAACAACCAAATATAAGAAACCATGCTCACATAGATGAATTTTTTTTAACATAAGCATTGGCATTCACCAACCTGAGAGTTAAGATTCTCTGTTTTGTCCACCAGAAGCTCAATCTTCTCTCCACGATCAAGCACCTGCAAACTCAAACTTTGTTATGATCAAATAATGCACAATTTCTCTTTTCTACAAATCCTTCCAGATCTCAAGACTGCAAAGAACCCACTAGAGCTCCACAGTAAGGGCATGTAATGTACCAACTGAAATACCAACTATGCCTCACCTTTTCGATATTTTCCATCATCACCCCTTTGACTTCAGAAACCTGAGCTTTCACCTTTGCAAGCTTGCTGATCTCCTCTGGATGATCCACACAATACTGCATCTGCTCCTTCAGTTTGGGCCTATATTGAATTGAATAATTTTAAGAGAACAGCACATAGGATTTCAAGGATTAGCATCGCAAGGTAGAAACAAATAAATACGACATAAAACTAAGGAAGACAGAAAAGAAAAGAACAGAAGAAAAAAGGAGTAAGAAGGGAAAGATAATTTACCCAAACTCTCTATTCAGACTATTAGCAACAGCTGTGGCAGCTTTTCCCCCACTATATTTCTTGGTGAAATCCTCCTTAATTCGCTCAAGAAATGCCATTGGAACCTGTCTACCAGCAGATTCAACAGCAACAACACAATAGGCTGCATAGTATTATACCTGAAGTTAGTGCAACTGAGTAAAGGAAAGAGAACAAAGCTGATAGATTCAGATTAAATCATGACATGAAAGCCAAGTATTAGAACATGAAAAATGATTGACCAAGCACCCGAACCCAAAGCATAAAATTTATATATGCACACTAAAGTGTAACAAGCAATATTTTACCATTTGGCCCCAAAAAATAAATAAATAACGACACAGTTTCTTATTTCAGCATGACCATGTCTCATTAATGCCAGGGAGAGAAATAAGAAACAGTCTGCAACTAATGAGATCCGTTTGGATATATAGCAATGCTACGCTCAAAACTGATCCTACTAATTGAGTATATAAGCTCAGAAATCCGGATACCAGAAGAAAATTAAATAACTCATGGTAGTAATCCAGGTGAAAGAATAAAACACTCCCGCAGGGTTTCCTTTTTAGAGGAAATGAAATAACTTCGGAAGCATCGGGCTAAATTTAGTGTCAATTTTCAGAACAAAAAGAGGATAAACATAGAACTAATACTAACGAAGCCAGCAAACTCGTATTCATACTCAATCAATCGAGATCTCCGTTTTCCAACTAAGATCGACCAGAATTCCCCATCAACCAATGGATAAAACAGATAAACAGCAGAAACAATCAAACCAAAAGTAAAACCTATAGGGGCGGACAAGTAGTGATAAACTCGATCATCGAAAGTTCAGAATTCATTGATTTTCAATTAAATAAAAGCAACGAAAACGATCAACAACTAGATCGGAGCCTCGTGGGATGAATTAGAAGCGATTACTCACTGAAGCCGTCTTCGACGAGGTAGTTGAAGGTGTGGCCATCGCAGTTGTAGGTGAACTTATTGTTTGTCGCCGGAAGTTTTTGAAGACACTGTGAGGCTATGCTGGTGAAATTCCCCGTGAATTCGGTGAACTCTGAGAGGATCACCGTCCCCCGTGCAACAAAGCTGTAGATCAGTGACTGTTGCCCCATTTCTCTCTCTCACCAAGCCCTAGCGCTTCGAGTAGAGAGAGACAGAAAGTAGAGAAAGAAAGAAAGAAGATCTATCAACAATATATGTGATTGCCTGATTGGACGTATATGCTTGTAGAGAGAGAGAGAGAGAGAGAGAAGCGTGACGATGGGAAAAGGTTGAATTGAGGTTGATTTTGCGGAGAGGATTTTATTGCTGGAGAGAGAGAGGGGAAACTTCCTTTTCCAATGTTCCGTAGAAGAGCCGTTACAACCAATATTTACTCAGAAGCTAGGTGGTGCCTGTTCGGCTGTGCTTGTTACGAGTTGTTTGACAACCGTCCTCGTCTTGGAAAATAACGGAAATGCCACCCAGGTCTTTTTTTTTTTTTTTGGTTAATTATAAAATATCCTCTTTAAATTTGGGTAATGTTGCTATTGACACTCTCTGGTTTCAATTTTAACAGATTACCCCTCAAGGTTTGAAATTTTTTCAAGTAACTCATTCTGTTAATTTCGACGGTCAAACGTCATAGNACTTTGTTATGATCAAATAATGCACAATTTCTCTTTTCTACAAATCCTTCCAGATCTCAAGACTGCAAAGAACCCACTAGAGCTCCACAGTAAGGGCATGTAATGTACCAACTGAAATACCAACTATGCCTCACCTTTTCGATATTTTCCATCATCACCCCTTTGACTTCAGNTAAAAAGCCAAAATTACCCTTAATCAAAACTTTTTTCTGTCATGTATAAATCTCCCAGTTTTTCTCCAAGACATTGCTTGAACTCGTTGCCGGTCCTTTATTCACCTTCTTCTCTAATGGAAATCTCTCTTCCCTCCGCCGTGAACCAATTTCCTCACCACCAATTTTCCTTGGTGAAAACCCTCTCTTTTTCTCTTTCATACACANAATACTGCATCTGCTCCTTCAGTTTGGGCCTATATTGAATTGAATAATTTTAAGAGAACAGCACATAGGATTTCAAGGATTAGCATCGCAAGGTAGAAACAAATAAATACGACATAAAACTAAGGAAGACAGAAAAGAAAAGAACAGAAGAAAAAAGGAGTAAGAAGGGAAAGATAATTTACCCAAACTCTCTATTCAGACTATTAGCAACAGCTGTGGCAGCTTTTCCCCCACTATATTTCTTGGTGAAATCCTCCTTAATTCGCTCAAGAAATGCCATTGGAACCTGTCTACCAGCAGATTCAACAGCAACAACACAATAGGCTGCATAGTATTATACCTGAAGTTAGTGCAACTGAGTAAAGGAAAGAGAACAAAGCTGATAGATTCAGATTAAATCACGACATGAAAGCCAAGTATTAGAACATGAAAAATGATTGACCAAGCACCCGAACCCAAAGCATAAAATTTATATATGCACACTAAAGTGTAACAAGCAATATTTTACCATTTGGCCCCAAAAAATAAATAAATAACGACACAGTTTCTTATTTCAGCATGACCATGTCTCATTAATGCCAGGGAGAGAAATAAGAAACAGTCTGCAACTAATGAGATCCGTTTGGATATATAGCAATGCTACGCTCAAAACTGATCCTACTAATTGAGTATATAAGCTCAGAAATCCGGATACCAGAAGAAAATTAAATAACTCATGGTAGTAATCCAGGTGAAAGAATAAAACACTCCCGCAGGGTTTCCTTTTTAGAGGAAATGAAATAACTTCGGAAGCATCGGGCTAAATTTAGTGTCAATTTTCAGAACAAAAAGAGGATAAACATAGAACTAATACTAACGAAGCCAGCAAACTCGTATTCATACTCAATCAATCGAGATCTCCGTTTTCCAACTAAGATCGACCAGAATTCCCCATCAACCAATGGATAAAACAGATAAACAGCAGAAACAATCAAACCAAAAGTAAAACCTATAGGGGCGGACAAGTAGTGATAAACTCGATCATCGAAAGTTCAGAATTCATTGATTTTCAATTAAATAAAAGCAACGAAAACGATCAACAACTAGATCGGAGCCTCGTGGGATGAATTAGAAGCGATTACTCACTGAAGCCGTCTTCGACGAGGTAGTTGAAGGTGTGGCCATCGCAGTTGTAGGTGAACTTATTGTTTGTCGCCGGAAGTTTTTGAAGACACTGTGAGGCTATGCTGGTGAAATTCCCCGTGAATTCGGTGAACTCTGAGAGGATCACCGTCCCCCGTGCAACAAAGCTGTAGATCAGTGACTGTTGCCCCATTTCTCTCTCTCACCAAGCCCTAGCGCTTCGAGTAGAGAGAGACAGAAAGTAGAGAAAGAAAGAAAGAAGATCTATCAACAATATATGTGATTGCCTGATTGGACGTATATGCTTGTAGAGAGAGAGAGAGAGAGAGAGAAGCGTGACGATGGGAAAAGGTTGAATTGAGGTTGATTTTGCGGAGAGGATTTTATTGCTGGAGAGAGAGAGGGGAAACTTCCTTTTCCAATGTTCCGTAGATGAGCCGTTACAACCAATATTTACTCAGAAGCTAGGTGGTGCCTGTTCGGCTGTGCTTGTTACGAGTTGTTTGACAACCGTCCTCGTCTTCGAAAATAACGGAAATGCCACCCAGGTCTTTTTTTTTTTTTTTGGTTAATTATAAAATATCCTCTTTAAATTTGGGTAATGTTGCTATTGACACTCTCTGGTTTCAATTTTAACAGATTACCCCTCAAGGTTTGAAATTTTTTCAAGTAACTCATTCTGTTAATTTCGACGGTCAAACGTCATAGAAATTAGTCCCGTGCAATTCACGTGATCTAAGATTCATTAAAAAGCCAAAATTACCCTTAATCAAAACTTTTTTCTGTCATGTATAAATCTCCCAGTTTTTCTCCAAGACATTGCTTGAACTCGTTGCCGGTCCTTTATTCACCTTCTTCTCTAATGGAAATCTCTCTTCCCTCCGCCGTGAACCAATTTCCTCACCACCAATTTTCCTTGGTGAAAACCCTCTCTTTTTCTCTTTCATACACACGCACGCATACATATTCTCTACCCACCAACGAACCATTATTGTCGCATCTATCCACCCATCAAACACGCACACACCCAATTGCAAATTACAAAACAATTCGCCTCCAAATGGCTCTCTCTCTCTCTCTCTCTCTCTCATACATAGCTTCATTCCTTTCTACACCTATATATCTATTTAGATATAGATATCAAGGGTTTGCAAAAACTAAAATTGAAATATAAATGGTTTAGGGGATGGTGGGGGGTTCAATGGAAGGGGGTAATTACAAATGAATATTTATAGAGAAATGAGAATTATGTGGAAATTTATGGCTGTAACTTGTGATCTATGCTAAGTTTTATTGTACTATAAATAAAATTGATAAATTCAAAGAAAGAAAGAGAGACGCAAAGAGAGAATTGGTTGTGTGTTGATGCTTGATTGTGTGTGTGTGTGTGTGTGACTTGTTGTTGGGTTATGTGGTGTTGGTTTTCATTAATGTGCTAGGAAGAGGCGTAAATATTGGATGTAACCATCAATAAAAAAAGAATAAAATGAAGCACCCTTTCTATCATAGAAATAGTTATGAGTTTTAATAAGACTCACTTGAAGACTTGTTTACTTNATAAAATTATGCTCCCTTTCTATCATAGAAATAGTTATGAGTTTTAATAAGACTCACTGGAAGACTTGTTTACTTATTAGTAGACGCTTATCATTAGTAGATGGTTACTATTAGTATACGATTCAACACATGACACTAACGTAGTGTAACAATTACACACAATATTATTTCTAAAAAGTAGGGGTGTTAACTCTGACTTGTTAACACAAATCCAGGGACAGCTTAAGACAATTTGAAGTTTAAAGTGGAAACATTAAATGTAAGCCTTTTTATTTTTAGTATTATTTTTTTAAAAAAATTAATTTATTTTTAATTTTCTATGTAAGAGAGAGATAAAAAAAGGATGTGTTAATATTGTAAAGAAAAAGATTTTAACTTTTATTTATTTATTTTTTTACCATNGCCTTTTTATTTTAGTATTATTTTTTTAAAAAAATTAATTTATTTTACCACAGAGAGAAAGTGGATGAGAGTAAATATGAATTAATTTTTGAGTTTTTTTTTTTTTTTTTAATTTCTAAGTTTTTAATGTTATGAATTAAATTATAGGCCTAAATTATTGTAATAAAAATTTTGATTAGATTTAATTTTTTGGATTTTTTTGTAAGGCTTAAAATTTAATGGATTTAATTTTTTTTTTTTGGGCTAGTGATGTACCTAAAATTATAGGGCTTTCTAAAAATTTGGGGCTAAAGCCCATATTTTTTTTCCCATACTATTGGACCGACTCTGTATAAATCCAACACAAACGATTATAAAATTAACATAATTATTAAGTAAACATAATAAATAGTCTAAACTAATGATTAATACTCAAAACACACTAAATAATTTTTTTTTTTTTGGTGAATTTTAACAAGAATATAATACAAATAATAATGAAATAATACGAATAACATGATACGTGGGTCACAGAAATACAACACGACACTCCTGCCAAAACAAGGAAGCCATGATCTGGCAGGCTTTGTGACGATGCTTGGTGTAGTGCGGTGGTGGGTGAAGGTGTTGACTGTTGAGTTGGACAAAAGGGTGTTTTTGGATATAAAAGTTATTGTATTTCGTAGTTATCACAAATACAACAAATATCTTAGAAAAAAAATGTTATGAGGATTTTGTTAAAGGTAAATTTGTCTTTTCATAAGTGTTGGGATCACATGTCTTGCATATGACTAATTTTTGTTACTTTTGACTGTTTGAAAAGAACAGTTGGAGTTATTTGAAATTTTTTAAAATTTTGAGGGGATAATTTGTTACAATTGAAATTAGAGAGAGTTAATTGAAATATCACCAAAAATTTGAAAGGGGCATTTTATAATTAACCATCAGCCCACTTTCCGGTCTGAATATAAGATTATTAAAATATGACATGAAAGAAATTAAAGAATTTGGATTTTTTTGAACTCACCTATTTTGTAAATGAGTCAATACAATATGACACGATTAATAAATGAATCAGGTATAGATTAAATCAATTAAAAAAAATATATTACAAGACTCGTTTATTTATTAACTAGTTATTTTTCGTGCTTTCAATAAAAAAAAAAGTCAACAATAACTTTATTTGTATTCACACATAAAATCAAATTATAAAGATAAAAGAGAGAGAAAAAAATTTAAGCATCAATTGTAATGATGGTTGTGAAGACGGTGATGATTGTGATGAGTAACGACGATCGATTGTGATGATAATGGGTGGATATGGGGTGGTGAGGGATGGGGGTGGTGGGGGGAGTGATGGTGGAACAGTGACAGTAATGGTGGTAATGGGGTGGTGGTGACAATTGTGGTGGTGATGGCAGCAACGATGGTGGTTATAGGGCAATGGTTGTATGTGGAAGATGTGGAGGTGGGATGACAACAATGGTGGTTGGGGCAGTGGGGGATGTAGGGTAGTGGCAACAGTAGTGATGGTGGTGGTAGGACAATGGGTAGTGGTGATCAGTGTTTTAAAACCCGGTCCAGACCTCTGGGTTGACCCGGTGAACCTCTAAACCGGCCACCAAACCGGGCCGGGTAGTATATTAGATCATTTCAACATAAAATTCGGTCAAAAACCATTGAACCGGGTGGTTCTTGCCCAAACCCA
This sequence comes from Ilex paraguariensis, assembly GCA_963454935.2. Classification (NCBI taxonomy): domain Eukaryota; kingdom Viridiplantae; phylum Streptophyta; class Magnoliopsida; order Aquifoliales; family Aquifoliaceae; genus Ilex; species Ilex paraguariensis. The sequence continues at coordinate 349,420 of CAUOFW020004036.1, read as the reverse complement.
CTAAATCGAACAGTTATTGACAACCCGAACGAATCAGTTTAAAGACTATTGAAGGTAGATTTTTGCCCTTTTAAGCATTTTTGCCCTAACCTAATCGTTCAACCTTTGCCTCTCTCTCAACTGAGAGACTCTTTTTTTGTCTCATTGGTGAACGAATCAGCCCTCTCTCTCTCTTAGTCGAACTTGAATGAATCAAGTTCTCTCTTAGTCGAACTCGAACGGAGCAGCCCCTCTCAGTCGAACTCAAACTCGAACGAATTAACTCTCTCTTTCTCCCAATTGAAGTGTCGAACAAAGGCAATATCTTCTCCTTCACTTAACATGTAGTTCATCATTCACCTTTCTCTCAGTCTCTTTGCACTCAGATGGTGGTGAACTGGTAATTGTAGCTTTGTTTTGCTAATTTTTGGTTATTTATTTTATGAATATTAACTTTGTTCAATAAAAATTTTGGAAAATTTTAGCTTATTTTTTGTCGATATGTTATGATTGGTACCGTGTGGTTGATGAATCTTGAGCATTCAATTTGGTGTAGTTGATGAATCTTAAACATTTAATTAGATACATGTTTGATAATATTTTGATTTAATTGGCGTAATTCGTGGTGTAGAATATTTCCTTTCCTTTCTGGTCTACATTCATTTCCTTTCCATTCTGGTCTACATTCATTTCCTTTTCTACTAGTTTGCATTCATTTCCTTTTTGGTCTACATTAGATAGATGTTTTTTTATTGTTGAGAAACAGCCATTGATACACATATTTGTTCTTCTCAATAGATTGTGTGTGTTTTTTGCTATGTATTTAACTCTGTTATTTTAATACTTATTTTTATTTTTTTTAGCATATTTATAATTAATAATAATAATTTTTTATTTTTTTTTATTATATAACCGGTTCGACTAATGACCTAACGGTTAAATCAATAACCCATTGACCCGATCTTTTTACCGCATTGATGTTCAGGCCAGATTTTAAAACTATGGTGGTGGTGGAGTGGTGACAGCAGTTGTGGCGGTGACAGTAGTGATGGTGGTTGTGTGGCAGTGGGGGTGGTGGTGGTAGGATGATGACAGCGGTGGTGACGATGGAGGTGAGGCGATGGGGGTAGTGGCGGTGGGGTGGCGATAGTGGTAATGGTGGGAGTGACGACAATGGTGGTGGTGGAGTGGCGACAATGGTGATAGTTGTTGAAGTAAAGATGGCGGTGTAGTGGCGACGACAATAGTGGTTGGGGGGATAGTTGTGGTGGTGGTAATAGGGCGATGGGGGTTGGTACAGTTTCAAATATTACTTTTTTTTAAAAGTACTGATGAAAATTTATTAATTCTAAAAGTATTTTAAAAAAGTTATCTCAAACATACTCTTAGGAGTCTATTTTTTCTATTAAATTCAGAGTGTTAATATTAACCATCAGATTAACTTTAAAATAAAATTTAAAGATATCTCAACCACGAAAAGCAAACTAAGAGGCTCAATTACACTTTGTACCATCCAAAATATTTAAATTTTTTTATTTTATACCCTCAAAGATTAGATATTTCACATGACACTCTTAATGTACTAAAAGTATTACAATGTGGTCATTCTGTTAGCTTTTGTTGCCCAATGTGAGTGTAATATAAAAAAATTAATATTTGAGAGTGTAAAATGAGAATTATTAAATCTTTAGGGTCATAAAATGTGATTCCCCCCAAAAGAAGAAGAAGAAATACAAAATTTGGGATAAAGATTTAACTCTAAGCTAGTCTAGTCCAGTCCAGCCCAGCCCATTTTCAGTCAATGTTTGTGAAATTGGGTCAGACTACTTTGGCCAAGCCCAAATCGCTGAGAAATATATTATTGCATAACTAAAAAATATAATTTTTGCATGAATGGGAATATATATATATATATATATATCTGGAACTCATCCAGAATCGTCGGCCATCGGTTTTGATACTAATGGTTGGGAGATTAGAAACCCATTAATCCAAGACCTAATACATTTCTGGAAATCATACCCTTCTAAAAGTTTAAGTTTATAGATAGTAAGTACATGACTCCTGCTCTTTTATTTCACTGGATCACAGCAAGAATCTAGAGACGGGCCTGGACTTGAGAATTATTGTTCCTTAAATGGCAACCCATTGATAATACTGGACTCCAAAGCCCAAGTTTCTTGGCCTTCTTTGGTAGCTCTTGGATACATGTGGAGGGGGAAAAATGTTGGTAGAGTATTGAAAGTTATTATTCTTAAAGGTGAAGTTGTAACTAATTGAGGTTATTCCTGACTGATCATTAAAGATTGTGATTGATTATTAATAACTTCGATTAACTCGACCTTTAAAAATTAGAAAACGTTACATAAACTTAAAATGTTGACTTAATCAATTACAATTATTGAATAGATAGCGGGTTTCAATAAATATTGAGATTCACAGTTAAATCAATGATAATGATTGATCAAGTTAGCATTTTAAGTTCACATAGCATTACCCTTAAAAATTATAACTTCAATAACTGTATTGATCCAATTAACTCTGTTCACTAGGCAAATAACATTTTATAAGAACCTCAAGGGATAGTTTAAGTAGAAATAAGAATGAGCTGTAAACTCAAATGTCCGAAATTCAAATTTTGGCTATCCCGTGAGAGATTTATTCTTTATGAATAATCTAGTCCTAGCATAAATGACCTATCTTTGATCGGACAAAAGAGTGAATTAATCAAAATGTATATAAGTTGGTTTAAACATCCGACCATTGAAAACAAAAATTATAAGAATTTAATAGAATACGTGAAGCTTCCTCATGTCTGCATTCGCGAATCCCTCTAGCATAGGCTTACCATTTCCAAAGCATAAAGACACCTTGGAAGAACTTCGGAGATATGTCATAATCCATTTAACAACTGTCCAATGTTCTTTTTCTGAATTAGAGAGAAATCTGTTAACCAAACTAATCGTATCAGTTAAGTCCAGCCTTGTGCAAACCATGGTGTACATTAAGCAACCAACAGTTGAAGCATAAGGAATTTTCTACATTTCCTCTTTTTCTTCCTCGATCACTTATAGGAAATTGTAATGAGCTAAGCTTGAAGTAGAGATCCAACCGGCTTTGCTTTGTCTATTTTGAACCTTTCAAGCACTTTTTTAATACAATTCTCTAGTGATAACCAAAGCTTCAAACATCAAGAAAAAAATATCTCCTTGACTTCCAAACATAAAAACTTCACCAACCTGGCAAGTATGCAAATTTTTCTGGCGAACGGAACATCACACGGGGTGATGCTCCTTAAAATGGAGGAATGATTGGCTTTCATACGTCAATTGTGGGTCTTAGCTTCCGACATGCAATGAATCTCATGCATTCAGGCCCGCCACTCATGCAAGGTAGTGTTGGCTCGACTGGCGTGGCTTTTATCGTTTTTTATCTCGAGATTATAAGTTTAACTTTTGTCTTAAATTTGTTGTGTCAATAAGATTTAAAATAATAGGCTTGTATGGAGATAGTTTTTTTTAAGTAAAAGTTTATGGTTTAAAAAGTTTTTGTAAAAAAAAAAAATCAAAGTTAAAAAAGTTTCTCAAAATCGTTTGCGGTGTTCTTTAAAAAGTTAGAAAAGTTGAAAAATTTTGTCTAGAGTAATTTTTTAATTTTTTTGTATAAAAATAAAAAAATAATTATATGTATGTATAGATTATAACATAATAGTTCTCAAAATATGAATTTTAAATTTTAAACGTCATTGATAATATTTTATGAATATAATAAACAAAAAAGTTATGTAGGACCCAATACAAAACTCCAAAAAATCAGAAAAAACTCATAAAATCATTTTCTAGAATCAATCTAAATAAGTCTTTTTAAATCCAAAAAATTGTTGTATAAGTTAGTAAAAAAGTTAAAGTCTAAACGGTCCTGACTTATTTTACTCCACAATCCATAAAAACTATTTATTTAAGCTAACTCTAAATAGACCCGTATTAATTGTACAAATAATGGTAGTAAATCCCAACCAGTTGATGAAACATTGTGTTGAGAGGAGAGAGGATTACCCATGTGCGTAGGTAGGTATTCTTTTCCCTCGGACTTTATGTGCTATACCCGCAAATACATTAGGTCAAACAATGCGTCTTTTGCGAGACCCAAATTTGTGATCACAAAATAATAAGCTCCGAGACATCTATCCTCGCATACCTCTTTTATTGGTCATAACCTATAAAAATGGCCTATCTTATAATGCCAGTAAGATTGAGATAGAGTGCTTACCTCAAATTGTTGACATTTTGGGACAAAGTAGTATGTGATTTGTGTTTGTTGCTAGCTCACTACTACTCACCTAACAAAAGAAGGCCATTATTAAGGTACGAAGGTTGTCTTATCTTAGAAAAGTTGAAAATCTTTCCCTATTTTTGTGGGTGCACTAACAATCATCAACTAAATAATTGTTTCAAGGTCTGCTTTCGTTGACTTTCAATACCAAATGCAGTGGAAGCATGTAAACTAGCACATGTGAGGTTGGACTTGGGAGGGGTTCGGCTTGATGTTTTCTTTCCCTCTAATTTGATCATCTTATTCATTGCTTCTATGGACAAGGAGTTGAGTATGCAGTCAGAAAAAAATAAAGGCAAAAATATTGCTTATTTATTAATAGTATCCTTTCTTTTTGTTCCAATCATAATATGAGATGTTGGAAAATTTATAATTCTTGACAGGATGTGGACGGTTTGTCAGTCATGAGTTGAAAAGTGGCATAGAGTTACCAATAAGTATTTCCCGTGAACTTTCATTGATCAAAGTTGATCAACTAACGCCTCCAAAACCGAGTAGATGTGCTCAAAGACATATATAACGTATGCACGGGTCAGCCTGAGCATTGCTTGTTCTTGAGAAGAGCATTTCATGCAGAATGTGTTAATGTGCCGAGTGATTATGATCCTATCATATCAATTTGGGTCTAACATCAAATTCTTGAAAACAAGCAAGAAGGGATGACCCTTTTTTACGTCGACATAAGGTCGTGAATGCTCAACATGAAGCACCCGACATTTGGGATGACTTAAGGGATGAACAATAATAAATACTTGGCCTCCCGAGCAGTAAAGCCATGATGGCACCACATCATCAAGTATTTATGAGGCATAACAAGGTGTAGTAAGTGCATAGTTCGATGACAAAAAGTCAACTGAATTGCCCTCAAGAAGGGATATCGACCGTAGAGTGTCAAACCTACGCATGGTGCACACAAGTGATCTCCATGTCATCATCTTTGGAGGTGTAAATAGTTCGATAAATCGAAATTCACGTATATATGCTAAATTAATTTTGCACAATACACTTATTCTCTCAACCTTAAGTATCAAATTGACTTAAGAATTGGAAAGGGTAAGTCAGGTACATGCCCGGCCCATTTTTGACTTCATTCCTTGTTTCAAGAATGTCACTTAAGTTCGATCATGAGTTGTTATCTCAAATTATTGTAACAAAGCACTCATTCAACTTCGTTGTTTTATCTTACTTTATATCCTCACGATCAATAATTATAAATAATTGAAATTAATATCTAAAGTAGCCAAAAGTAGGATTAAGTGAGTCCATCGACTGGAATTACAAAAATAACCTTAACATACCATCTTCCTCTTGAACATGTATAAACGAGGTCCAGGTTACATGGACCCATGCACCACCCATCTTGGAGACAAGACCTCCATTTGGCCCTAACACAACCAGATAAGCAGCAGTTGTGATTGCGAGAATAGTACGATGCTTTGCTTTCTGTGTGCTTTTTCTGTAAATTTTATATTTAGACACAGACATTCTGATAGGTTCGGGAATCAAAATTTTATATTAGTTTAGTATTTTGATCATTAAAAAAATAAAAATATTTTAATCCGTTTCAAAAATATGTTGACTTATGTTAAAAACAGAATAAAATTGAATAAAAATTTAAAAAATTATTTTTTAAAATATTGATCAAAATACACCAATACACCACCTTCTGAAAATAGCTTTTGATTGATTCAATTTGTAAACGGCTTCCTTCCCAATCAACATGCTTTGGCTTTCAAACAATATGAATCTCATCCGATATAATTTCATTCAATTTATTTTAGTTGTTTGTCTACCGTGTGTTTGTGAAAAATCCACTTATATATAGCAAGTAATTTCACTTGTACTCGCATTGGGTGATTTATTACTAACTAAAATTGAAGAAAAAATATACTGCAATCCAATTTCAACCTCGGATGGCCAGATTTTTGGTAGAAAATTGGCTATGAAAATTCCCCCTATTTTTTCACAGAACATTTTTTTCATAATAAACAATATTTTGTTGGGCTAATTTTGAAAATTTTAAATATATCTTATTTTAGAGCAATGCTATCAAGACCTCTAATTTATTGTAGCCCTTGGATTGACTATGTACTCCATCAAATATAAAAACTTAATGTTAATCCAATAGTTACAATACAACCACATCATTAGGTCAACAAATTTTTAAGTTTCAATAACATTATTCCTTATTTTAAATACAGTAAATGACTTGAAAACACATTTTTTTTCTTAACTTCTACATTTTTACACTTGCAATTTTTCTTCCCACAAAAAACCAGGTACAAAAAGGAGTCCTTAAACACAGCAAAAACACATTTTTCAAAAAAAAAAAAAAAATTAGCAAAAACACAGGTCCTAGATGCTTATATATAGTGATTGTCTCTTTATGCAAAAAAGAAAGACCAAAAAAAAAATAAAAGAAAAGAAAATCCAATCAATCAAAAACTCTTTTCAAACGGCTCAATTTTTGTCAGATTTCTGTACATCAGTCGAATTATATACTTCTTTTGGGCACACACAACTTTAGATTTAACGGTGGCAAAATTTGGAAGTTTAAACCTTATTTATTATTTTTTTTTGGGATTACAGTTGGGATATCCAAATTAATTTACATGCACTTCGATTAATTTTCTTCTTTTGTTCTGTCAAAAACAGATCAGCCACTTTAAAACTAAAAATTTTATAAACGATAAATCATTCATAATTTAATTTCAAGAGAATTGTCATATTTCAAATTCAAAATATTTAGGTTTACTAGTAAGTCTCTCCCCTCACTTTTGAACTATCACTCACTTGGGATTAAAGTTTAGGGAGAATCATACTTTGTATCATGAAAAATTTAAAGATTTTCATTTTATATCCTCAAAAATTAAAATTTTTATATTATAAACTCAATGTATCAAAAGTATTGTAATGTGACCCTTCTGTTCAATTCTGTTATTTTTTCCGTGCGTGTCAATGGGAAGACTTTTAATGAAAAAATAACGAAAATTAACAGAAGTGTCATATTATAATACTTTTAATAAATTGAGGGAATAATATAAAATTTTTTATCTTTGAGAATATGAAATAAGAATTCTTAAATATTTTAGGGTATAAAATATAATTCGCTCTAAAGTTTAAACCTTGGTCCAAGATAACTCATTTTTTACCATATTTAAGAGAGAGAGAGGAGGGCATGGTGGCTTTTTCCTGCTTAATTGGCCGGTTGCCCGAGAATTTTCTTTTGACTTGGCGAGCCCCAAGTATGGAAAAATGGTGTTCTTGTTCTTTCCTTCTCCTTATCAATAAATTTTCCAGCCATTCACGCCTACTCTAGTGGACATTAGTGCAGGTACTATATGAAGCTCTCTCTCTCTCTCTCTCTCTCTCTCTCAGGTGCCGCAGGGGTCTTTTCCTTTCAGGATTCTTTACCGAGTAATTTTACATGATGGCCCCTCCTTCATAAATATATCTCTTGCCTGCAATGGTTGTTTTCTTTCCCAGTTGTTTATTACTCATTCTTTAAGATATTCATTAAAAAGACAACAAGGTAAATGAATATCACCCCAAGTTTAATGTTTGAAGACTGGGTGAAGTAAATTCATCTAATTTGTTGTACTTTCACCTTTGATACTAGTTAGTTATACAATGTGACTATCTCTATATGTGGTTACACGGCCTCAAAATTTTTGAGCCGGATTTTAATCATTAAACTAATAGTCATCTCTCTATATACATATACATAGTGATATTTTTTGGTACAAAAAACTCATGTACCCAATTTGGTTGTCTGATGTATTACGATCAAATGTTGAGATCCACAGTTAATTCTATTATCATAATAATTTTATTCTCAAGAAACCAAAGTTTTTTATTCAGTTCCAGGCATTTTGGTCATTTCAGGAGGTCTGAGTGCTTAAGTGATAAATATTAGAGAGTCTAAGTGTAATTTTTTCTAACTTTGAAGCAAGGGGCATTTCTGTAAATTTCCATCAGCTTATCAAGCACCTTGCATATATACCTCCATGATCAGTTGGTTTTTGGTTCTCCACAAATGTGCATCGAATTTCAAAAATCCCCATTCATTCCACTTTAGCTGAAGCTTCTGTCCCTTCTTTCTCTCTCCTCTTTCTATCTTCCTTTCTCCCTCTTAGCCTTGGTGCTTTAAGTAGTTCATGGATATTGATCTCCTCTGGGTTCTTGGGGGGTGGCTTCTTATTCCTGATAATTGCATGGCACCATTGAAGACTTCAATCTCTCAAATCTACACAAAGTCTCACCTTTTTTTTCTCTTTGTCAGCCTCAGCCTTCTCTTCATCTTCCTCCTACTGGTTCACCCTTCTGATCCTCTAAACCCATCCATGGCCTCTTCTCTTCAGTTATCCACAAAAAGATCACTTCTTTCTGATTCTTCTTCCTCTGCTTCATCGACAATGAATTTGAACCCTAAAAAGACCCAGAACTCACATGCACCTTCTTCAACCTCCACTCGAACAGAGTTTGAATCTGCTGCTCATGACGTACCCAGTGGGCCAAACCCAATATCAAACAGGTAAGTTTTCCAAGCATCGATCAATTTGCAACGGCGTGAAGAAGCAGGTAATAGAAGACGATAGCTGCTGCGTGCGAGGATTGTAACGGCGTTAATACTGTTGTTCTCTTTATGGTCATTATCTCATTCGCCATTAATACTCCTTGTCCCTCAGTGAGAAGTTTGTTGCCTTTGTTGGTATCGTCATCATCGTGAGCATCACTTTTTTTGCTCTTTTTCTTCTAGAATTGCATAGCAAGAGTCATTATATATATTTTTACCCATATATGTGTTTTCGGGCATGGATGATGATAATATGGTATTCTTCTTACATATTGTTTTATTCTGATATGTATCTGACCGATTTGCTATTCTTGGATTGAGACAACCCAATGTTTAGGTAGGACTCATAGGAGCGTTGTTTATAGTTTGAACATGTCGCATAGATATCTATATTGAGGGAGAGAGAGAGAATTTTTCCACGGGTGAATTATTTCGTCTCTCTATTGGGTTTCAACTTTGAAGTGGTTGAGGAGAAGGAAGGGTAAGGTAGATTTGAGGGGAATCTGAGGCACAGGCGGTGGCGTCAGATCTAGTGAATAGTGAGAGGAACTTTTGCTTTGGCTGAGAAATTATTGGCAGTGTGCTTTGGACTTTGCTTTTGTGTCTTCTCAAACACATCATTCAATAAAGCTGATGAAAAAGCATTATGAGTTGATGATTTGATAATATTAACAGTTTCATTTGAGGGATCATCTCATTCAACCATCGATTTTCAATCATAAATGCTCTCTCTCTCTCTCTCTCTCTCTCTCTCTCTCTCTCTCTCTCTCTCTCTCTCTCTCTCTCTCTCTCTCTCTCTCTCTCTCTCTCTCTCTCTAACATTGACTTTGGATCCACCTTTCAGGTCATGCCATTATTTTGGAGTCTCCGGATTATGGAGATCTCTTAAGAGTAATGCTGAATTTTTAATAATACATGCGAACTGATAGTCAAGTTATTCTAACTGTTGGTAGAGTAAATCACGCCTCCAATTTTGGGATTAGAAGGCAATTGCATTTAAACCGATAAAAACTTAAGGTTAGACGGAATTGAAATATATATATATATATATATGATGGTGTGTTCTGCACAATTAAGCATAAGGGTATTATTTAGACGATTGAGATCACGGAAATGTCCCATCAGGGTTTTTAGATTTTTAGGGGTTAGGCAATGTAATTTAAAAAATAATAAATAAAAAATTTATAATGGTACACCAACTTGAAAGTTTAGTTAATTTATTTTAATAGAGTCTCTTGCTTTTAAGCGAATTTTTTATTAATCAAGGAAGAAGATTACACTGGGGAATTATGCAGATAATTACCTGAATACAATGTGAGAGATTTGATCCATTTTTATAGTCTTTAGATGCCTTGTGTGATCGTTGTCACCTACCTGTAACAAATGCTCCCTTTGCGTAATCGGTGTTGAGGCAGTTGCTTCTCATCTGTCAAAATATTGGGCCGTTACGAATTACATTCTCTAAGTGTAATGTGACTTTCTGGATTGTACAAGTTGTCTTCGTGTGTACGAGGGTCTTGTTGTCGAAGATTCCTGACGTGCGCTGGCCGAGCTAGTGATCATGAGCTGTGGAGTCTGTGCTTAAGTGTTCGAGCTGGATGTACCGAGCTTAACCTTAGCTAATTTTAGGTATTATCAATATATATATATATATTCAATTTTTCTGATTATATATAAATCATTTATTATAAATTCATATAAAACCCATCATACATAAATAAATCCTCCACTAATACACGACCTATGTTTTATTAGAATAAATTCGGATATAATGATCAGAACAAGATGTATGACAGTATCTGATCAATGTAGTTACAATCAAGTTGTGTTGGGATACATGTAAAGACAAACAATAAGATTCTGATATGTTCCAATAACATCATATCTAATTTTATCGACCTCGCTCTCTATACATTTGAAAAGCAGATTTGGTGCTAAAACAACCTCTTGGTGAAGGTATGTNTTGCATTTAAACCGATAAAAACTTAAGGTTAGACGGAATTGAAATATATATATATATATATATGATGGTGTGTTCTGCACAATTAAGCATAAGGGTATTATTTAGACGATTGAGATCACGGAAATGTCCCATCAGGGTTTTTAGATTTTTAGGGGTTAGGCAATGTAATTTAAAAAATAATAAATAAAAAATTTATAATGGTACACCAACTTGAAAGTTTAGTTAATTTATTTTAATAGAGTCTCTTGCTTTTAAGCGAATTTTTTATTAATCAAGGAAGAAGATTACACTGGGGAATTATGCAGATAATTACCTGAATACAATGTGAGAGATTTGATCCATTTTTATAGTCTTTAGATGCCTTGTGTGATCGTTGTCACCTACCTGTAACAAATGCTCCCTTTGCGTAATCGGTGTTGAGGCAGTTGCTTCTCATCTGTCAAAATATTGGGCCGTTACGAATTACATTCTCTAAGTGTAATGTGACTTTCTGGATTGTACAAGTTGTCTTCGTGTGTACGAGGGTCTTGTTGTCGAAGATTCCTGACGTGCGCTGGCCGAGCTAGTGATCATGAGCTGTGGAGTCTGTGCTTAAGTGTTCGAGCTGGATGTACCGAGCTTAACCTTAGCTAATTTTAGGTATTATCAATATATATATATATATTCAATTTTTCTGATTATATATAAATCATTTATTATAAATTCATATAAAACCCATCATACATAAATAAATCCTCCACTAATACACGACCTATGTTTTATTAGAATAAATTCGGATATAATGATCAGAACAAGATGTATGACAGTATCTGATCAATGTAGTTACAATCAAGTTGTGTTGGGATACATGTAAAGACAAACAATAAGATTCTGATATGTTCCAATAACATCATATCTAATTTTATCGACCTCGCTCTCTATACATTTGAAAAGCAGATTTGGTGCTAAAACAACCTCTTGGTGAAGGTATGTATCCACGCAATGCGATCTTCACACTCACACTCATAAGGTTGGCAAATTGATTGAGTATAACCTCTACTCTACTGTGTGATTGCTGAAAAGAGTGGTTAGTAAGCCCCATGCATCCGCCAAGTTATGGTAACTCTGCAACTACAGTCTATAGCAGCTGCTTCACGTTTGGCTACCGGAGCCTGGGCAATGGAAGAAAAATACAAGGATATTATTATTGAATCTGACTCTAGAGTTGGTCTGTCAACGGATCTAGAGTTGGTCTGTCAACGGATCGGCCAAATTTTAACTAATTTGAATACGATTCAATTATGTGACGGCTTTTATTTTCATGATCAATATCTGAATCCGTTAATAATCGAAAATTCGATTCGAATAACTTGTGATGATACATATAAAGAATTCTAGCAAAGTATGAACTCAGAACCTGAGATCATACAAGGAGGTCAGATGAGATATACAGAGCTCAGTGGTCCAGACCTTGAGCTCCCCTCAAAATAAACAACAAGGAAATGAGAAGAAACAGTTGGATGATTGAGGGCATCCCCAAAACAACAAAAGACTATAATCAAGGTACAAAATTCTCAATTAACCAAGATCTTCTACCAAAATCAAGGGAGATTCTGCAAACGGAAGACAAAGATCTTGCTGAAGATCCCATAAAGTTAGGAATTAGACTATAAATATTGAATAGTGCCTCCAATGTGTGACAAAGACAAAATCCCAATTGAATCAGAAACACTCTGTAAATCACTCAGATCAATATAGATCCGAGGAGCAAGAGTCTCTATTAAAGAGTGGATTAACCGAGTTCTCGAGCTAGTGAACCACTATAATTTCATTGTGCAAATCCCCCAAATTTCCTAAGAATTTTTACCGTAATCCTCTCGAGCCCACTAGTTCATATCTAACCTTACTTGCATGATTCATAAATTCTGTTCACCCACGTAATTAACACCGTCAACTTGAATTAACTAAAATTTAACAAATTATATCTGAATTTTAACTAAGTTTTTTAAAATAATTACTTAAATTTCTTTACAGATTAGATCATAATCGGATCGGAGCAAATGAATCCTTCCCCCTTTCTGGACAGCTGCTTCTACCAAAAGCTCTGACGGTTATTCTGCAACAAGGATCTAGGACCGGAATAGGCAACCTTTTTTATTTTGACCCAAAAAACACAAAAAAAAAGTTCCAACATTCAAGAAAACCCTAGAAAACATCCGTTTGGTTACTACGAAAACATGGGAGAAGGTAAACGAACTGAGATTTCATCTGAACTAATAAGTGGTAAATGTAAATGGCTGAATTGGGTTTAGCTGAGCAAAGGCTACCGCTGCTTATTATGGATGACAAAATTATCTTGCAGTATTTCGTTTCTTTTAAGGTATATTAATTATCGATCAAGCAAAATTATCTGCTATTCAAAATTTTTGTTTTTTGTGGGCTGTTTATCTGCTAAGAGCTATTAAAGAGAGAGAGATAAGGGCAGATGACGCTTTGACCCTCTTAATTATGACATTTTTTTTATATTGCCACCTTAATTATTATGTTTTTGAAATTATATTCCAGACCTCTTAAAATTTATTACTTAATCACATAGACCGTCTTATATTTAAAATATTACACTCAAACTCCTTATAACTTACGATTGAATAACATAGCTAACAAAACCAAGTAAGAGACCAGACTCTCCCAATTAATGGTAGAAGACATTTGAATCAACTAGCAACGAACAATGTGCGTTGCACCTAAAATTTTTTGTTGAAATATTTGATAAAAGACATAAAAAAATGTAATTATGCAGTTACATTAGAGATTTATATAATAAAACATATAGGAAGTATCCCCTTCATATTTTTTTTCCCAAAAAATATAACGTCACCCAATTTTATCACATGTTTAATTATTTAATATTTGATTAATTTGTAGTTTAACACAAATTTTATTTCATTCTTTGTCCATGTACGATAATATACATATGTTGAAAACATTTTGTCTGATTAGACATTTTGAGAAAATTGACTCTATTTTTAAGAAAGTAATAAATATAAATTAATTTTAAATAATATAATCAAATAAACAAAGAAATAAAAAATTATTATTTGGTATAATAGAATCAATTTTTTGAACGCTTGAATCTTTGCAGGCACGAGGTATGATTATTATCTCATATTTAGCATACTTAAATTATTTATATTCTTTTCATAACTATAAACATCCAATAAACTTATTTTTTATAATTCTTTCATTTGAACTACTTAGTAGTAAAGATTATAGAATTTTCTTTACTTAATTTGTTTTTGTTTTTCTTTGTTGTTTTATTTTGTACATCGGTAACTTTTTACTAAATAATTTTGATTATGAATAAAAAAATAAGATAAATATATTCATTTTTGGGCATTAAAAATAATATTATATCAATACAATTGTCAATGTGTATTAATTTTGGGGTTGAAGAAAAAATAAATAATGTTGTTTTTATATATCATGCTAAGTGATAATACGTGAATAAGAATTTTAACCAAGTGAGAGCTCAGGAAACGAGGTTAGATAAGGAAGTTAGATGGGGAGCTTGGAGATGTAAAGCCCAAGTTCCGAGCTCCTCTCTGAGAAAAATCAGAGGAGTTAAGGAAAGAACAGATGGTCAGTAAGAAGAGTCCACAGAACAACTAAGGATCAATTATCAAGGAGGGTGAAGAGCAAGGATCTCGCTGCAGATCCCTTAGAGAGACAAATAGTGCTATAAATATTGTACAGTGCCTCCTTGAGAGGCAAGAAAAACCAAATACCATGAGAAATATTTTGTAAGCCATATTCATCATTAATATAGAAAAAAGAGCCTCCATTAAAGAGTGGATTAATCGAGCTCTCGAACCGGTGAATCATTATATCTTCCTTATATAAATTACCCCAATCCCCCCAGCAATACTTCTCACGATCCTTGCGAGCCTTGTGGCTCAGATCCAAGCTACCAAGCATAATCTATACCTTCTGCTCATCCACGTTAATTTACACCATCATTAAGCATAACATAACTATTCAAAAATTTTGCAAAGGTAGAGAGATTTATATGATATATTAGAGATTAGTTTGTTATTTAAATATATAGGGATATAATAATAATTTCAAATTTGTATATTTAAATAAAAAAAGACATGTTAGTCTTTATAGTTTTTTATAAGGGCAAAATAGTGAATCAAAAGTTTTTTATGTTAAAATAATTTTATTTTATATTTTGATCTTTTGAGATTTGTCACTTAATCATCTAGACCCCTTTTATTTAGAATGTTACATTCAGACCCCCTAATATTTATACACATGTAACGCATAGACTCCTTGTCGTAGTGTCATTAGTGTCCATTACTATAACCACTTTAATTTCATTATGTTATCATAATACACATACATATCAATGCTTGAAATATTTAAGATTTTTTTTTTGTTGGAAAAACATTTATTTTTTGGTTTTTATTTACATAGACAATATAATAAAATACAAGTTGATGTTGATTTGGATTATTTGATATGCTTGTATCGATTACAATTTTTTCCTCAAAAATTTGAAATTTGTTTGGTTTTATTTCAATGCATGGTATAGTAGAACATGTAAATATGTTGATAGACTTATTTGATTTTTTTGTACTAATTATGATTTTTTTAGGAAAAAATTGGGTTTTTGTTTTTGTTTTTGATTTTATTTTAATAAATAACATAATAGAACATGAATTTAATTGTTAAATTTAAAATATTTGATATTTTTACTGATTTTGGACTCCATATAACAAAAGATAATATTGACATTATGTTGGCATATTGCAATGGTATTATAAAATTCTAAGGAAATTACTACCTAGCACTGACACAAATTTTAGAGAGTCTAAGTGTAATAATCTAAACATGAGAGGTGCAAGTGATTAAATGACAAATTTTAATGAATTTGAGTGTAAATTCCATAGAAGAAAGGGTAGTATTAGAATTATACGTATATATTGTAGGAGGTCTACATGTAATATTTTAAACGTTAAGAGTCTATATAATTAAGTAACAAATCTTAAGAGATACAAGTGTAATTTATCCATTTTATTATTACAGTGGAGAGTTTTGAATTCAATTTATGTACACTAATTTTTGGCCTTGGTGGTAGCCCTAAAATTGCATTGATATTTTCTTTCAGGTTTTCAACAGTCTCGGAAACAGTGTTGGTGAATCCACTTGGGAGGTTGGTCTATTATCCCTCATCAAGTATAGCAATGGAGGTTCAGGGGTCGCATTTGTGCTCCAATGCTTTGGAGAGAGAGAGAGAGTAGCGTTGTCAACAGATTAGATTTGAATTGGATCTTGATTTGTTTAGAACTAAATTCGATAAAAAATTTGAGTTTTAAATATGATCCGTTTACTTAATGAATTTTAAAATCATAATTTATATTCCGCATCAGTTAATAATTAGATATTCAATTTGATTATCCGATCCAATTTGAATATTTGAATATTTGAATCCCAGCAAAATTTCATAAAATATATATATAATTTTATCAAATTTAAATTAACTTTTAACCTAATTTAGTCAACTAATCATTTTATTCAATAATTTATATTTTATTTTATATCAATCTCATTAATAATCTAACTATGTATGTATATATACTATACAATAATTTTTCTCAATTATATATATATATATATATATATACACACACACACACCATAATTTTTATCGAATCAAATTTATATGAATTCTAATTCAAAATCCGTTTAAAAAACTTAATTGAATTCAAGTAAACAGATTAAAGCATTAATTCATATCCTATTAAATAAACTCGAATTTGGATAAAAATTTGCTCTATTGATAGTCCTATGGGTGTGTGTATGAGAGAGAGAGAGAGAGAGAGAGTATGGTCACCATGATGAACCTTAGAACCCATATATTGTTCTAATTATGACCTACAAACAGCACCTATAGCCCAAAATGGTAAATACAACAGGGCAAACAGCTTCGAATCCCCGCCAAATTGGTTCCCACGTGTTTTCTCTCTCTCTCTTGACATGTCCCTTCAAATTCTCCCTTCCCTTCTGTCTCCACTTTCTGCGGAAATTCAGAGGAAACTCTTTCTCTCTCTCTCTCTAAACATGTCTTCCTCAAGCGATCACAATGTATATGGTCTTCATTGCTTTCCTTTCTTAGTTCAGCTTAGCTGTCTCATATCCGGATCATTCAACATCTCTCGTGTTGAGGTCTTCCTGGCAGAATTTAATTTCCCATTGCTGGGACTCCTGAAATTTTGAGGTGGTTTCAATTTTCAACATCTGGGTTTCATGGGTTTGGAGTTTTTGATCTTGTGGCCTGTGAAACCCTGTGTTTTTTTAGGTATTGTCTTCTAAATTGCAAGCAACGTTATCTATAATGATATTCCAAAAGCTCCAGTCTATGTTGAAATTTTTTGAGCTTTGTCTTTGGACGTTTGATTCATGATTACATTTTTCGGCTTTGAATTGGGCAAAGATTTTTATATAGATAAAAACCAACATATTTTTGAAGATTTGATAGCGAGTAGAATAAGATTTGGAGTTTCTGGTTTTTGGAGGCAATTCAATTGGATTATACATGTTCTTATAAATCAAAAAGAACCTTCTGTGTCTCTGTACCATTTGTGGTTGGATAAATTGAAAGGATTCAATACTAGCATTCTCCATAGGCGCATTTTATTGAATTTTGAATCCGGGTCTTGAGCAGTGAGGAACCTGGGAGGAGAGAGAGAGAGAGAGAACTTTGCAATTTGAAAGGAAATTCTGCATAGCCCAAATTACAGGCTTGAGGTATGAGCTGTTTTCCATGCTTTTCTTCCCATGACAAGAAGGCATCTAAGAAGGGTAAAAATAGCAATAGCAGTGGGAGTGGACCGATTCCCACTGCTGCTCCTCCGCCGCCACGGTCACAACCACAGCCTGGTAAGTACTTTGGCTTTGAAATCATTTAAGCATAGACAGTAGGTCTAATTGGGAGTGATGTTGATTGTTGAAGATTGATTTGTATTGGTATTGATCTTCTGCTACCCTAAAATAGCTGTAATCATCCTATTGTTATGAATGGTTAACAAAAAAGCAAAATCTGAACAGTGTTGAAGAAAGTTGTTTTTCTACATTGTCTCGAAAAATGAAGAAACTAAACCACCATTCTTGCTTCTAATTGTGTCCCTACTCACAAGGGAAAGCGTTTTTAAGGACATATATTGTAATTTTGTTAGCATTTTGGATGGTAAAACAGCAGCTTTTCTTCAAAGAAATTTTTTTAGTGAAGTGCTACAATTTTTTTTTTNGAGAGAGAGATAAGGGCAGATGACGCTTTGACCCTCTTAATTATGACATTTTTTTTATATTGCCACCTTAATTATTATGTTTTTGAAATTATATTCCAGACCTCTTAAAATTTATTACTTAATCACATAGACCGTCTTATATTTAAAATATTACACTCAAACTCCTTATAACTTACGATTGAATAACATNATATTCCAGACCTCTTAAAATTTATCACTTAATCACATAGACAGTCTTATATTTAAAATATTACACTCAAACCCCTTATAACTTACGATTGAATAACAGAGCTAACAAAACCAAGTAAGAGACCAGACTCTCCCAATTAATGGTAGAAGACATTTGAATCAACTAGCAACGAACAATGTGCGTTGCACCTAAAATTTTTTGTTGAAATATTTGATAAAAGACATAAAAAAATGTAATTATGCAGTTACATTAGAGATTTATATAATAAAACATATAGGAAGTATCCCCTTCATATTTTTTTTCCCAAAAAATATAACGTCACCCAATTTTATCACATGTTTAATTATTTAATATTTGATTAATTTGTAGTTTAACACAAATTTTATTTCATTCTTTGTCCATGTACGATAATATACATATGTTGAAAACATTTTGTCTGATTAGACATTTTGAGAAAATTGACTCTATTTTTAAGAAAGTAATAAATATAAATTAATTTTAAATAATATAATCAAATAAACAAAGAAATAAAAAATTATTATTTGGTATAATAGAATCAATTTTTTGAACGCTTGGATCTTTGCAGGCACGAGGTATGATTATTATCTCATATTTAGCATACTTAAATTATTTATATTCTTTTCATAACTATAAACATCCAATAAACTTATTTTTTATAATTCTTTCATTTGAACTACTTAGTAGTAAAGATTATAGAATTTTCTTTACTTAATTTGTTTTTGTTTTTCTTTGTTGTTTTATTTTGTACATCGGTAACTTTTTACTAAATAATTTTGATTATGAATAAAAAAATAAGATAAATATATTCATTTTTGGNGGGGGGGGGGGGGGGGGGGGGGGGGGGGGGGGGGGGGGGGGGGGGGGGGGGGGGGGGGGGGGGGGGGGGGGGGGGGGGGGGGGGGGGGGGGGGGGGGGGGGGGGGGGGGGGGGGGGGGGGGGGGGGGGGGGGGGGGGGGGGGGGGGGGGGGGGGGGGGGGGGGGGGGGGGGGGGGGGGGGGGGGGGGGGGGGGGGGGGGGGGGGGGGGGGGGGGGGGGGGGGGGGGGGGGGGGGGGGGGGGGGGGGGGGGGGGGGGGGGGGGGGGGGGGGGGGGGGGGGGGGGGGGGGGGGGGGGGGGGGGGGGGGGGGGGGGGGGGGGGGGGGGGGGGGGGGGGGGGGGGGGGGGGGGGGGGGGGGGGGGGGGGGGGGGGGGGGGGGGGGGGGGGGGGGGGGGGGGGGGGGGGGGGGGGGGGGGGGGGGGGGGGGGGGGGGGGGGGGGGGGGGGGGGGGGGGGGGGGGGGGGGGGGGGGGGGGGGGGGGGGGGGGGGGGGGGGGGGGGGGGGGGGGGGGGGGGGGGGGGGGGGGGGGGGGGGGGGGGGGGGGGGGGGGGGGGGGGGGGGGGGGGGGGGGGGGGGGGGGGGGGGGGGGGGGGGGGGGGGGGGGGGGGGGGGGGGGGGGGGGGGGGGGGGGGGGGGGGGGGGGGGGGGGGGGGGGGGGGGGGGGGGGGGGGGGGGGGGGGGGGGGGGGGGGGGGGGGGGGGGGGGGGGGGGGGGGGGGGGGGGGGGGGGGGGGGGGGGGGGGGGGGGGGGGGGGGGGGGGGGGGGGGGGGGGGGGGGGGGGGGGGGGGGGGGGGGGGGGGGGGGGGGGGGGGGGGGGGGGGGGGGGGGGGGGGGGGGGGGGGGGGGGGGGGGGGGGGGGGGGGGGGGGGGGGGGGGGGGGGGGGGGGGGGGGGGGGGGGGGGGGGGGGGGGGGGGGGGGGGGGGGGGGGGGGGGGGGGGGGGGGGGGGGGGGGGGGGGGGGGGGGGGGGGGGGGGGGGGGGGGGGGGGGGGGGGGGGGGGGGGGGGGGGGGGGGGGGGGGGGGGGGGGGGGGGGGGGGGGGGGGGGGGGGGGGGGGGGGGGGGGGGGGGGGGGGGGGGGGGGGGGGGGGGGGGGGGGGGGGGGGGGGGGGGGGGGGGGGGGGGGGGGGGGGGGGGGGGGGGGGGGGGGGGGGGGGGGGGGGGGGGGGGGGGGGGGGGGGGGGGGGGGGGGGGGGGGGGGGGGGGGGGGGGGGGGGGGGGGGGGGGGGGGGGGGGGGGGGGGGGGGGGGGGGGGGGGGGGGGGGGGGGGGGGGGGGGGGGGGGGGGGGGGGGGGGGGGGGGGGGGGGGGGGGGGGGGGGGGGGGGGGGGGGGGGGGGGGGGGGGGGGGGGGGGGGGGGGGGGGGGGGGGGGGGGGGGGGGGGGGGGGGGGGGGGGGGGGGGGGGGGGGGGGGGGGGGGGGGGGGGGGGGGGGGGGGGGGGGGGGGGGGGGGGGGGGGGGGGGGGGGGGGGGGGGGGGGGGGGGGGGGGGGGGGGGGGGGGGGGGGGGGGGGGGGGGGGGGGGGGGGGGGGGGGGGGGGGGGGGGGGGGGGGGGGGGGGGGGGGGGGGGGGGGGGGGGGGGGGGGGGGGGGGGGGGGGGGGGGGGGGGGGGGGGGGGGGGGGGGGGGGGGGGGGGGGGGGGGGGGGGGGGGGGGGGGGGGGGGGGGGGGGGGGGGGGGGGGGGGGGGGGGGGGGGGGGGGGGGGGGGGGGGGGGGGGGGGGGGGGGGGGGGGGGGGGGGGGGGGGGGGGGGGGGGGGGGGGGGGGGGGGGGGGGGGGGGGGGGGGGGGGGGGGGGGGGGGGGGGGGGGGGGGGGGGGGGGGGGGGGGGGGGGGGGGGGGGGGGGGGGGGGGGGGGGGGGGGGGGGGGGGGGGGGGGGGGGGGGGGGGGGGGGGGGGGGGGGGGGGGGGGGGGGGGGGGGGGGGGGGGGGGGGGGGGGGGGGGGGGGGGGGGGGGGGGGGGGGGGGGGGGGGGGGGGGGGGGGGGGGGGGGGGGGGGGGGGGGGGGGGGGGGGGGGGGGGGGGGGGGGGGGGGGGGGGGGGGGGGGGGGGGGGGGGGGGGGGGGGGGGGGGGGGGGGGGGGGGGGGGGGGGGGGGGGGGGGGGGGGGGGGGGGGGGGGGGGGGGGGGGGGGGGGGGGGGGGGGGGGGGGGGGGGGGGGGGGGGGGGGGGGGGGGGGGGGGGGGGGGGGGGGGGGGGGGGGGGGGGGGGGGGGGGGGGGGGGGGGGGGGGGGGGGGGGGGGGGGGGGGGGGGGGGGGGGGGGGGGGGGGGGGGGGGGGGGGGGGGGGGGGGGGGGGGGGGGGGGGGGGGGGGGGGGGGGGGGGGGGGGGGGGGGGGGGGGGGGGGGGGGGGGGGGGGGGGGGGGGGGGGGGGGGGGGGGGGGGGGGGGGGGGGGGGGGGGGGGGGGGGGGGGGGGGGGGGGGGGGGGGGGGGGGGGGGGGGGGGGGGGGGGGGGGGGGGGGGGGGGGGGGGGGGGGGGGGGGGGGGGGGGGGGGGGGGGGGGGGGGGGGGGGGGGGGGGGGGGGGGGGGGGGGGGGGGGGGGGGGGGGGGGGGGGGGGGGGGGGGGGGGGGGGGGGGGGGGGGGGGGGGGGGGGGGGGGGGGGGGGGGGGGGGGGGGGGGGGGGGGGGGGGGGGGGGGGGGGGGGGGGGGGGGGGGGGGGGGGGGGGGGGGGGGGGGGGGGGGGGGGGGGGGGGGGGGGGGGGGGGGGGGGGGGGGGGGGGGGGGGGGGGGGGGGGGGGGGGGGGGGGGGGGGGGGGGGGGGGGGGGGGGGGGGGGGGGGGGGGGGGGGGGGGGGGGGGGGGGGGGGGGGGGGGGGGGGGGGGGGGGGGGGGGGGGGGGGGGGGGGGGGGGGGGGGGGGGGGGGGGGGGGGGGGGGGGGGGGGGGGGGGGGGGGGGGGGGGGGGGGGGGGGGGGGGGGGGGGGGGGGGGGGGGGGGGGGGGGGGGGGGGGGGGGGGGGGGGGGGGGGGGGGGGGGGGGGGGGGGGGGGGGGGGGGGGGGGGGGGGGGGGGGGGGGGGGGGGGGGGGGGGGGGGGGGGGGGGGGGGGGGGGGGGGGGGGGGGGGGGGGGGGGGGGGGGGGGGGGGGGGGGGGGGGGGGGGGGGGGGGGGGGGGGGGGGGGGGGGGGGGGGGGGGGGGGGGGGGGGGGGGGGGGGGGGGGGGGGGGGGGGGGGGGGGGGGGGGGGGGGGGGGGGGGGGGGGGGGGGGGGGGGGGGGGGGGGGGGGGGGGGGGGGGGGGGGGGGGGGGGGGGGGGGGGGGGGGGGGGGGGGGGGGGGGGGGGGGGGGGGGGGGGGGGGGGGGGGGGGGGGGGGGGGGGGGGGGGGGGGGGGGGGGGGGGGGGGGGGGGGGGGGGGGGGGGGGGGGGGGGGGGGGGGGGGGGGGGGGGGGGGGGGGGGGGGGGGGGGGGGGGGGGGGGGGGGGGGGGGGGGGGGGGGGGGGGGGGGGGGGGGGGGGGGGGGGGGGGGGGGGGGGGGGGGGGGGGGGGGGGGGGGGGGGGGGGGGGGGGGGGGGGGGGGGGGGGGGGGGGGGGGGGGGGGGGGGGGGGGGGGGGGGGGGGGGGGGGGGGGGGGGGGGGGGGGGGGGGGGGGGGGGGGGGGGGGGGGGGGGGGGGGGGGGGGGGGGGGGGGGGGGGGGGGGGGGGGGGGGGGGGGGGGGGGGGGGGGGGGGGGGGGGGGGGGGGGGGGGGGGGGGGGGGGGGGGGGGGGGGGGGGGGGGGGGGGGGGGGGGGGGGGGGGGGGGGGGGGGGGGGGGGGGGGGGGGGGGGGGGGGGGGGGGGGGGGGGGGGGGGGGGGGGGGGGGGGGGGGGGGGGGGGGGGGGGGGGGGGGGGGGGGGGGGGGGGGGGGGGGGGGGGGGGGGGGGGGGGGGGGGGGGGGGGGGGGGGGGGGGGGGGGGGGGGGGGGGGGGGGGGGGGGGGGGGGGGGGGGGGGGGGGGGGGGGGGGGGGGGGGGGGGGGGGGGGGGGGGGGGGGGGGGGGGGGGGGGGGGGGGGGGGGGGGGGGGGGGGGGGGGGGGGGGGGGGGGGGGGGGGGGGGGGGGGGGGGGGGGGGGGGGGGGGGGGGGGGGGGGGGGGGGGGGGGGGGGGGGGGGGGGGGGGGGGGGGGGGGGGGGGGGGGGGGGGGGGGGGGGGGGGGGGGGGGGGGGGGGGGGGGGGGGGGGGGGGGGGGGGGGGGGGGGGGGGGGGGGGGGGGGGGGGGGGGGGGGGGGGGGGGGGGGGGGGGGGGGGGGGGGGGGGGGGGGGGGGGGGGGGGGGGGGGGGGGGGGGGGGGGGGGGGGGGGGGGGGGGGGGGGGGGGGGGGGGGGGGGGGGGGGGGGGGGGGGGGGGGGGGGGGGGGGGGGGGGGGGGGGGGGGGGGGGGGGGGGGGGGGGGGGGGGGGGGGGGGGGGGGGGGGGGGGGGGGGGGGGGGGGGGGGGGGGGGGGGGGGGGGGGGGGGGGGGGGGGGGGGGGGGGGGGGGGGGGGGGGGGGGGGGGGGGGGGGGGGGGGGGGGGGGGGGGGGGGGGGGGGGGGGGGGGGGGGGGGGGGGGGGGGGGGGGGGGGGGGGGGGGGGGGGGGGGGGGGGGGGGGGGGGGGGGGGGGGGGGGGGGGGGGGGGGGGGGGGGGGGGGGGGGGGGGGGGGGGGGGGGGGGGGGGGGGGGGGGGGGGGGGGGGGGGGGGGGGGGGGGGGGGGGGGGGGGGGGGGGGGGGGGGGGGGGGGGGGGGGGGGGGGGGGGGGGGGGGGGGGGGGGGGGGGGGGGGGGGGGGGGGGGGGGGGGGGGGGGGGGGGGGGGGGGGGGGGGGGGGGGGGGGGGGGGGGGGGGGGGGGGGGGGGGGGGGGGGGGGGGGGGGGGGGGGGGGGGGGGGGGGGGGGGGGGGGGGGGGGGGGGGGGGGGGGGGGGGGGGGGGGGGGGGGGGGGGGGGGGGGGGGGGGGGGGGGTGGATAAGACCTTTTTTGAACACGAACGAAATTCAGTACATTCTGCATATGTTGTATTTACATGATCTTCGTACATGAAAAAACCTGGTTCTGTAAAATGACCAAGTATGTCTAGCTAAATTGTGTGAAATCTATATGAAGTTATAATCATGAGATCATCGATGAAAAATTGAAACAAATATGAGGGAATAAGGTTAAAGAAAGTTTGTTCTGCGAGTGACCTTTTGCAAATTGTTCTCTATGGAGTTCCTTAATCCTTATAGAGTAATTTGATGGAGATTTTCAAGTAGCTTTCATCTCAGGGGGCACGGAATAGCCAACTGGGGATTCAATGAGATTACATAATTTTTTTATTATGTTTTGTGTGACATTATTCTTTTTGTAATGGCTTTTATTTACATGTTTTTCCTTGTATCATTTATGCTCTGTTTGGTACGATGGGTAAGGAAGAAAAATAGGAAGGATGAAAAAGTAGATGGATTAACTTTCCTTCCAACTCACCAAAATCAATCCTTCCAAAATCGGAAGAAAAGTGGATAGAAATTTAATTACTTGTGTTGAAATGTATTTATGTATACATTAATTTCATATAAAAATACAATGGTAAAATATGTATATATATTTTAAAAAATTTTAAAAATAAATTTTTAAAAAAATAAAATAAAATAAAAATTTTTAAAGTAAAAAAAAATATTTTTTCCGTCATAAGGGTGAAATTTTTAAACTTAACACGATGACATGACTCGAACTCGATACGAAAATAAACAGGTCAATTTGCAATTCGACACGACACATTTAGTTAAATTAGTTAAGTTAGGTTTAATTAATATTCGACACAAACTCGTAATGACTTAACATGAATCTGATACGATACGACTCGACTCGATTCGATTGTCACTCCTAATCTTAGCTAGCACAAAAAAAAAAATTAAAAAAAAGATAGTTATTTCTATTTTCCATTCATCCAACAAAACACAAAGGAAGGAAAGTGTATCCCTCTTACTTTCCACTCTTCCTACTTTCTATCCTCCCTATCAAATGAAGTGTTAGAGAATAATTGGTTGGTTATAAGCCATAGTTTCTCGTCGATAAGGTGAGAAGAATTGAGAGAGTTTTAATAACTATAAATAATTACCAAATTTGATAACTATATATATATATATAGGTTATTGAATAATTATTACAATAAGAATAATGTTCTTTGGACTTAATTTGTTGATTTAATCACTCATAACCATTAGATTGACGGTGAATAATAGTATTCTTTTGGATCCTCTACCAATTTAATGATTGTAATTTATTATGTCAACAAAGTATGTTGAAATAGTATTATTGTTATAGTAGAATGATGGGGTTTAGTATTTTTTTACTAATATTATTTGAACCTAATTTATTAGGGAAATATTATGGTACCGTACCAAAAATTACAATTTTTTAACGTGAAGTTATAATTTTTAATGGACATGATTGATTATGGGAAGTTGCAATCACTACCAAAGTTATAATTTTTAAAGATCAACTTATAACTCATAAAAGAGAATGTACAACTGATAAAGGAAACCTAAGGTTGATCATGGTCTTCCATAAGTAATTGTAACTTCTTTTTTTCAAATGTGTAAGTTTATCATAAAAAGTTATAACTGGTGGAACAGTACCGTAGAGTTTTCCACTTTATTAACATAATTTGCTCAACTAATTTATTACGATTATTGGATTGATAGTAAATTCCAAAAAATACTAATGCTCTGTTTCGTACAATGAAAAAACATAAAGATGGAAAGTTAGAGAGATAGATAAAATATCATATTTGGTAAGGAAATAAAGTAGGAATGATGAAAAAGTGGATGAATTAACTTTCCTTCCAACTCACCAAAATCAATCCCTCCAAAATCCGAAGGAAAGTGGATGAAAAGTTAATTATTTGTGTTAAGATGTATCTTATTTATTTATATATATTATGTATACATAAATTTCATATAAAAATATAATGATAAAATATATATATATATATAATAAAATAAAATTTTAAATTTTAAATTTTAAATTAAAAAAAAATATTTTTTTCATCTTAATTAGAGGTTAAAATTTTCAACTCAACATGATGACATGACTCGAATATGACACAAATTTTATGACACGAATTTAATTATAATTTAACACGAACTTGAAAATAACCTGACACACGAACAAAAAATATAAAAGATTAATAATTTTATGACTAAACATGAATCTGACATGACACGACTTGATTGTCAACCCTAATCTTAGCCATCACAAAAAAAATAAAAATAAAAATTAGTCATTTTTATTTTTCATCCATCAAACCAAATACAAATGAACTTCAAAGAATTGTCAAAATTCAAATTCACGCGTTTTTATAATTTGTTCTTGTTACTATTTATGCTACCGTTAACATTAATCATTTGGTTTTCTCTTTTAGACGTTCTTTTAAAATATCAACAGTACTGGTTCACTCGAGACTTTTTACTTTGTGTGTATTTTAGAACAACACATTATATTTATTGTTGAGTGGTTTAATTAGAGACAATAATGTGAAATTTTGTTTTAATTCAGATTCAAAAGGAATGAAAAGTCAAGTTTAGAGATGGGTTTTAGTTCTGGATATATATATATATATATATATATATATATATATATACTAGTAATTGCCCGTGCCTGAAGGTACGATATAATAAAATCAAAGTAGTGTCATGCAACCTAAAACTCAAAGAATTCTACATTACTTAAAGACTTTTTGCAATGTAAAACAACCTGTCAATTTGAAATTAAGATAGTCTATACTGATATCCAAAAATTTTCTTTAAAAATACGAACTATAAAAATGTTAACCTGTCTACAGAACTTACAATCATCATAATTTATCGTACCACTACAATAATCAATACATACTCAATCATCAACACATATCCAACTACCAAAACATCAAACTAATCCCTAATAATTTCAAGAAATTTGGGTAGAGTTTCCTCTAAAAATAGAAGTCCAAAAAAATCTAAACTTGTCTATAAAACTTACAATTATACATATCAACACAATCATCATAACCATGTTTATCCAAACCACAAAAACAAAACCATCATAATCATGTATAATTAGTTAACTGTACAAAAAATAGAACACAAAAAATACACACATGCACAAATAGAAAAACATCTTCAACTTTGTCTTCATATCCTTCCATGTATACCTGAAAATATTTGAAATATAATCAATTAGCGAAATATGTGAGACAAAATAAAACAATTGTAAATCCGAAACATAAGAACCCTTACTTTTATCATTAGTTGGATTCAACATAAAATTGATAATTATAACACTATCCCACATTTTGTTGCAAGTGCCATAAACACATTTTAGAGAAATAAGCAAGTATGTTTCCTAGAATATGAGATGAAAAATGCAAGTGATATTGGTTAGTGGAAAACCATCTCACTCAGCAAGACTTTGGAACCAAATATGACCCAATTTCACAATCTCTTTCCCAACTATGAAACAAAAATCAACCATTTTTTAGTGAACCACCAACAAACTTGGGACTTTAAGAGAAAAGAAATGAAATGATAGGGAAAATTGTCTTACTTGTATAGTGGTGTCATGTGAAATTCTTAGCAACATCTTTGCTGGTAATGAGTTTTTTGGCAACAATCGGTGATTTGTAATATGTAGTTCCGAGCTTATTGAAAAACTACTATCAGTTTTAGCATTCTTATGGGAAAAAATGAAACATAATTATTATTCCAATTACTAATACTTTAGTTTTGATGTAATTTGTAAACCCTCCATTCAAAAACCCCCTAAAATTCCCATTCGTACAAAATTTAAACATGGAAACTAACTCAACTATCAAGCCAATGAAGAAAATCATCATCCGTGGTGCAATTAGAATGCCAAGCTTATAGTCAGCTTCTATCAACCCATGCCCCCATAACCGGTGCAAATATTTTTGTCAATTTCCACGGCTTGGTGCAATTATTCAGTAAAAACTCATTGGACAAATTCAATGCAAAACAGAGAATTAGAATGCCAATCTTATTATCCTGATAGCTTCCAACACTTTATAAAATAAACTAAAAGCATTCCCACGACAATATAAGTTGCTCAAAAGATAAAATCCAAAAGAGAGAAAATGTATACACATGGCCCAACCTTGTCAAGTCCAATGCTGAAACAAAATCCCAAATCCAATAATTCCAAAACGGGCAATTAAAGTTTCAATTTTGCTATAATATAAAAAAGAAATTTGCAAGAAAATCTTACCATTTACTACGACAAAAAAAATATAAACAAATTAAATTTTACCAAAATCCAAACCCAAAAAAAAAAAACAATCCACCTAAGGATGAAAAATAAGATTTTCAATAATCAAATCTCAAATAAGATCTTAAGCTCAATATCCATACTCATTCAAAAGTAAGGCCCAACATTTTACTGTCTTCTGACCGCTCTCAACCTGTACCACGCAGGNAAATTTTACCAAAATCCAAACCCAAAAAAAAAAACAAAACAATCCACCTAAGGATGAAAAATAAGATTTTCAATAATCAAATCTCAAATAAGATCTTAAGCTCAATATACATACTCATTCAAAAGTAAGGCCCAACATTTTACTGTCCTCTGACCGCTCTCAACCTGTACCACGCAGGCATGTTTAATCGAGGTCCCATCGAATTGGGGGTGATGTAGAAGAGAAAGAGCACATAGTATTTCTATGTAGCATTTCAACAAATGGTTCATTTGCCTAATGATTTCAATCATAAATCTGTATTAGTGGTAGTACAATGGTGTGTGAATTCGATACGCGAGTGTTTGATTGGTTGCAGTTGTGTGTGTGTTTGTGCATGTATTACGTGTTTTTTGTGTTTTTGCATGAGAAGTAGAGAAATATAGAGATTCTCATTAAGAGAGACTAGCACCCTNTCATAAATCTGTATTAGTGGTAGTACAATGGTGTGTGAATTCGATACGCGAGTGTTTGATTGGTTGCAGTTGTGTGTGTGTTTGTGCATGTATTATGTGTTTTTTGTGTTTTTGCATGAGAAGTAAAGAAATATAGAGATTCTCATTAAGAGAGACTATCACACCTGGACAATAGTTTAATTAGTGGTGTTGCTGGAGATGGCCTAACAGAGAGAGAAAGGGAGAAATACAAAGAAAGAAGAGTGAAAGAGGGAGGAATTAAACAAAAAAAAAAAAGGAGATAAAGGATTATTGAATCCTTAACATGTCATTAATGCAAAGATAAATTATATTCATAGACAAATAACTACCAAAAATTGGGAACAAATATCATAGATAAATATTCCTTCAACTAAACAATGTACTGNAGGGAGAAATACAAAGAAAGAAGAGTGAAAGAGGGAGGAATTAAACAAAAAAAAAAAGAGATAAAGGATTATTGAATCCTTAACATGTCATTAATGCAAAGATAAATTATATTGGTAGACAAATAACTACCAAAAATTGGGAACAAATATTATAGATAAATATTCCTTCAACTAAACAATGTACTGAAAAAAAAATGTAATCATTGAACACAAATGTTCATGAATTCAAAAAACAAACATATAATCATTGAAAATTTATCATCATGCATGTGTGGAAGAAGCTATTAAAACTATAACAAAAGCCATGAAGCTAGACCTGACATGAGTTACAATACATTAAAAAAGGTAGTAATATTTACACCGAGTCCAACAACACCTCCGAATATACGATATTTGTCATGGTAGCTGATCCATTAGGAGGGAGAAGAATACTGATGCAATCAGCCGATGTGCATCTAGACATGGTCACATATAGGTGATCGTGACNTGCATGTGTGGAAGAAGCTATTAAAACTATAACAAAAGCCATGAAGCTAGACCTGACGTGAGTTACAATACATTAAAAAAGGTAGTAATATTTACACCGAGTCCAACAACACCTCTGGATATACGATATTTGTCATGGTAGCTGATCCATTAGGAGGGAGAGAATACTGATGCAATCAGCCGATGTGCATCTAGACATGGTCACATATAGGTGATCGTGACTGAATACAGGCGAGCGCAGATCTACACCAACAAACTTGACTGACTGGCCCTACGACTTGTTGATTGTCATAACATATGTTAAGCGTACTGGGAATTGGCGTCTAGGCATTTGAAATGGTAAATCTTTAGATGATGGTGATAATGATATCCGCGAGATGAAACACAGATTCCCAGATTTGTTACCAGTTAGAATTCTAGTCTCAATAACCCGCTATGCGCACTTGACAACCATTAGTCTGGTCCCGTTATAGAGGCCATCTTTTGGGGCTATATTCCTTAACAAAATGATGGGGCACCCGACCTTTAGCTCCAACTTGAAAGGCGGTAAACCTGATAGGTTTAGGGAATTCAGAAACTCACTTGGATATTGATTAGTGATAGAACGACAGAGTTCGTCCCCATCCGACACTTTGTCAGCTGTTAAGTAGGTATACGTCTTGCCAGTGTAAATTTGTAGAGTAGCATCATTGATAGAGCTGACATCATCATTCCGAGTAGAAAGAATTGTGCGCTCAGTTAAGTGTGATGGGGTTACTGCACTGAGCACATCTAGTTTTGGATAAACTCTAGAAATTAGTTCATGCAGAGATCGACACCCGTGTATCGTTGGTGGAAGTTTCACAGTATCCTACATACTGATCTCAATCTAAGTATGATGTGAAACATATCAGTACATGTCAATGAATAATTAGACGATTTTATATAAATAAATCTATAATATAAATCACCTCTTCCAAGAAGGATGTGTGAGAAGAATTTGTAGGATGATTGCTATTCAAACACATGTTCATGCTCAAAGTCAATATGTACACACTCGCCCACATTACAGAACGTCTTAAGGATGCACCAACAATTTGTTCTCGCCCACCCGTAGGTATCACCGGTAGTATTTGACGAAAATCCCCACCAAGCACGATCGTGATACCGCCGAATGGTCGGTTATCATCACGAACGTCGTGAAGTGTGTGATCAACTGGCTCAACACCATGTCGATGTTGTATGGGAACCTCATCCCATATTATCAAGTGAGCCTCCCTAAATAATTCTCCATGCACTAACTGTTTGCTAAAACCACATACCAAGCTTTCTATGATATCGAAAGGAATACAGAATGTAGAATGAGTTGTCCGACCGCCTAACAACAACAACGAAACAATTCCTAAAGAAGCAACTGTAATGACGATATGACCTTCGCTACGCATTTTAGTGGTGATGGTGTTGTACAAAAAGGTTTTCCCTGTTCCTGCACCTTTACTGAGAAAAAATATTTTGCCTTGATTTTTAGCAACGGAGATAGTGATAGCATCGTAAACCGTACGTTGAGCATTATTTAAAACATCAATATTCAAAAGGTCATTCAGTTGATTTGCTTCGTTTCGTAGTTGCATATGATTGATCAACAATCTATTAATAACTCCAATTTTTCAACGGGGTGTGGCATAGGTGGAAAATCATCCAATTTTTTGCTAGATTCATGTAGTAACTGATCAATAAAATATAAACCATAATCTTCGAACTAAGGCTACGTTGGATCGCCTATGCTAAAAGTTATTTGTAACTTGTGACGAAGATCATCACATATATAGACGGAGAATTGATCCCACAGAGTACATGGCTGTATTAGCGAGCATTCTATCAGAATGATGCATAATAGTCTCTGTAACTGGTATCCCATATTCATGGTTGAAGCCTCCTGGAGGCATTGTACCCACTCTACATCATCTTCCAAGAGTCCCATAGTTACACAAGCTGATTTGAAACTATCATTAAACACACCATTGATCGTGCGTAGACAATCAAAAGACCGCGATCCTCTAACAACTGTTAATAGCAATCGAAGGTAAAACCATTCCCCAGAATTAGGCATGGCAAAGTATAATCTGTCAATTACAAACCTGCTTTGCCTCAGAGTCCAAATCTTCCAACCTTTATTCCAAACAAAATGTTAGGAAAATTGTTGGTATGTGTAGGCACGTGCAACATCATTTGAAGAACAACAGTTAAAAAATTCAGTCAGAATTGTTATTTGACTCCTAGACCCAAGTCTAATTGTTTCAAGTGTTTTAGCAGGATCATAAACAACTTGATGTATCCCAGGTAAATGTAGATCTAGCCGTACAACTGAAGAAATTTCTTCATGGAGAGGATAACCGAAGAGTCGCCACGCAGCCTCTGTCGATCCAATATACCTTGCATCAAGGTATTGCTTTATCTCATTGTTTTCATTTGGTCCCTCTAAAATCATAGTTGTGCGGTCATGACCTTTGTAAATGTACTTGTAGATATATTTGACACACCTCATTTCTCCATAGACCTCCACGTTTATATGATAGTTGAACTTTCTTGACAGGTGTGGATTGTAAGGTACGACGTCCTGATTATCAAATGTATGCCTTCTAATGGTGTAAGACTAACCATTAAAGTGACGACGGTAAACAGGGTACCAATGTTCATCCATAGTGGTCGAATTTGCAAAGGCTTTTGGATAATGGAATCAACATGCACCATTCACCATGCAAGTTGAATGTGGGTTTCGAGAACCACACAGACCATGAACCATACAACTTTTGATTGTTTCGTAGAGAGTTGGATTAATGGATGGATATGGGAATTCAGCACTAACTAACTGATCCACTTGTGCATTTGTTTGAATCTTGTCTGGACCATGAAGGAAGAATAAAGCATGCATGTGTGGTAACCCTCATTTTTTGGAACTCAATGGTGAATACATGAGTAACTTTTTGACCAACAATTTGTTCACTTTGTATCTTATGAATCAGGGCACGTCGTTTTAACTCAAATACATAGGTAACTATATCTGAACGATCCAAAGAGGTTTAGTGTTCTAGTAAGGCAGCTGTGATTTTAGGTCATTTGGGGTTGGCCGTCATGGTAAGAAAGATGTCAGGGTGTTGGTGGTATCTTGTAATAGCCATTGACTCATGAAAAATCTGGCTTATGTTGCATGCACTCCTACTAAATGACAATGGTAGAACAAAGCGTTGTCCGATCTGATCGGGCCCAACTCATCAACACTGCCATCACACAAATTCGCGTAAAACTCCCAACGCAGCTTATCCTGACTAAGTCTGATGTAAGATAACCTATTTTGCTCCATTGATGCCCAAGCAACCACTATAAACTCTTGAAATAACTTTCCTCCTCTAAGAATTGTTGAATACTAAGTGAGACGAGAAATTATACGATAACTGTAAAATTACATTTGTATAATCCTTCTTACTGAAAAATCACTTTGTTTGGAGTTCCACTGATGTAGACCAGGTTCCCAACCAAGCTCACCAGTAGGGAATAAAAGTACATAGTGAATATGTTGGATGACACTCATTGATCTGGCTCAGCGTTCGGTGCAGAACAATATCCCGCATACAACTACTCTCAGTACCATCACTAAGCAAAATCACAGCTATTTCATCCGTGGTTGGAAGGTTGTTCCGATGCCTATCAGTTTATGAGGTGTAATGAAGGTGAGCACGTAAATCATGATTTGAAGATTTTGATTCAGTGAGAATTTCGTGTGCACGTTTGTACTTTGAAGTAAAATAATTCACTGACAACAAACAACTCTGTATAGTATGAAGGACATCATGACACATGTTAGTATTTCGCGCACACTGAATATTCAATGCAGTGATTGGGTCGTATATGTACAACTGACAATAGATGGGTGTGTGACCTTTCGAGGGTAACAATAACCCAGTCCGATGACGTAATTCTCCATGGATAATGAATGACCTTGACCCTCTTGAATTAAGTAATTTGTCATCAAGCTTAGCATCCAAACTCGTGAAAGCATTGGTTGCATTGTACTCTCTAATATGCAGACGAAATGATTTTAATTGACCATCATGGCCATCATACAATGCACAAATAAGATGTGGGGGAGCAATGAATTCTGGCAACCTAATTTTGTCTTGTAGACAACATGTTCCAAATCTTGGATTGGATAATCCTATGCGAGTAAATCTCTCATCCCGCTAATGTAAGGCCAAACAATACGGACACTGAATATTCATAAGGATGTGGTGCAACATTGGCGACAACTTCATAATGACCATAGTCTGTCTCTAAATTTTGAGGCAAGGGTAAAGGTCGCACGGGGATGGGTGAGACTGGATCAAGGTCAGTTGGAATAAAAATTGGATTGGACGCAATTGTAGGTGTTAGATAATGTTCCGAATGATGTGTCCGCATTTTTTTTTTTTGTGGAAGGTGTGCTATGGTGGCTTGGTGCAATGGAGTTAGGTTTTGCGAAACATGACATAAGGGATGGTGGGAATCATAACATAAAGGTTGGGGGGAAGTGTAAAGAACCGATCCCTTCCTATGCAACTATCCAACAAGGACATGACAATACGTTAAAACCATATATGTCTTAAAAGCAATAGAAATACTTATTAAATCATAAGACATGAATCAAAAAATTTAACAAAGAGGAAGACATATTTTCTTTTCCATTTTGTGGGCACTTAGTGGGTGTGCGACATACTTCTGACCTTGAAGGTGCAATTTGCTTGCAAAGGGTTAGTGTTTTCCGCCTAAATACACATTCATTCTGGCATTGAAGATAGTTAGTTTTTGTAATCTAATCCGGAAACAAACGGTGGAAAAAGTAACTTTACCTCAACATTGCATTACCGATTAGGCAAATGTTCAACAAGTATTGTAATGGGAGACGGTTGGAAATGCGATGGGATTGTATTATACTCTGCCAATTCCATGTCAACAAATGGAACATGGTTGGGCAATTGGGAGAGAAACTGGTGTCGTCTATCCGAATTAGTTGTTTTGAGTATGCAAGTTGGTGTCAATCCTGGAAAGTATCTAGGTAGAGGCAGAGTGTAATTCCCAGAACGCTCTTTTTCCCGACGTACACGCTGTGCCAGCTCGCGCTGTGAGCACATGTCACTATCATTGTGACTTCGCTCATGTCTGGTGCGTTGGGCCTCAATTTTAGAGGAAGTGTAATTTGTTACGGGAGCCTAAGATAGGAAGTGACGTGTGAAATAAGTTAAACAATTAGTCAAATTGACCCAAAACAGTGCATACAACAATTACTAAAACACTACAACACAATGATTATACTTGGTGGTGGTATGGAGTCATGTGTGCATGTCTCATCCCGCCAATGTAAGGCCAAACAATAAGGACACTGAATATTCATAAGGATGTGGTGCAACATTGGTGACAACTTCATAATGACCATAGTCTGTCTCTAAATTTTGAGGCAAGGGTAAAGGTCGCACAGGGATGGGTGAGACTGGATCAAGGTCAGTTGGAATAAAAATTGGATTGGACGCAATTGTAGGTGTTAGATAATGTTCCGAATGATGTGTCCGCGTTTTTTTTTTTTTTTGTGGAATGTGTGCTATGGTGGCTTGGTGCAATGGAGTTAGGTTTTGCGAAACATGACATAAGGGATGGTGGGAATCATAACATAAAGGTTGGGGGGAAGTGTAAAGAACCGATCCCTTCCTATGTAACTATCCAACAAGGACATGACAATACGTTAAAACCATATATGTCTTAAAAGCAATAGAAATACTTATTAAATCATAAGACATGAATCAAAAAAACTTAACAAAGAGGAAGACATATTTTCTTTTCCATTTTGTGGGCACTTAGTGGGTGTGCGACATACTTCTGATCTTGAAGGTGTAGTTTGCTTGCAAAGGGTTAGTGTTTTCCGCCTAAATACGCATTCATTTTGGCATTGAAGATAGTTAGTTTTTGTAATCTAATCCGGAAACAAACGATGGAAAAAGTAACTTTACCTCAACATTGCATAACTGATTAGGCAAATGTTCAACAAGTATTGTAATGGGAGACGGTTGGAAATGC
>CAUOFW020004036.1:240844-313107 GCA_963454935.2 Ilex paraguariensis | reverse complement strand
TGCCTACAAAGTTAGTAATATAGTTTAGGAGGATTTAACAAATCTATAAAACAAATCAAACCAAGTGGGAGTAAAAGAACATTCAATCACAAAAGGGTAGGATAACAAAATTAACCCAATTGAATGATGAACTAATAGATGTGAATAAGCTAGAAGGATTCAAAAGTAGTGAACGTAACAAAGACTTGTGAATTCATTCCATTGAACTTTGGGGACGACATTTGTGATTACCACCTATTAACAAATCCATAATGTACCTTAGAGATCTAAAACCCACCAAATAAAACACGCATAAAAAAATGGGGCTGCCTTAGAAACTTAGCAAGTGGTATCCTCCACTTTTTAGCTCCACAAATTCGAGCAATAGCATATTCTTTGTTGTAAATCTCTGAGGCAATATTTAGTCCACCAAGATAAAGGATGTTCTCTATTGGTACTCCAACTACTGGCATGTAATATTATAGATTAGAAAACAGAACAACTGAGGAAAGCTTGTTGGGAGGAAGGGTGGGAGGTGGACAAATGAGGAAAGCATAACCATGACATGCAAAAGGATTGCTGCTAGTTTTGTGGATTGTTGCTAGTTTTGTTATATGGATTGCTGTTAGTTTTGTGGTTCAATCAGTAGTAAATGTGGGTGTTTCCCCATTCCTTATCACATACATTTGGAATTCATTGTTTGTGGTTTACATCCCTATAGTTGAAATAGGGCACTAGGTGGAGGATACATATGGAAGCTTCTTGTTTTGGTGTAGAATAAATTATAGTACTTTGGAACAATTGAGAGATGGAGAGGAGGCCAATCTCCTTGGAGAGAATGGTAATGGTGGTCAAGCTAATAGTAGCTTGAAAGAAGTGAGAGATAGAGAGGTGGTCAATATTCTTTTAGAGAATGGTAATGGTGGTCAAGCTGATGGCTTGAATCCAATTATGGTTTCGAAACAATCCGAATTGCATAACCATGAAGGAAGTTGGGTTTTGGCTCAGCCTCCAGTTGGTGAAGGTTTTGATATAGGATTGGATGCAAAAGGGCATTGGACAAGGACTAGAGTGACCAAGGTCAGCCTGTTGATATGCCCATTTTGGTTTCTGGCACAACTCACTTTAATCTTTCTCTAAAGTATACTATAGTTAGTCACTTTTTGCGTTTTGTATTGCCCTCTTTCTTGATTCCCAAGTGATTTTGTATGTATTGTACTAAGTTTTTTTTTTGGCTATTGTGATTGCAGTCAAATACTTTCTTAAGTAGTGCCTCCAACCTGTTCTAGGTATTGGAAATTCATTGAGAGATGACCAATCTTCTAGTACAGATTGAGCAATTTTTGTCATTTCACCATATTTTCTTGTTTTCTGTTATAATCTTGAGATTGGGTAGACTATAAATTCATGGGTGTTCATCATTTAATATTTTACTGCTATCATGTTCAGGTCTATTGGATAATGTGCTAAGTGACTACTTACGGGCCAAGGTTGTTCTTCTTACAACCATACAATGGCAATAATTGAACTTACAATTCAAGTCCCATTAGCAGTTGTTGTGGATTAATTCACCTCGTTTCATGGATTATGTTAGAGCTGCTGCTGTCACGGTTGGTTTCGCACGCATTAACATACCCTCAGATACGTTTTCAAGATCAAAAAAAGCTAGTCTTGAATTAGGAAATAGAGATGTCAGTTTAACCGTTCAAAATCATTTTTCATTGACGTAAAAAGATAACCATTGTTGTTTTTGCTGGTGTTTTAGAAGCCATTGGAGATGGCAAGGTTCTGGATGAAACATTTTCGGCTTGATATCAGTGCTGGAGAAAGTAATTCTCCTTAGATCCATATTTGAATTTGAAGAGATAACAAACCTACCATATGCCTTCAATGGGTCTCCCTGAAAATGTCATGGAGAGTTGGCAGGCTAGTCCTTGACTCAAGTCATACACAATCAAGGAAAACCTTGTAAGTTTTAGTCATTCTGCTAAAAAAAAAGTATATATATATAAAATAAAGTAGAACGAAGTTTGAATCAAAAAAGACAAAGAGAGGTCTAGATCATTATGAGATAAAACATAAACACATCCAATGGACAACGTAATCCCAACATAAAAGACAGTTCAAATCATCGTAAAAATTTTGATCTAACGGTTTGCAGTTAGTCTTGAATTTCTTTTCCCGCCTATGAAGAAGCCTCTTATCGTAAGACTCTGCACTCTTATCTCTCATACGTCTCTATTTTAAATTTGAAAAGGCACAATAACAATTTAGATTGAATTCATTTTAAATTAAATGATCTAAATGTTATATGTTAAAAGTATATTGTTTGTACCTTGATTTAGGTTAATTTTGTTTAATTTTTAATTTTACGATAAAACTTTGCATAAAATTAAAAATATTTATATTAAACACACATAAAATACATAATATCTCTAAGTTTAGTGCTTTTTTTTTCAAAGTTTGATAGTTTAACATTTGACTCCAATAACCGCATATACTTCGTCACTACAACACAAAAATCAATATCCAAATGGACAATGTCACAATTTTTGGACATGTAAGTTATTTAGTATATCAATTTTTTCAAAACCTTAGGTATAATATTTCATTAAAAACCATTATATACTTACTGTATAATTTTTCATCATTTTTATTAGAAATTGATTCATACCTATAGTACATTATAAGTAGATCTTCTTATCACGCATCTTAGTACCGATGATTGATATTTACTTCTTACTTCTTATCAATCAATGAAGTTTAAATATTCTTTATAATCCATAAATAAAATTATCAAGTTATTATTCATACAAAAAAAAAATCACTACT
This sequence comes from Ilex paraguariensis, assembly GCA_963454935.2. Lineage (NCBI taxonomy): Eukaryota > Viridiplantae > Streptophyta > Magnoliopsida > Aquifoliales > Aquifoliaceae > Ilex > Ilex paraguariensis. The sequence goes on along the minus strand of CAUOFW020004036.1, from coordinate 310,296 downwards.
GTCTGAAAATCTATTGTTCTCAGAAATTTTAAAAAAAATTCAAAACCCAAGTTAATCAGCAATTAAAAAAAAATAAGATACCAATTGCACCAACAAAAAATATTCAAAACCAATCTAATCGCTATGTGTTAAAATTATTCAAACATCCTATCTTTGTGTGTTAAAATTTTATAAGTAACATAGTGCCTTCAGGCACTAACAAATGACTAGTATATATATATATATATAATAAAGTAGTTTATAATTCAAATCTCAAAAGATAAATAAAATGATTTTTGCTATTCGCGGTTGAGATCGCTTTAAATTTTACTTTAAAGTTAATCTAACGGCTAATATTAACACCCTAAATTTAATAGGAAAAATATCTATACTACTTATAAAAGTGGCTTAAAGTGAAAAAACTTTTAATTTCCTTATTTTTCCTTTAGTAATTTTATAATGTCTATTTTATCCTTATTTCAATAATTCTCATAAATTTATTGTTTCCATTAATTTAACTAATAAATTCATTAATTGACTTTTGATTATCTTCTTTATTAACAATATCATATCGTTTCATCTTCTTAAATTAATAATGTATATAAACTTGACATTATTTGAGCTGTAATAATTAATTTAAATTTTGGATTTTTTATTTTTTTCTTTGCTCAATCTTATTTATATCTCTATCTCTATCTATCTATCTATTTATATTTATATTTATATTATACCACATATAAATGTCAGCTATTAGGAAAAACTTTTGACCAATCCTCTACTCTAAAGTCATTTTTATCCTAATTAAATAATAAAGGTTTTAAAACTAATAAATTTGGTAATAAATATTTAGAGTGCATTGAATAACATTTGCCAGAAGTTGAACCATTTCAGAATTCCATATTAGAGGTGATACAAAAGGTCAGAAACTCATGTACACAACACTAAATGAACGCTTAATACTACTTACTTACCACCCAAAAAACACTTAATATAGTCCCAAATTGAGCTTTTTCTCACTGTTTATCTCTTGAAAACAATTGTGAATCCTTCGGTATTAGCAATACATCTCAACTTCTACGCCTGTTTGTTTTTCCTCTGTCTAATCTCTCTAATTCACTGCTACTCATCACTTCATTAACCAATAGAGAAGGAGAGGAAACTGACCGAGGGGGAGCCAGATCATCACTTGAATAGCTTCCTTCCTTTTTGCTTAATTTTGGCGTGGTTGAGGTAACTGACAACACCTGCGTGGAATTTTTCACTTACATCTTGCCTTTCTTATATTATTAAGTTGCACAGATTTTAGAAAGTGTAATGAAATTAAATTACAATTTGATATTGTTCAGACTAAAATTGAAAACAACCAAAAGATTAGCACAAATGTTATTTAGAAGCTCAGGTTTATCATTTGTTCCGTGCAACCAAAACAGTCTTGTCACATTTTTTTGTGGAATTTGGTCAAAAGATCGTGATGTTCTTTGAGTTGCTAATGATATTGGTTACACTCTATTTTATTAAAGCTAATGGGAATAGATAATAGAAAAAAGAAGTGATAGGCTTGATCTTACGAAATGATTCCGATGTGAAGAAATCTTGCTTGTGAGTTTTTGTATTCTTGTCTCTAACTGCAGTGTAATGTTAGTTTGAGTTTGGTTTCCAATCGTATATTTTTTATATCCTTGCTTGATTAGCCCATTTGGTTATTATTTATCACTTTTGTTCCAACTTCCAAGTATATGTTGTTTCTTTAGAATGATATTAAGGAAATCTTTCATTGAAATTTTTGTTGGTTTCTTTGAATCAGTGTTGACTTTTGAAACACTGAATTAATAGCATATTCTTTAAATATTTGACCCATGATTACTAACTAATAGTGGAAATCAGCTGATGACGTTATCTTTCGCTATTTGACCTTACACATGTAAACAAGATTCTAAATTTTATTTTGAAATAGTCAAAATATTTTTATTTCCATGAAACACCAAAATAAATCAGTGATTAATTGTCGATTTCTTACATTTTCAGGTTCTTAGAAGTGTTTCGGGAAGTTTCAACCAATATTTCAAAAATAAATTTTAAAATTTTTTTATTCATTTATATTTCGTTTTTGAAATATTTTTGAATTATTTTCGAAACGTTTTTGTTTCTTAGGAGGCCAAAACAATGCATCAAAATTAAATTGTAATCCTTCCATGTAAATTGTAAAAGTTGCTTAGTTCATATCTTTTCAGGGCTAACTAATGTTTTTCTGTCTTGTATTTCAATTACTTGCTTATTTCAAAGAATCAAGACTGGTCTTTTGCGAAATTTACCAAAACCATCTATTTCTAATTCTATTTTAATTACAGTCAAGTAGAATATAAGTAGACTTTCATGAATGACAACAATTGAAGCAGGCAACAATATTGCATAGGTTCTATGACTTATTTTATACCTCTATGCTCTTTTATTTTTTTTGCGATATGCCTTCCTTGCTTAATAGATGAGTTGCACATACATTGCTGGTGTCAACGTACTAGCAATCTAACCTATCCATCAAAATATAGGTACTTTAATTTGAATCCACAAAAGATTTTTTCTTTACCTTCCTTTTAGGACTTCTCTTATTTTTCGATTCTCAAGTTGTAGTGGCTTCCATTTTCACCTCCAGGAAAAGCCATTGTGGCCTCTTCCTACAAACATTTGCAATTTAGGGGTTTCCCCTCAACTTTGGTTCCTATTTATTTTTTACATTCTCCAAGGATGCATAGTCACAGATAGTAATCCTTATGATTGCCGCCTCATGCATTGCTTTTTCTGTTGTCTTCGTGACCGATCAATATAATTTATTTGAAGCACAATCGATAACTTGCTAGAAATCCCCAGAATTTTTACGAAATTGTTTTAGTTTCTTCCCCCAACTTTTCACAATTATAAGCAGATAGTTTTCAATTTCATCCAAACAAGTTTTCCCATGACATGGGATATTACAACCAAAATTCCGACATGTTTAATAACTTATTACTCAGGCTAAAGCTGGGTATAGAGGTATACTGTTAACATACTTTATTGGAAAAATTCATTTGATCAGTTTAAAAAAAAATTAAAGACTTTCTTCTGGCCAAGATTGAAAAAGGAATTGATTGTGTGTGGGTATTACCTTTTTTTTTTTTTTTTTATGAGACTTCTCAACTCACACGAGTGCATTAGGTATAACTTTGGAAGTCTCTTTGCTTTTTGCTTATGTCGGTGTGGATATGAGAAGCACAATTGCTATGAATTACTTTATTTACTTCCATCGTTGATAATATTCAATTGTTATTCGTGAAATCATAATGTACATCGAGCTGTTGATCACTAAATAAATAGCAAAATAAATTTATCCTACCTAAGTAAGAGAATTTAATTTATTATTCTTATTCTCTACATTTGATTGGTAAACATATATTTGTTACTATATTTATTAAAAGAATTTAAAAAAATTATAATTTATAATGATTTACGTGTAATGCACGTGTATAATTACTAGTACTTCTAAGAGTGTGTTTGAAGTGACTTTTTAAAAATACTTTTAGAAATTATCTCATAAATACTTTTTTTTTAAAAAAATAGTGTTTGAAATTGTTTTACCACTACCTCTATCACCATTGCCGCCACCACCACCACCACTGTCGCCGCTGCTGCTATCAACGTTGCCACTACCCCCACCACCACCATCGCCACTACCATCGCTGTCGCTGCCTCCACCACCGCCACCGTTGCCGCCCTCAATTCCACCACAATCATTGTCACCCATCACAACCATCACTGTCTCTTACCACCACCACTGCCGCTCACCACCTCTTACCCTTATTACAAATCGATGCTTAAATTCTTTTATCTCTTCTCTATATTTGTGATTTGATTTTGGATATTAATACAAATATTTTTATTATTTATTATTTTTTATTACTATGTGCCTTCAGGCACAAACAATAACTGGTGTATATATATATATATAAGAATAATACATTGTGTAAATACAAAACTACCCGCCATGTATTATTCCATATTTCTTCATGGTATTAGAGTCTTTCTAAGAATTTCTTAATATTTTTTATCATGTCTTCCCCTCCTACTATCCCTACAATCACACATACTACTGCCATGCCATCCACCTCCTCTCCCCACCCTACTTAATCCATTTCCAACATCAAAAATTATATCTCTATTGTGTTGAATTTTTTCAACTATTTACTTCGGCGTAAACTTTTTCATCCTATTCTTAAAAGTCATGATGTTTATGGCCATATTGATGGTTTTTCTCCAAATCCTTCCCCAATTTTAACTGATGACTCCAATAACTAGATTCCAAATCCAGTGTACAAATCATGGTTGCAGGTTGATTGCATGGTTTTTTCATTGATTCAAGCCACTGTTTCCTCTGACATCCTTCATGCTATTATCAAACCAAATATCACCTCATCTGCTTGTGAAGCTTGGCTCACCTTTGAGCAATTATTCCATGACCAAGTGCATTCACGTGTACTACAATTGAAAAAAATATAGTTTTATCACCATCCCAAGAGTGATATTGCCATGTCTGTGTATCTCCGATAACTCAAATCTATTTTCGAATCGCTTGCCTCTGTCGACAAGTAATAACTGCAAGTAGCGATTGCAAATGGCCAGATTGGATTAGTTAGGATTGATTCAAATTTGTTTGCGTGAAAAATAATCTAATCTATTTTCAATCCGTTTAATAAAATGAGTTATAATGAGTTGGATTATAACGAGATTAATTAAACCTATTAGCCCGTAAAATAATTAAAGCTTTAAATATAAACACATTCTAATCAAATAAAGCACATAAATATTCATATGAATACACTAAAAAATACACACTAATACAACAAAACAAAAACTCTCTGCAGATGATAACAGCCTCATAAGTCATAACAGTTCGGACCATTAAGACTTTCACACAAGCATTGCCTCATCATGTAGTTGAAGACTGAAAAATCTAATTAGTTCCCAGAAAGGACCAAACCCAGAATAAGCTTTTAGCCAAATTAAATGGTCCCTATCTCACACACAAACCAGAGTCCAAACACCTCTGTTTGGAACACATATGATGGATTTCTGCCCTAAGCAGTAAGCACTCTCAAAATTCAAAATTTCAAGGAAGTTTTTTACGAGCTACATCTAACAATCCTTTAATTTCAAGTAAGGTTGAAGATTAATTCTGTTACATTCATATTTTCCAAGTATTTGTAAAACAAATGAAAAAATAGAATAAGAAAAAGAGAAGGATCCGCATCCGCTTTGAGGGAGTGAAAACCTTTGTGGTTCACTTTGAAGGAAATCCAATCTCTATGACCTTTGGATTGACTATTGATTCCATTAAATATTAAAACTTCGTGTTAATCTAATGGTTCCATTAAAACTACATCATTATGTTAGTAAATTAGGTTAGATTTTTAAATTCAAATAAGATTACTCTTTGAGTTTAAACTTTTTTTTAGTAATGTTACTGGAATATAATTTAGTGATCTAATTTGCTGATTTAATGATGTGATTTCAATGGAATCATTAAATCAACACTAAATTTCAATATTTGATGGGATCTACAATCAATCCAAAAGTTATAATAAATTAAGTCAATAAATTAGGTTCCAATAACATTACTCTTAACTTTTAGATTCTATTTAGTTTATGTAATATTTTCTTAAATACACTATAATATTAATTTAATGGTCACAATAAGTATAACATTAATGTCAATAGTAGAATTGTCAATCGTGTTGGTTTAAACGGATGAGGAGTAAAAAACTTGTAAACCCATATACAACCCGTTTAATAAACGGGTGAAAAACATCAACACGAACACGAACTGTTTAAGAAACAGGTACCACGACACGACTCGTTTAATCCGCTTAGTTTTAATTTATTATTATATTTTTCTAGTTGTCACTAAATTAAAAAAAAAAAAATGTGGCTATCACCAAAAATAATATATATACTTTCTATGGTTGTCACTAAAAAAAAATTTGCCTAATTTTTTAAATTAATTATTATATTAATTTTATTTAAACGGATAATAAATGTGTTGACCGGACTCATTCGAACATGACCCGTTTATTAAACGTATTTAACGGGTCAACCTTTTTATCACCCGAATCTATTAAAATCACACTCAAATCTCTTTAACTCGCATCGATTCGTGTCGATTAACCGTAATATATCGAATTTTAACAGGATTAGGCAATAGAAACAGATTTAGAATATCTCGGACATGCAGTTTCACTTCTCCACTACACGTCAGCCTAAGTTCACGTGCTGATAAGGCGCGTGACATTTACAATACCGTTTGAATTTTCCGAACCCATTAAATGTCGTGAACGGCATTAAATGGACCCACGATGCCGAACCCATTAAATGTCGATCACTTTCCTACCGCAGCTAACCCCCGAACCAACACACGTAACACAAACTCAATGACCGTCACTTCGAACCTACAGGTAAGCTTTGCTCGTGATTAGGGCTGTTTAGTGGTGATAATTTCTTACGCAATACGAAAATTTAACTTGACCTAAGCAAAAAATTAATGGGTTATAATTGATTATTTTTTAATACGAATTCACAATTAACACGATTTACTAACACAAATAATAAATTATTTGAATTAATGTCAAATAAGAACAATACAAAATTAACTCGATTAATACATTTAACTAATATTATAAAAATTAAATACTAGTTATTTGTTATTATTTAATAAATACTATAAGTAACCCGTACTTGAAAGTACGGTGCAATGTAAGTGATAAGTGATGCATTTAAGAGGAACAAAATTTTATATGAATGATTTTAAGAGAAATATTAGTGGTCATTAAATGAGTTTATTTGAGACAGTCACATAAAGTTATTTAAACCTCTCGTATTTTATATTATAGAATTGACGCAATTATTATAAAAAAGAGACATTTTTATTCATTAATATTGTTATGCTATTAAGATAATTATTAATTTATAGAAAAGTATAAATATGAATTCAATTAATTGATAATTGAATCTTAAACTTAAATCCTAGCGTTAATTTCTTTATTTGAAATTTATATGGGTCAATACAAATATCAATATGAACCTGATATGAAAACAAATAAATCAATGGGTACGATACAATTAATTAAATAAATTGGATCAAAAATAATTAGTGTTCGACACAAACCCACAATGACATGATACGACACGATTGTCACCCCTAGGGCTATTAATCAAATCAAGTTACAGGAACTCGATTCGGATTCGATTCATTTTTGACTCATTTAAGTTCGACTCGTTTTTTAAATGATTCGAATTTGACAATTTTTTAGATTCGTTTAAAGAACCAACCCAACAAATTCGATTTGAACTCGATAAACTCGTTTAGATACAAATACCTGGACTCAGTATGAGTTCGTTAAGCGTCAGCAACGAAACTTGATCAATTCTTTAAAAGAAAGGGTTAATTATAAATTACACCTCGAAAAATTATTTGAATTGAAATTTGTACCTCCAAAGATAAAAAATCTTAAATTGTACTCCCAAAGATAAAAATTTATATCAATGTGCACCTAAAATTAACCGCCGTCAGTTTGCTGTCTAAAACTAAATTGATAAATTATACCTAAATTCCTTCATCCTTGTCACTTAATCACTTGAATTTCTTCACAATTAAAATATTACTTATACATCTCATGACGTTTGTGCACGTGTAATATATAACCATTTTTAGTTGATATCTGTTAATATAACTATTAACAAATATGATTTTAACCTAATAAAAAATTATAATTTCATATTACCCTTTATTTTGTGGGTTTGATATATTCTAAAGTTCAAAATCAAGATTACTATTTGAATGTCTAATAGAATGTAGGTATTTATATAATATTTTTTGTATCAAATGTAATATATCACTTAAACATAATTATTTGAATGCCCAATTGAGGGGACATTTTAGATTGAGAATATTTTTATTAGGATTTTATAACCGTTAAAAAATATGATTTTATCTTAATAAAAAATTATAATTTCATATTACCATTTATTTTGTGAAGGGGTTCAAATNACTTTAGATTGAGGGTATTTTTATTAGGATTTTATAACCGTTAAAAAATATGATTTTATCTTAATAAAAAATTATAATTTCATATTATCCTTTTTTTTTGTGAAGGGGTTCAAATGATTAAATGACAAAAATGAGGGAATTTAGGTATAATTTATCAATTTAGTTGCAGGTAATAAATTGACGATAGTTAGTTTTAGGTGTATATTGATATAAATTTATATTTTTGAGGATGCTAATTATGATTTTTGATCTTTAGAGGTGCACATTGATACAAATTTTTATTTTTAAGGATGTAAATTGAGATTTTTGATCTTTGAAGTACATATTAATATAAATTTTTATTTTTAAAGATATAAATTAAAATTTTTAATCTTTATAAATAAAAAATAAAATTTGAACGATCTGTGCAATTTACGATTAACCCTTCAACAAAATAAGTCATTTAGCCAATTAGCCTTGAGATCGTTCGACTATCAGCCATATGGTCTTGACCATCTTTCCTGTTATTTTCAATTTCATCGAGCTCTCGACACTTGACTGTGATCTCTCTCTCTCTCTTGAAGCTCGGGCTCGTCAAGTTACAGCTTCACTCCGAATCTTTAATTGTCTTGGAGAAAAGTTACCAAAATTTCGAAGTATTCTATTTATATTTGCTGTATAACGTGTGTACATAATTTGTGAAAACGAAAATTGTCGAAGATCGCGATCGATGTACGAGCGCCGAAACATCTTTATTTGGTCATTCGAGCTGCTGTGCTTCAATCACTCTCCGGTGAAGATTTACGAANACGTGTGTACATAATTTGTGAAAACGAAAATTGTCGAAGATCGCGATCGATGTACGAGCGCCGAAACATCTTTATTTGGTCATTCGAGCTGCTGTGCTTCAATCACTCTCCGGTGAAGATTTACGAAGATTTTCATCTGTAAAAAAAAATGAGAGTTGGTTTTCTTTGAAGTTATGCGATGAATTCTTTTCTCTCTCGCGCTATGGAATCTGTGAGTAGAGTCAATGAAGTGGAATTTTGTGAAGATCTCGTTTGATTCGTTGAATTTTTTTAATTATGTTTGTGTAGTTTGGATTAGGGCTTGTAATTTGGAGATCTTTCTTAGACGTACAGTGCACGCTTTGATCTACTGGATTGGTATGATTTCAATTTGATGCTGATGATATTATTTTCACCTGTGCGGTTTTATTCGGAATTTTCAAGTTGAGTGCTTTTTTTGGTTACTTTTCTTGATTGCTCTGATACTGTGTAGGACTTGGTGACAATTGCAGTGGTTGACTTCTAGTTATTGGCGTGGTTGCTGTTTCAACCAAATCATGTCGCAGAGTAATTGGGAAGCTGATAAGATGTACGTGCTGTTATTTCCCTTCCAATTCTGTTTTCCAGTTTTACTCCCTTAGTTTTAAGTGGATTACTCGTTTTTTAACTGGTTTGATGGCTCATGAGATAACGAAGGAAAGGGAAAGTGGAATCTTCCTCTAATTATGCTGTTTTGGTTATCACGGAATGGAAACCTAACGTAATTCTGCTGAGAAGGCCAAAGAAAAAGGGGGAAAACGANCAGTTTTACTCCCTTAGTTTTAAGTGGATTACTCGTTTTTTAACTGGTTTGATGGCTCATGAGATAACGAAGGAAAAGGAAAGTGGAATCTTCCTCTAATTATGCTGTTTTGGTTATCACAGAATGGAAACCTAACGTAATTCTGCTGAGAAGGCCAAAGAAAAAGGGGGAAAACGAAATAAAAATAGTTAACAGAATTGGTTGTCTTAGATTCAAACCTTGAATTTCTTTCCTTTTACCTAGCCAGATTGTGATCTTGGGTTTTTTTTTTTTTTGGGGATACCAAAGTTAGTTTAAAGCCAGAATCCTGTGACATTTATTTGTGTTTTCTGTTTTTTTTTTCAGGCTTGATGTTTACATTCATGACTATCTATTGAAAAGAAAACTACATGCTTCTGCAAAAGCCTTCATGACTGAAGGGAAGGTTGCCCCAGACCCAGTAGGTAATATTGTCAGTTGACTTTTTGTATATTGTATCAGGGTTAGTTGACTTTTAAATAACCATAAATATTTTTTTCCCAGCCAGTTGATTAAGAATTCTTTATAAGTAAAACCTTTTCGGCAGAATACTGCATGGAGATATACATTCCATCAAAACCTTTAGTTTGAATTTTCAGCTATTGATGCGCCTGGAGGATTTCTCTTTGAATGGTGGTCCGTCTTTTGGGACATCTTCATTGCTAGGACAAATGAAAAACATTCTGAGGCTGCTGCGGCTTACATAGAGGTCCCTCTAAGCTTTAGATTTTTTGGGCTATTTGTGGATTAGTGTTTTAAGGACTTCTCTCTCCCCCTCCCCTTCCTTTCTTGGTGAGATGAGGTTAATCTGTTGCAATTTGTTTTTGGCTTTATAATTTAATATCAGACACAACAAGTGAAAGCAAGGGAGCATCAACAACAGCTGCAAATGCAGCAATTGCAACTTATGCAGCAGCACAATGCTCAATTGCAAAAAAGGGATCCTAACCATCCTTCACTTGGTGGTCCTATGAATGCTATGAACTCCGAAGGAATGATGGGGCAGCCATCAGCCAGTGTACTGGCCATGAAAATGTACAAGGAGCGAATGAAACATCCTCAGTCAATGGATTCAGAGACATCTTCAGTTCTAATGGATGCCAATAGGATGGCCATTCTCAAGTCAGCAACTAATCATCAAGGGTAACTGCCATACAACTTTTTTGTGTTCTTGATATCAAATAAACCACGGCCAGTCAACCTATTATGATTGCATCATTGGTTGCTTTTGGTCTTCTTATTGATTCAGCCAGTTCGTACAAGGCAACTCTGGGAGCATGTCTGCTGCTCTGCAGCAAATGCAAGGACGATCTCAATTGACCACCGTAACTACTTCCCCTATGTGTTCTATATATGCTATTTATGTATTTGCTCCATCTTTCCTTTATTTTACCATGCTTGGGCATGCTATTTTTAAATTTGTAGGATGTTAAAGCCGAAGTGAACTTGGGTGCAACTAAGAAATCTTTGCCTATGGATCCTTCATCAATATATGGGCAAACAATTTTGCAGTCAAAGTCTGGACTGGGCGGTGCAGGTAACATTATTAATCTTCCACAATTAATCAATTTACTAGTTTAACAAAATGTTATTTCGTTATGAGCAGGAATATGAATTCTTATTTTCTGTGTTTATTGAGGATTTCTGTATGTGAATTTAAGTTGCAAGTTATTCCTTTTCAATTTCCTTTTATGCTCTTCTTCATAATTATGGGAACAAAATCTATCTATGGGAACAAAATCTATCTATAAGAACAAAATCTAGCCATTTGTTGACACTGGTTTGAGTTCATACGACCATCTCTCTCAGTCACTAAGTGTGCTCCTATTGGAAGAAGATCTGCATTTGCGAAGCACTCGATCATACCTTAAAAAAATCTGGTCTGTCGACCATGGCCTTCATAAGATCTAGGGTGCTCCTGGTAGGAAGCTGAAGAAAAGCTCGAATCCAGATGAAGAAGAGATCAGAAGGGAGAGCTTTGAGAACAAGAGCCCAATAGGGTCTGGTTAACGGGACCTTGCCTCTTCTGGGAACTAGCCCTAATCGATTAACTTGTTGCATTCCTGATATAGTCAACATTGTTGAAAAGACGACTCAGATTCAAACACCCTTTGTTTTCTTCTTATTGATGTCATTGTACACGTCTGGTCACCAATGACGTTTTTTATTTCTTTTGCTGCCCTTTATTAAGGCCATAGATGTGTTCACATTTCTATATGACCTATTGACCCCTATATCTGCATATGCTAAAAACTGCTGTAGTTATTGAACCTTTTACATGTACAGTTATCCTTTAAAAGAAATTACAATTTCTACTTAGAATTTCTCCAACATTTTATGTAATAAATATGTCAAGTACAATAGAAAAAGCATTTNTGACCCCTATATCTGCATATGCTAAAAACTGCTGTAGTTATTGAACATTTTACATGTACAGTTATCCTTTAAAAGAAATTACAATTTCTACTTGGAATTTCTCCAACATTTTATGTAATAAATATGTCAAGTACAATAGAAAAAGCATTTATCCATGTATGTGTGTGTATGGGAGTACAAATAGCCATGTGCTGGTGTCTTGGTTTTTGCAGCTTGCGATGTACAGTGTAGGTGTCGAGACTTACTACTCTTCTCCGCATCTTCAAATCATAGGCTTAAAAATTAATTGATCTTTTCTGAAATGTTTTCCCTAGTGTTGTTTTCAGTCACTTCGATAGAGGATTTGTGACCAGCTAGGCTGTGTTGCACACATACATGTCTTAGATACTCTTAGAACATGTTGGGCATTTTCAGAGCATGTTCAAAGTTTAATACTAGAGTCTATAATGTTGGAAACTCGAATGTTAAAAAGTAAATTCAATAATGTTGGACGCGTGGCCAACACTTGTGGAATGTCTTGGATACTTTCCAAGGCATGGTGGCCTATGTAGAACTAGCACTTCTCTGCAGGTCTGTTGGTTTCTTTTGAGATGCTATCAATCATAAGTCAATCATTGGACACTAATAATGCATAGATAGGATATAAATATGATAATAGTTGTAATATTAGAGGTGGCAAATGAGCGGGTTGGGTTGGTTATGGGTTGAGTGCAAAACAAATCTAATCCGTTTTCAACCCGCTTAATGTACGGGTTATAATGGGTTGGATTAAACCTATTAACCCGTAAAATAATTAAAACTCTTGATATGAACACATACTAATATACTAAAAATACACACATTAATACACAAAACACACTAATACACAAAAAATACACACTTACTAACACACAAAAAACAAAACATATTTAATAAAACACCAAAATGCACACACATACACTATTCACCAAAATGCACTCAGAGGGTCATGGGTATTAGTATGTTTGTGCTTTTGGTGTATTAGTGTTACTCTGCTAAGAGCCTTGAGCATTATACAAGAACGTGTTGTAGGAGTAATCTATTACCTTCTGGGTGGAATTGCCACAACATGGGCATTCTTCTTAGCAAGAATTATAGCTGCAGGATAATGACTAGGAGAATTTGAAAGACATTATGGCTTTAAGATGTGTGTGTTTTAGTGTCTTAGTGTGTGTATTTTTTTTGTGTATTTATTTGATTTTATTACTTGCGTTATTTAATAAAAAGATAAATACTCAATCCAATAGGTATCTATTTGTAATTCATCNGGCATTATGGCATTAAGATGTGTGTGTTTTAGTGTCTTAGTGTGTGTATTTTTTTTGTGTATTTATTTGATTTTATTACTTGTGTTATTTAATAAAAAGATAAATACTCAATCCAATAGGTATCTATTTGTAATTCATCTTAATTCGCTTAATTAAAATGAATCCTATCACCCAACCCATTAAAACTTGTATTAATTAATATAGGTACCAAACCATTTATTTATAGACAGGTTACTTGCTAATGAGTTAAGATTACCACCTCTAGTTGTAATAAAGACAATAAAATTGGTTGATTGCCTATTTTGGTCCCCGTTAATTGAGGTTGATACAAAGGGTGGACTGATTGAAAAAGTAATTTTTGTAGTTATTTGCACTTAATGGTTGCTCTAAGCGATGGCTCCTCAGATGGTGGTAGAAAAGGATATTTTATGTTTTTTGCTTTTTATTTGGGATTTTTTTTTTGGGGGTGGGGGGTGGGGGGGAAATTGATGTTACATTTTATGTATATAATATTTGTCATTTCATCCTTTGTTTCGGGCCCAGTTAGTCGGACCTGATATGTTTACATGAGTAGCTTACATGCAACGTCATGTTCTTCACATTTTTTGCGGAATCCATCAAATCCATATCAGCTGAACAAGTTGCTGTTATACCATTTTTGAAGTAATAGTCTAATCCTCATGTTGGTTCTCAGGATTGAATCAAGGAGTCACTAGTCTTCCACTAAAGGGCTGGCCGCTCACTGTGAGTTTAACATGGCTTTTTTTTATATCGTACGTTTGGTCCATCACAGGTACATGAGTGGTTGACTGTTGTGCCATCATATTGTGTAGGGAATTGATCAGTTGCCTCCAAGTTTAGGTTTGCAAGCACAAAAGCCCCATCTGCAGACTCAGAATCAGTTTCTTTTGGCATCACAACAGCAGCAGGTCGTAGCCCAAGCTCAGGCACAAGGCAACGTTGGAAATTCACCCAATTATGGCCTTTCTGGATTACCAAGGGGTAACTTGAATCCAAAAGATGGTCAACCCTCAAGAAATGATGGATCTATATGCTCCCCTGTGCAATCAAATTCACCTAAGGTAAGATTATTTTAGCAAATCACAAAGTGGTGTGTCTGTTGTGCACAAGCATTCATGGCATACACACGTAACACACCCATAGATGCACATATAATTCTATTTTTGTGTTGTGAAAATAAATATAGAAATCTGTGTTTATATCCTTTACGATTATTGTACAGAGTAGATAAAACTTTTCTAACTGGAAAGGAAAGGGAAGGGAAAAAAGAACCAGAGCTTGTAGGGCTCTCATTTGCAGGCACATATTTTATGCCATTATCAATTGTGATCTGCTATGTATTGAGAATTTTTTTCTTCTGTAGTTTCTATAGGTTCCAAAAGCTAAATAATTTGGAAAGTCTCAACTCTGACACTATGTCAAGTGCACAACTGACTAGTTGAGTATATCAATAAACTTATATTTTCCTTGAAATTAGCATATTAAGGGTTATTGTGATCTGCATTGTTGTCAAATTGCGTATCGAAAGATGTATCGTTTTTCAAAAATATGTATTGTATCGTTTATCGTAAGATACACACAATTTTAAATAATTATTAATAAAAATATATATATATACCTTTGCAAAAAAAATCACAGACTCATAAAAGCATAACATATCATTAATATTCTACTAACTATTCAAGTTCTCAGCGTAGTTCACTAATATCAAGATGCAAACACCTCTAATTCAACCTTTTAACATAAGCTGCTTGAACAACCTTTTGTGATTTTGAGTTCAATTGAACAATATTAACAACAAATTTCTTTTTTTTTTTTTAAACTTAGCCACTAAAACGACGTTGTTTCACTTGCTAGGGATTAAAAAATAAGTCCTAGGGTGAAACAACGTCATTTCAACCCCAAAAAATAAAAAAGAAATTAAAAAAACAAAATCTTCACATATCGTATATTATATTATACGGTGTAAAAATGATACAAAGACACGATTCATATTGTATTTCAGGTGTATTGTACGATACTAATAACTATGATGCCCTGTCTTCCATGTCTAGTTTGAGGATTGGGTCCTTTATATTCTCAATTAGTGGCTGAGTGCCATCTTGATTCATGTGGTTGAGGTTGTCCAGTAAATCGGGTGCGGGTAGCAAAGGTTTTTTTTAGTTGACATATAAAAATGACTTGGGAATTGGGATGATAATGATGAGGTGGTGGTAAATTAGATAATATATGTTTGCATTTTATTTTGTGTATCATTTTTATTCACGCTACCAATCATGTCTGTGTGCACAACTACCTCTGCCAAGATGGACTTGTAATAAGCTCCCACGGATCCCCTTTCTTCTTTCATTTATTTTCATGACAGTATTTCAATTAAACAGTATATTCGTGCCTGCATGGTGGTGTTTGCATTGATATGTATCGGCCAATTCCTTTCCTCCATTTATAATCCATGCTTTTATCTGACAAGTGTCATTCATTCATCTCCTAGATCACCTTTATGTGGCACTTTTAATTTGTTCACAATTTTTGGTGACTAATGGTACACTACTTAATTCATTTCCGTTGGCTATTTAACAGATGAAGGTGGCCCAGATGCAACAGTCTTCTTCTCAACAGCAAGACCAGCTGCAGCAGCAGCAGCTACAACAGGTCAGGTTTGCTTATTAAGACAGAGTTCTTGGATCTCTTCTGATGAGTTGAATTGCCAATTTATTTGACGGAAATAGGCTATCCGATGATAATTCAGTTTCTAATGACTTATTCAGCATTTGACATGGGAACAATTTGTGCAGTTGTGTTCTTTTGCCTTTACTTTTTTGTTCTGTATCCTTTTAGGATTTAAACATAAATCAATTACTTATTTAAGTGGCTTGTTATTCTTATTCAGAATAACAGAAAAAGAAAACCGCACTCTGCTTCTGGAGCTGCCAATAGTACAGGTACGGGAAACACAGTGGGGCTTTCCCCTAACTCTCCACCGTCTACTCACACACCTGGTGATGGCATAACTACTGCTAGCAGTATGCAGCATGTCAATGGTGCACAGAAGAGCTTGATTATTTATTCAGAGGGAACAGGGGGTCTTGCATCATCAATGAATCAGCTGGTACACCTTTTGAGTTTTTACTTGCAGCATTTACTCATTTTTTTGAATCTGTTCTGCAGATGTGCAGATATTGTACTTGTACTTCTCAGGTCTCTATATGACATTTTGACATTGTATGCATCAATGAATTTTGAGACTACTATTCAGTCATAATGTGCTGTCTTAGCTTCATTTTCAGAGACCGATGTTTGAAACTTTGAATATATATTTTAAGTTTTCAACTATCAAATCCATACTAGAGTATCTTTATCAAGAAAAGAATAAAGTATACAAGTGACAGTGTGAAACATTACTATGGTCCTCAAGTATTGTTTCTTAGTGCAGGATGACATAGAACATTTTGCTGATGTTGGTTCTTTGGATGATAATGTGGAGTCATTTCTATCACATGATGGAGGAGATGGAAGAGATTTATATGGCACGTTAAAGCAAACTCTTAATGAGCACAAACCAGAATCTTCCAAGGGTGATAATCCAACTTTGTTATTAAATCTACCTGAGGAGCAGTAGTTGTTGCTGTTTACATATGCCCAAATGCTCTATGTTCAGGTTTTTCCTTTGAGGAAGTTGGATGCATACGAACAAGAAATAAAGTTACCAGCTGTCATTTTTCCTCTGATGGGAAGTTGCTAGCTAGTGCTGGACATGACAAGAAGGTATGATGCATAGTACATCACAAATCATAATGCTTCATCCACTGTCAAAGGAATACAGTTACCTGAGTAAACATATAGGAAGTACGAATATGAATATGGGATGATACGAGGTACGATATGATATGGATGTGGCGATATGACAAAACCTTAAAAAAAAAGATACGGATACGGCGATACTACAAAACCTAAAAAAACAGGATATGGATATGGCCAGGATATGTTTATAATAAAATTTATTATATATTTTACCATTAGAACAACTTAAAAATTATAATTTTTTCGTATTTTTTAACACTAGTAAACAAAATTAGCAATTTTAACCTTGAAAAAAGTGTAATATCATCTTATTATAATATATCTATAAAGTGAACTTGACCGATTAAAAGAATTAGAACCAACATTTAACTAGTTGGTTTGCTTACAAATATTTGTCTCAAAGGTTAATAGTGTAACTAATTTATTTTTTTATATTCTTTTGACATATTATAGTAGATAATACTTTAAAAAACACTCGCGTTTTCAAAGTCAAATAGAATTTTGTTGATGTTTTGTATTGTATATAAAATCTTGCTCCACTTGTAGAAGTATCCGCGAAGTATCCATGTGTTTTATTAATTATCGGATATATATGAGGCATATCCGATATGTATCGTCAAGTATTCGACGAGTACGAAGTATCCGTGCTTTATAGGTGAACATTTTGTTTCATTTATACTGGTTCATGTCATACAATGGAATAATTTTTGCTATCACGAGGGATATTCTGACTGAAGTCTTTTAACATTGCTGGCTTACGAGTATTTGCACATGCTTGTCTATCCGNTATGAGGCATATCCGATATGTATCGTCAAGTATTCGACGAGTACGAAGTACCCGTGCTTTATAGGTGAACATTTTTGTTTCATTTATACTGGTTCATGTCATACAATGGAATAATTTTTGCTATCACGAGGGATATTCTTACTGAAGTCTTTTAACATTGCTGGCTTACGAGTATTTGCACATGCTTGTCTATCCGCTTGGATCTTTGATCATTGTGTTTTGTTCTAGTGCACATACTCAGCAAAGTGAATGCAATGGAGAAGTTTATAAAAAGCAGCACTGGTCGAAAAGGAATAATAATCACTTTTTTTTTTATCAGACTGTTCTGTGGAACATGGATACCCTGCAAACAGAGAGCACCCCAGAAGAGCACCAATACTTAATTACAGATGTTCGTTTCAGGCCAAACTCTACTCAGCTAGCAACAGCTTCATTTGATAAGTCTGTGAGATTATGGGATGCAGCTAACGTAATTATTTCTGACCCTCTTGTTCCATAATTTTGTATGCTAGGAGTGTTCATAAGTTAGACTTTGTTATGGGAACAATTTTTGTGATTCTTTCAGTAATAGTGCACTTCATAAAATATGCATCTGTTATTACCTATTCACACCGTTAACATCACATATTTAACTTCTGGTTGCAGCCAAGCTACTGTTTGCATGCCTATACAGGGCACACTGCGCATGTTATGTCCCTAGATTTCCATCCCAAGAAGAATGATCTTTTCTGCTTTTGTGATAGCAACTATGAAATCCGCTATTGGAATATTAGTCCATTCTCATGTGCTCGTGTTTCCAAAGTCAGTTTTTTCATACAGTACATTTTGAGTTTCCCTTTTTTCATATTGCACATTGTTTGAAAATTCTTTTGAAGTAAAATTGGATCACGGCTGGTTAATTGCTTCGCGTAGCAAGGAGGCAATGCACAAGTGAGATTTCAACCAGTGATAGGACGTCAATTGGCTGCAGCGTCCAATAAAGTGGTGTCCATATTTGATGTAGAAACCGACCGGCAAACTCATGCTTTCCAGGTTTGAAAACTTTCACTCAGTAAATAATTGCATCATGAGGCTTTAGTGACTAATGCAATTTTTCATGCATGGTCTTCCTTCTTTGGAATGTGACGATGATGTGTGATTTTTATTTTCTGTGATTATTCTATTTATCTAATTATCAGGAACACAATGGAGTGGTAAATTACCTGTGCTGGGATCTTACAGGCGATTATTTGGCATCTGTCACCGAGGAGTCTGTGAAAGTTTGGTCATTAGCTTCGGGAGAGTGCATTCATGAGCTCAGCTCCAATGGGAACCAATTCCATTCTTGTGTTTTTCATCCGAGCTATTCAACTCTCTTGGTGATTGGTGGATTGCGGGTAATTGCTTCTAATTCCCTTCTGATATAAGTGTCTTATCACCTTGAGCGACCATCTCTTTAGTAATAGACTTCTGCTGTGCCTATCAGACTGAATTTATTTCCCAGCATTTAGCCCACAAATAATTCCATTCTGTCTGTATGCATTTGAAGAATGAAATTGCTTTTCATCAAAATCAGTTTCATTTTTTGGAAGCGTGAGATTTGTTTTATTTTGAGGAATTTTTTTTTCAGTCTTTTTTACATTTTTCCAGGTACTTTTCCAGTGGTTGCTTTTTTTGTCCTTCTCCCAATGTGCTTCACTCTTTTTCGTAAGTCCATTTCAAAGGCTTAGGTTATGGTGACTTACACTAATGCATTTGCATTTGGCTTTAGTGCCCCCTTGGCCTCTTAAGGCATGCCAGCATGTGTTGGCAGGTTCACAGTTGCATAGCATCTTGAGCTGAAGATGTTGTGTTCGTGTTTTTGTCAATGATTACAACATGGCTAAATGAAGTTAATAACTTTACTTGGGTACTGTCTGGTAACACTTTTGTTCAATTATTTTTCTTGCTTTTTTGCTTTTCTAAATTACTTAAGTGAAGTGATGTTTATTTTTTGAATATTTGATATTTTACTTGTTCCTTGTCCAAGATTATTTTCTTTCTCCTAATTTGAATCACATGTATAACAACAGTACATATATTTACATATGTAATTTGTAATTTCTATATGGATGACATTTATTGTATAGTGCTCAAGTATGGTTTTGCTTTTACAACGAAATTTCTTTTTTGCTTAAAATAAACGTTAGGAGATGGCAGTATAACGCGTTATGAGGCAGTAGTCTAAAGTTTAAACATTCTCATTTTCGCTGCACTTGCAGTCGTTGGAGCTGTGGAGCATGGCTGAGAACAAGAGCATGACAGTTACGGCTCATGAGAATATAATTGCTGCTTTGGCACAGTNAAGAGGCAGTAGTCTAAAGTTTAAACATTCTCATTTTCGCTGCACTTGCAGTCGTTGGAGCTGTGGAGCATGACTGCGAACAAGAGCATGACAGTTACGGCTCATGAGAATATAATTGCTGCTTTGGCACAGTCACCTGTCACCGGAATGGTTGCCTCTGCAAGCCACGACAGCTCCGTCAAGTTATGGAAATAAATTATATATATGATAGATGGTGATAATGGTTGATGATGCAGAAGAGGGTGTTATTTCTCGGTGATGCATGCAGGTTTTCTATTCTATCATTATAATAAAATGTTTGTTGTCTATATTTGCTTGCTAAGTTGGAACTTATTTTTACTGCCTTAAAAGCTTTTCTTTATTGGGTTGAGCATGTTGGAGAGTTGAGGATGGAAGGTGCGATAAAAATAGTCATTTTCATTATGGACTTACAAAAACTAGGTAAGACAATCTATAATTTCTTGGGTATATAATAGGGTGATTTACAAGTATAAGCATAATAGTATTTTTTTTGTCCTTAAAATATGACCGTTTTATCAATTTGTTCCTTANGCTGAGGATGGAAGATGCGATAAAAATAGTCATTTTCTTTATGGACTTACAAAAACTAGGTAAGACAATCTATAATTTCTTGGGTATATAATAGGGTGATTTACAAGTATACACATAATAGTATTTTTTTTGTCCTTAAAATATGACCGTTTTATCAATTTGTTCCTTATTGTATCAATTTTATAAATTTGGTTTATAAAGTTTTAATTCGTGTCACTTTGGTTTTTAATCGGACAGTTCGTTAAACATTTTTATAAAAGTGACTACGTGTCATTATTTTATTTTAAACGGTATCACGTGATAAATATATGATCATTTAGACAAATTTAATGGTTCATTTGTGTAGGGATAATTTAAATATGAATTGAATATTTTAGGGAATAAATTGATAAAATGTAAATACTTTAGGGATAAANCAGACAGTTCATTAAATATTTTTATTAAAGTGACTACGTGTCATTATTTTATTTTAAACTGTATCACGTGATAAATATATGATCATTTAGACAAATTTAATGGTTCATTTGTGTAGGGATAATTTAAATATGAATTGAATATTTTAGGGAATAAATTGATAAAATGTAAATACTTTAGGGATAAAAAATGCTAGTACTTAAAGTTTTAATTGTTACAATTATATCTTTAAAGTTTTAAACGAGTTTTAATTTAGTCCTTCTATTCAGATCTTTCTTTTTGTTTATTCCGACGATAAAGATGCAATAGAACTTGCCCATAAGGGTCTATTTGGTCAACAAAAAATGTCTCTCAAATGCATAGCTATTTCTCTTTTTAGCTGACAATGTAACTCACTTTTCCACTATATATCTTTTTATTTGGGTTTGTTAATTGTTTTTTTCTTTTCAAAATTAGATGAAATAACACCCAACAGATTTTTATTATATAAATGTATCTTTTTATCTGAGTCATATGTATGTTAGTCACAAAAGACTATTCTGTCATGATGAATTTTGATGTAGAAAGCCTAAATTGAAACTCAATTAAACTCGAAAGACTTGATTGTCGCAATTGAAATTGTAAGGGCTAAATAAAAATTAAATTCATATTTTAAGGGTGTAAGTTGTAATTTATCTGTATTTTTATGAATTTTAGAACTAGACGANAGTTCATATTTTAAGGGTGTAAGTTGTAATTTATCTGTATTTTTATGAATTTTAGAACTAGACGAGTCTTACCAGCAGGGGGTGCTGCCTGCAGTGCAATTTCGACAATTTTTGGGCTATGTTTGAAATTTTCAAAAAATTAAAATTTTTTTTAGCATTTGCGTTCACTAAAATGTTTCTAAAATTTTAATTAGTACTTANAAACTCGAAAGACTTGATTGTCGCAATTGAAATTGTAAGGGCTAAATAAAAATTAAATTCATATTTTAAGGGTGTAAGTTGTAATTTATCTGTATTTTTATGAATTTTAGAACTAGACGAGTCATACCAGCAGGGGGTGCTGCCCGCAGTGCAATTTCGACAATTTTTGGGCTATGTTTGAAATTTTCAAAAAATTAAATTTTTTTTTAGCATTTGCGTTCACTAAAATGTTTCTAAAATTTTAATTAGTACTTAATATTTGAATAATATTTTTTAGGTGGTTTAACGTTTGATTTAATATGTTAACCTAATAATGAGGTAATTAATGTGGTCCCCATGAATAAGTTAAAAGAGGTGTTGTTCGGGTATATATTTTTATAAGATTTTAGCTACATTATTAAATCAATAAATTAGATTTGTTTTTTAACTTCTACTAGCATTACTTTTTATTTTGTCTCCAATTCTCTCTTCCTTAAGACACCAAACCACCAATTGTCATCACTCAAAATTACTTGTTTAGTTGCCACGAGTTTTTATGATTATCATTTGGTTGTTCTGTTTGACCTACTCTACTCTCATGGTCGATGCTCTCTTCTCTTTCTCCCCTTTGTTTTCATCTCCTATTTTCTTACTATTTTCAAACATGAATTGAAATAAAATTTGAAA
This sequence comes from Ilex paraguariensis, assembly GCA_963454935.2. NCBI lineage: Eukaryota > Viridiplantae > Streptophyta > Magnoliopsida > Aquifoliales > Aquifoliaceae > Ilex > Ilex paraguariensis. The sequence goes on along the minus strand of CAUOFW020004036.1, from coordinate 287,525 downwards.
TTTGATAATGTAATTTTGAAGTTATAGTTTGAACTTTCAAATTTTAAAATTAAAATTAACAATGGGGACATAATAAGCATCACAAATTAGGACCAAAACAAATCGAAAATTTAGATGACGAGAGAACTAATGACACTTTATATAAAAAGACTTGAATTTGTTATGATTTTCATGGATTTCACCACCAAATAAAACAATTATCTTGAGATGTCATTAACCTCACAACAAGATTGAGACATGAATTAGGTTGTGACTCTTTTTATGATATTTTATGCTCTTATGAGGGAATTTTTTTTTTTTTTGCAACCGGAGCCTCTGGAGTTAGTGGCAGCTTCGGTAGCTNTCGAGACATTGTGACTCTTTTTATGATATTTTATGCTCTTATGAGGGAATTTTTTTTTTTCGCAACCGCAGCCTCTGGAGGTAGTGGCAGTTTCGGTAGCTACGACTCTGATTGATTCTATTGTGCATGAAAGAGAGATTGTCGAATATTTACTATGCTTTGGGTCCGTAAATTTGCTATAAGTGTGTATTAACATGTAAGGATATTTGTATTCGGAGGGAAGAGGCTACAGACTTTTCGATGTAATCCCTCCATGTATCTCTTACCTGAATCAATATTGCTCTTATGGTGCTGTTTATTCAAAAAACAAAAACAAAAACAAAAACCTATTATTTTTAAAAAAAAATCTATATCTATATCTATTCTATACTATTTCTAAAAGTACTTTACAAACAAAACTTTTAATTTCCTCTTATATTTTCAAATAATTATATAAAGACAATCATATCTTATTTTCTAATTTAACTCTTCACTACAAGAAAACAGGGCTTTTGCTTTTTGGTAAAAGGGCTGTAAAGTTAGCTTCANCAAAAACCTATTATTTTTTTAAAAAAATCTGTATCTATATCTATTCTATACTATTTCTAAAAGTACTTTACAAACAAAACTTTTAATTTCCTCTTATATTTTCAAATAATTATATAAAGACAATCATATCTTATTTTCTAATTTAACTCTTCACTACAAGAAAACAGGGCTTTTGCTTTTTGGTAAAAGGGCTGTAAAGTTAGCTTCAGTAATTTGCCGAAACAAAAACATACTAGCTTTTGCAAATAGCGGAAGCAAAAAAGTTGAATCAAAAGAGAAATATTTGCTTCGGGATGGGAGAGCTGAAGCAAAAAACTTCATGCTAAAGCAAATACTCACATAATACTGCAAATATAATTTTTTTTTACAGAAAATAGGCACCTAATCCTGTCCATTCATAAATATAATTACGTATCTTCTAAATCCATACAAATCTCTCATACAATCTAGTATAAACGATTCTAATTAAAAATAAAAGTAATAAACACAATAATATTATAATTATCACAAACATCTGAATTTAATTACGTATCAATAGTTCAATATTTCTAAAATCATCAAAAGTATTAATTAAGTCCACATAGTTCAAAAACATAAATAAATGATGGCATGCACAATATTTGCCCTTTCTCTATAATTTACAAAATAAAAAATTATTTNATTAATTAAGTCCACATAGTTCAAAAACATAAATAAATGATGGCATGCACAATATTTGCCCTTTCTCTATAATTTACAAAATAAAAAATTATTTTGCATTATTATTAAGTAATTTATAAAATGAAGTACATAAAATTACTAACACAAATAAAATAAATTAAAATGCAATATATATATNACATCTGAATTTAATTACGTATCAATAGTTCAATATTTCTAAAATCATCAAAAGTACTAATTAAGTACACATAGTTCAAAAACATAAATAAATGACGGCATGCACAATATTTGCCCTTTCTCTATAATTTACAAAATAAAAAATTATTTTGTATTATTATTAAGTAATTTATAAAACGAAGTACATAAAATTACTAACACAAATAAAATAAATTAAAATGCAATATATATATATATATATATATATATAATAAAACAAGAATGTGTTAAAATTTTGTCTCAGTCATATTTTTTCCCTCAAAACTATCACCAATCACTTACCTCACCCATCGTCTTTTTGTCAGTCTCAAACATTAAATCGCATCACTTATTTCTATCATATGTTTAATTATTTATATATTTCTTCCCTAAAAATATCACATCACTCATTTATATCATATATTTAATTATTTAATATTTAATTAATTTATAATTAATATATTTTGAAAAAAATTAATATAATAGAATCGATTTTTCAGACGCTCGAATTTTATATTTTATCGGGTTATGACTAGTACATANAATTAATATAATGAAATCGATTTTTCAGACGCTCGAATTTTATATTTTATCGGGTTATGACTAGTACATAAATATATGGTCAAGTAGCCATTCTTTTAACTGATCGTCCAACAGTTGGTCTACCTTTTCAGGGTCTACCCACACAAGCATCAGGCTTCACCACCTCTCCACACAAACCCTCCTAAATTAAATGTGTGAACCAAAAAATTAAGAGACTTGGAAGCAAAACTACATCATTCAACCAAAACACAACATACATATAAATGAACTTGTTTTCAAGGTTTCCAATTGCAAACGGAATTATGTAGAGTTGTCAATTCATAAACAGTTCTAAATTTAAACAAAAGACCATCACAAACTTTTTTAAAAACCACCACCATCACCGAGTTTACAATTTACCATGCAATTTTTCCAATTCTAATCAAAATTTAAACATAAGCATGATCCGTCTCATCACAACTGAGCTAAACAAAGAATAAGATATAATCGAAGTGCATAGATGAAATGGATGGGCAATTAGCGATGGGTAGGATAGAGAACATTCAAATGGATTAAACCTTAACTTGAGCCAGTAATCTTTTCATAAGNGTAACAAATGCATAGATGAAATGGATGGGCAATTAGCGATGGGTAGGATAGAGAACATTCAAATGGATTAAACCTTAACTTGAGCCAGTAATCTTTTCATAAGCCAAACAATATCATTAAAAAATCTTGTTACCATGACACAAACTAAGAATCAAAATCAAGTATATACTTAAATTAACATTTTGTTGCCAATGAACGTATTCTCTAGATATTTAAAGCAAGCAAAAGAAAAATCGTAAGTTAGAAAATTTGGTGGAAACAATCCATTATGACAATTTAGAGGGAAAATGTGTGAGAGTAGGTATAATACTTGCTCTAATACAAATTGAAACTAAACTAATCTATTAGTATAAATGACATTAAAGCTTAGAAATAAAAAATCTGAGAGATGGAAGGAGTAATTTCGGCACCCAATTTTGTCCAAAGTTTCAGATGGTGTGAGAAGAGTTGGGTGTGTGTGAAAACTGAGCGTGAGTGGGTGGGCGTGAAAATGGTCTATGTGTTTGTTTGTGTGTGTGAGCTTTCTGTGAATGTGTATATGTATGTGCGATTTCAGTTTGTGTGGGAATCAGACAGATTGGGTGACTATGTGTGTGCACGAAATCGTGTCTATATGTAGTGGGTATGAGTTTTTGTCTGTGAATTTTTGTGTGTTTGTGTATGTGTGTGTCAGACAGAGAAAGAGAGGTAGATAGAGAAAGAAAGTGGGACTTGGTATGTGTCAGAGAAAGAGGTAGACAGAGAATACCTGGACAAGAAGCTTATCCCCAAAACCAGCCTCCCCACCATCTTTTTTTCTAAACTTAATATGTTTTAAACTTATTTTTCAAACTCAGTTTCTTTTTAAAAACGTCATTTGAAATGACACCTTAATGAGTTAAAACGTCATTTGAAATGATGATTTTAAGTTGAATTTTTTTTTATATATAAATCGACATTTGAAATGACTCTTTAAAGCCGTTAGTGAGAATGATGTTAAAAAAAGTGAATTTAAACGACATAAAATAACAGAGGTTAAAAAATATTTTTCTTAAAAAAGGTCATTTGGAATGACGTTTTTAAAAAATTAAAAAATATTATTTTAACTCTATTTTTTAACATAGTTGTACGAGTTTGTTAATTATTTTGATGATATTAATTTTTTTGTTAAGTAATGTTTTTTTTAACTAAAAAATAAATTATTAAAGTATGTTTCGCACAAAAATTTATAAACTTTGAAAGCTACTAAAAAATCAAGTTATAAATTAAAAAATTGTCTATTCCAATTTTGTGTTATAAATTCATCGAACAATGAGAATTGACGTACAAAAAATATACAAAACATGAAAATATGGAAAAAGATACTCAAACAAAACAATTTTATTACATGAGACTATAAGAAATACACTGTATAAATATTGTGGTTGATGTAGAAAACAACATAAAGGGTTATCGAGTACACATAAACTAGATGGAATAAAAGTATTAGACGCATCAACACTTAAATCGGAATAACCAGAAAGTTCAGTATTAGAAATAAGTAACGGATCCTGTAAAATTTGAATCTTAGCATAATTAGGATCGAAATGCTCAATTTTTAAACGATCAAGTCTACGCTGCATCATATCATTTTCACATTCAGCCTTGCTATAATCTCGTCTTGGTTGGTAGAGTTTTGTGGATCATATATAACAACCGAACATGCCTTCGGTACCATTAATCCATGTCAACGACAATATACTTCAAACTTATAACGTTTGTCATATAATTGTCGCCATCTTAGTGTGAGTTCGATACGAACACTCGGAGGTGGATAGTTGGTCGCAGGCTCAAAAAATACGTGTCCAACTTAACCGAATGAGTGATAAGGGTCGATGAGTTCATTACAGAACTCATGCTTTTGTCCATAATAAGTTACACCGGTAGAATTTGTATAAGATTCAATTGAACGAACCACGTTCGATGATGCTGCTCAACCAGACGAGCGTTCATGTTTGTTGGTTGAAGATGAACTTTATTGTTCATTGCGTGATGAAGAACCTTGAGTGGTTTGACTGGATTGCATATTAGATGTGCACCTAAACATTTTTTAGGTTATGATGTATACAATTAATAAGGATGATTTATATAGATATAAAATGCAATTATATATTAATATGACATGACTATTACAGGATAAGACTAACATGACTTGACACATAAAATAATGATATGACTTCACAGTGATAAAGTAATGACATAACTCGTTAATAACAACATGATTGACATGACTTGACACTAGATTGACTACATTGCTAAGACAATGAAATAACTTTACAATGATAAAGTAATGACATTACAATTCAAATACAAAGGACTGACATGACTTATCACTACACTGGTTACACAGGCTTGGTATCTGACAAATGAACAATTGCACATGTTGTTAAGTTTCATCAAACATATAATCATTTGACAGGTATTGTAGATTAGACAATATATTATTTTGCTCAACTGGTGTAAACTCTCGTCCATGTTCAGTTCCCACCATGTCTTTTGCTTATTGGAGCATATAATAAAGATACCTACGAACCAGCATTCGATTATTCTCTCTTCGAACATGTTTTACTGCTGATTCGTAGTCCTCTCTATTTCGGCGTTACATTGTTAGTGATCGTTTATGAAACATTGGTATGCCAAGTTCTCCTAGTTGTGTGAATAGTTCGTTTGATTCTTTAGCACAAAAAGCCAACTCTTGTCGTACTCTTGCATAATACTCTTTTGGATAGAAAAATCTCTTGTTCTTATAATCATCGTTTCACTCTTGTAACAACCAAACCTGTTCACATCTACGATTGTTAAATCTCGTAGAGAAATTTGATGTAAACATAACTTTGTGTTTACGATATCAACTACAAATAAAGTGTTCAAATAGTAGTGTTTAAACCCTAGTGTAATAGATAGGTCACATCAGTCAATAGTATGACAATGTAGTCATCAGAGGCCATTTAGGGTTTAGTCATACATCAGATTTGTGTAAGGTCATTTCACTCTTTTGCCTTATCAAATATGTGTTGTTACTTTAACACATGATTTGCAGAAACTCATTCAAGATTTAGTTAGGTCAGCACATGATATGCTGAAACTCATTCAAGATTTAGTCACTTTTTCTTCTTTAGCCTTATGAAAGATCAGTTACTTGTCACTTCAAGAATTTTTTGCATTGATATGCTCAATTGTTGGAAGATGTGTGTATTCATTACTACACATGGTTGATCAGCAATTGCAGGATTTTGTCATTTCATTAGCATAGGGTTGATATGTCTATCGAAACCTTGATTTTTCAGGACTATATATTCATCGTGTGTAAGCAACTAAGTAAAGAAAAATCATTTCCACTTAGTAAGAGCTCTTAGCACCTTATTTTGGTCAAGAAAATATATGCATCTTCAAAGCTTAATGATAGTTATTGGCCTATGCATTGGAGATCGCCTATTGTGACATTCTTTTTTCATTGATATGGCTTTTCATTAGTATTGGTGTCGTTATTGTAGCTTGGAAACCACTAGGCATGTTTCGATGATGACCATAATTCTATCAATGAAGGACCTGGATACATCATCTGTTGGGTGAGTTGGGTTTAGTCACATTTCATTTTCCTATGTAAAATTTTTATGACTTAGCTTTCTAGCAGCACTAGTATATCTGTTAACAGGCTCTTAAACAGTGTGATTGCTTGCAAAAAACTAGAAAATGATCTAAATGATATGATTTCTTCCCAATATGTGTCCTACCGTACCATTGAAGTATTCATGGGACTGAAGAGACCCAATAGCTTGGTGAAAAGCAGCTGCAGCCATGGTGTGGCCCAGTCAATTCCCAAGTAATTATGTAAGCACATGTATTTCACAAATGCGCTAAACACATTTCACAAAACAAAATGCATCAAAACTGTGGCACACACTTCAGTGCATTTAGATGGTTGAAGACAAAATTTTACACATAATCAAGGTTAAATTATGTCCAAATCAAAGCAAGCTCACTGTTAAAATTAGCTGTATATGTCTCTACTGTCCCACAAGGGCAGCAACCAAGGAAGCAGCAAAAAGGATTAAATTTTTTTTTTTTGGGGGGGAGGAATCTAAAATAATGTGGATTAGATAAGGTCGTTATCACATAACTAAGGGTTTTATGCATGTTGAAAAGAAACTTATTACTGAATCCAAGCAGGCTTATTGATTTAGAGACAGCTGCAAATGATTATCACCTAAAAGGATAAGCAATTGGAAAAAAGGAGGGAAAAGAAAGAGAACTGAAAATAACGTAAATTGAACAATCTCTTAATCACATGATTAATGTTTTTATGCACTAAGAAAGCTAATAACCCACCAAATCAAAAGCCAGTTTAGGTTAATTACGGACGATCCAACAAATCTAAGTTACACCCTCAATTTAATCTTCCAAATACAAGAGGACGACAAGCTCATATGATCTAAAAAGCTATGATTTTCCATAATTAATCCAAGCCCAAATGACATCCACAACATCTATTATTGAAAAAAGAGAAGAAACCAACCACCCATCATTCACATACTTACGACAAGCCAGAAATTAACATAAAAAATTAGATCCAGATAAAAGTTTAAACAGAATGCCAATGTATGAAATGTAGAAGAGAAAAGCAGAGAAATTCAACCGTCCGGGAAGAACAAACCCAAAAAGTTAGCAAATGGGTTTTCCAGAACAACAACAAGAAGTAAAACCCATACGCATATTGAGAAATCTTTCACGCACAAGCAAGAAAGGGAAAAAAAAAAAGACAATAAAAAGCACAAAAATCAAACGGGTAGTTGAACAACGAAGGAAAATGTAAAGAGAGATCTTACATTATTTAAAGGCCAAAACAGCTGATCTTTGGTATCTTGAAGAAACCGAGGAGGCTAAGAAGGAAATGCTACGCTAAGTTATGGGAGGTGGCAAAATTTATTACGGGAAAAATAGACAGAGAACAAGATCACTGTTGATTGAAAGACATTGTTTATGAATGGTGGTGGACTCTAGGTGGCTCGACGGTCTCTAGATTTACACGTGGAATAAAGAAGTCGTTGAGATGTTCAAAGGGCGTTGAAGAGATAAGTCGAGATATGGTGACACAAAGTAGTCGAGCATGACAGTTGACATCATATTTAATGCGATGTCACCCCTCATTTAGCCGGACGCTCGCCTAGCCCCCTTTTTTCTAACCCTGTTGTTTCAAGTTCGTCAGCTTGGAGATCTCTGTCTCATACTATTACAGGAATTGTCTTGTGCAATTTGACACCGTCTATGGGAATAAAGACATTTTTTTCGGTAGCGATCATCTGATGGTGAACACTCGATCTCAGGGTGAGGGAGCAGGTGTACAGGCCAGGAACGCAGAGCCTGTCTGACTTCCAATAGTTTTGAAGCCGGGTTCATTGGGCCAATCAGATGGGATGAGACATTCTTCGCAAAGAACGCTCCCTATAAATCAGGGCCTTGGGGGGCGTGACTTCATGACCCATGACATCGTTGAGATGATGGAAAAGCAGATGGGCAAATGCATTAAGTAGCTTGAAAGGAAAAATGCCAAAGTCCAACAACGTCTTGATGATTTCGAGCAGTCAGTGAGCGCGGGTGAGCATACTAGGTGCCTAGCCAGAACCTATCCAGACCCCCTTAGCATTGACCCTCCAGGAAAGATTGGATTATGCACTCGCTCGAGGGATGTAACCGCCAAGGAGGGTTCTCGGCCTCCAAGGGGAAATTGGAATCAGGCCAGAAAGCAAACCTGTCCAGGTGGGACCTACGCCGAGGGATACCCCGAGGGTGTCGGAGCTGCTGAATCATAAGCAGAGTCCACACCCCGAAGGCCTCAAGGAGAAAGATCAAAAACGGATCCCAGGGTCCTTTTCATTGCTCAGCGCAACCAAGAGCCCGAGGTCTACTCTGACGAAGTTATCTCACCATTCGTCCGGGCTATCAGGGAGGCCGAGATGCTGAAAAAGTTTATCGTCCCACGGTTCAAAGTCTATGATGGGAAAATCGATCCCGAGAGCCACCTTCGACAATACAGATAATTGATGTCAATCTATGATACTGACCAAAGGGTGTTGTGCTGAGTTTTTTCCATGAGCCTAGGGGACACGAGTATGAGGTGGTATGAGAACCTTGCTCCTGAGAGCGTTAGGTCTTGGAAACAATTGATGGAGCTCTTCATAGCTCGATTCATCACCAGCAGTAAGAAATCGAAGGATATCGGCGCTCTATTGATGCTTAGGCGAAAAGGAGGAGAGACACTCCGATAATATGTCGTTCGGTATTGGGATGAAGTGAAGGAGGTGGAGGCATGTTCGGAGGCATTGGCCACGGCGTCATTTAGGCTGGAACTGTCCCGGGACACTGATTTGTACAAATAGCTTACTAAGAAGGCTCCGACGGACATGAAAGACTTGATGACTCGGATTAAAAAATATGTCCGGGTGGAGGAAAAATCCGTCGTGCCCGAAAGCAGGGTCACGGTGCCAAGAAAAAGGGAAAGGGAGTAGCCGGCCTGAAGGGGAGGGCCTATTCCACCCCCAGCTCACCAATCCTTCTAGGGAGTAAACACGGTCTTCAACGAGCCCATTCACAGGATACTTCTCAAAATTAAAAACAAACCCTACTTCAAGTGGCCCCCGAGGATGTTTGGAAACCCGTCGATAAGGAATGTGATCTTTCGATGTTCGTATCATAAAGATATCGGTCATTTGACGGAGGATTGCAAGGTTTATAAATCTTTCCTCGAACAATTGGTGCGAGACGGACACCTCGGGGGATTCATCAATAGGGGTTGTCCCGACCGGTCGGCGAGGGAGCAAGTCGAGGTGTCAAGCCTTCATAATGGAGAGATCCCTCCGCGCCGAATTACAGAGGGTCTCTCAAGCAGTCAGGGTAGAAGAAATGGATGATGAGCAGCCGCCTAAGAAGCCGCGAAGCGATGCAGAGGTTATCCAATTTTTTGATGCTGATCTCGGCGGGGTAGTCCTCCCCTACGAGGATGCATTGGTGATCACTTTGCGATTCGGGAATTTCAATGTCAAGAGGATCTTGGTGGACTTGGGCAGTTCTTCCGAGGTAATGTACGATCACCTCTTCTACAAGATTGGATTCTCTCAGGGGGATCTGGAACCCGTAAAAACCCCCCTCATCAGTTTCAATGGTTCCAGCGCCCTGTCCCTTAGAAAAATCACCCTCATGGTACGGGCAGGGTTGGTGACCACGCTAGTAAAATTTGTGGGAGTGGACTCTGACTCCCCTTACAACGCTATTATGGGGAGATCGTGCTTGCATACAATAAAGGCGATCCACTCATCCTATCACCAAAAGATAAAGTTCCCAACACCGCAGGACATAATGAAAATTCGGAGTGATTAGGCATCGGCGAAAAGCTGTTTCTATGCAGTGGTGAAAACGGGAGTCAATAACCGGAGTTAAAAGTGTGATCCTGATGCGGTGGTTGCCAAATAGCAATCACAGAGTGGTCGTTCGGGAGTGGAAGAACCCATTATAGAGCCGGCCAATCGGTCTACTGAGGCCTTGGTGAAGATTCTTTTGAGCCCAGATAGTGGTGAAAAGTACTTTTTGATAGGAAAGTCACTCAGCGACGTAGAGAGAAATGACATAGCCTCATTTTTACGCCACAATGCCGATATCTTTGCGTGGACCCAAGCCGAGATGACGGGAATAAGTACCGAGGTGATGACTCATCGGCTCCATATGAATCTTTCATTCAAACCCGTTAGGCAAAAGGCCCGAAGAACGACACCTCATCACGTGAAGGCTATAGATGAAGAGGTGGATAAGCTGTTGGGGGCAGGTTCCATCAAGGAGATACAATCCCCCCAGTGGCTATCCAATACTGTGTGTGCCAAGAAGAAAGAAAGGAAATGACGAGTTTGCGTAGATTTCACGGACCTAAATAAGGCTTGCCCCAAGGACGAGTACCCTTTGCCCAAGATTGATCAGTTGGTAGATGCCACAGGCGCATCACCTTTATGAATGCTCGGGCTAGATATCACTAGATTCTTCTACATGAACCATATCAGGAGAAAACGACGTTCATCACGCCCTGGGGAATCTACTGTTATACGGTGATACCTTTTGGGTTAAAGAATGCTGGGGCGACTTACCAACATTTAATGAACAAAATTTTCAAAGACCAGCTCTTCAAAACGATGAAGGTGTACATTGATGACATGTTGGTCAAAAGCAAAGAGGGGGCCGACCATCTCTATGATCTCGGGACGACATTCGCCATCCTCTGGAAATATGGCCTAAAACTAAACCCTTCAAAATGCGCCTTTGGAGTGAGCTCAAGAAAGTTTTTGGGGTATTTGGTTACTTATCGGGGGGATCGAGGCGAACCCCGAATAGATACAAGCAATCCAGAATGTCGGGGCGCCTAAGACCGTTAAGGATGTTCAGAAATTAGCCGAGATGTTGGAAGCCGTTAACAGATTTATTTTCAAGTCGTCCGATAAGTGCAAACCATTTTTTGCCAAGTTGAGGGGGGTGGTTAAGGGGGTTTGGGATGATGAATGCGGTCAAGCTCTTGAAAGGATCAAGGAGTACTTGAAACATCCTCCGATTTTATTTGTTCCGACGACAGGGGAGGTGCTTAGCCTTTACTTGTCTGTATCTCGAGACGCCGTGAGTGGAGCATTGGTCAGGGATAGCGAAGGGGCTCAGAGACCTGTGTTTTTCATAAGCAAGACCTTGCTTGATGCCGAGACAAGGTACTCTCCAATAGAGAAATCGGTCTTGACATTGGTAGTCTCAGCGAGAAAACTTCGACACTATCAGGCTCACGCCATAGACGTCCTTACAGACTGACCTCTTAAGCTGATCCTTCATCGAGCCGATATGTTCGGGAGGGTTGCCAAATGGACTATAGAGCTTGGAGAGTTTGAAATCAGGTACAAGCCTCGAATGTCAATAAAAGGACAAGTCTTGGCGGACTTTGTCGCCGAGTTCTCTGCGTTCGAGCCCCCACCAACGTCACAGGATCCAACAAGGGACGTTTGGGATCTTCATGTTGATGGATCCTCAAACGTAAAAGGGGGCAGGGATAGGTATAGTGCTAATCAACTCAGAAGGGTTCATCATTAAAAGGGCAATCAGATTAAAATTCAAGGCGTCCAATAACAAAGCCGAGTATGAGGCATTGCTAGCAGGACTGGATACCACATGCTTGATTGGGGTTAGACACCTTCGAATCTTTTGCGATTCCTAGCTGGTCGTGAACCAGGTAAATGGGGACTTCGAGGTTCGGGATAGCAGAATGAAGGCATATTATGAGAAGGCAAAATCCAGGATGGAAAAGTTAGAAACAGTGGAAGTTTCACAAATTTCTAGAGATCATAATACCCACGTCGACACACTAGCATGTTTGGCTTCGACTTTGGTCTCGGAGTAACTCGGTGCATAGTTATTGAGACCCAAAAAAGTTCGAGCATAGACGAAACAAAGGCCGAACAAATGTTGCCAACCATAATGCAAACACCGTCGGGATGGATGAAGCCTATCATTGCATACTTGACAGAAGGAGTGTTTCCCGAAGACGTCGGAAAGGCCAGGAAGATTAAGCTCAAAGCCCCTAGATTCTGGATGTCAGATGATCAACAACTATATAGAAAGTTGTTCTTGGGACCACTATTGCTTTGTGTCCCCGAAGACAAAGTGGAACCCCTGTTGTACGAAATTCATGAAGGGGTGTGTGGAAGCCACACGGGTGAAAGGTCTCTTGCGCATCGAGCAATGACGCAAGGGTACTGGTGGCCATACATACAGAAAGACGCAAAGAGTTATGTGTGGAAGTGCGACAAATGTCAGAAGTTTGCCCCCATTATCTGGCAACCTGCTGGATATTTGAATTTGCTGACAAGCTCTTGGCCATTCTCATAGTGGGGGATGGATATTATCGAACCTCTCCTGAGATCCCCACTAGGTAAGAAATTCTTGCTGGTGGCAATCGATTACTTCGTCAAATAGATCAAAGTCGAGCTTGAATCCGTATTCGGGATGTGGAGGCAAAGAAGTTCGTGTGGCAGAAACGTCATCACCTGATTTGGAATCCCCAAGGCTATTGTTTCTGACAATGGGACTCAATTCAATAGTGGTCCATTTAGAGAATTCTGCTCGGAGTACGAAATATGTAATTACTATTCTACGCTAGCCTATCCTCAATGTAATGGACAGGCTGAGGTGTCCAACAAAATCGTGCTGACGGGAATCAAGAAGAGACTTGAGACGGCAAAAAGAAGGTAGACCGAGGAGTTACTTAATGTATTATGGGCGTACAAGACCACGCCGAGGACCTCGACGGGAGAAACCCCATACGCCTTGACATTTGGGGTCGAGGCTGTCATCCCCTTGGAGGTGGGACTCCCAACAATACGGAGCCGAGCCTTCGAATTGAAAAATAATGATCAAACTCTCGCTAGGGATCTCGATTTAGCCGAGGAAAGGAGGTCATCGGCGTCCATCAGGCTGACAAGGTACCAAGGGGAATTGGTACGGCAACACCGGAAGAAGGTTCGAACAAGAGATTTCCAAGTCAGAGATTTGGTACTACGAAAAGTGGTGGGCAATTCGCGCGAGTCTACTGATGAAAAATTAGGTCCCAATTGGGACGGCCCTTATAAGGTGATCTCTGTGGGGGGGGGGGGGCACAGACGCATATCGATTACAAAATATAAATGGTGATGATGTAATACGGCCATAGAATGTATCGAATTTAAAAAAATATTACTACTAAATCAGGTTTCAGTCTTCACGGGGTGTAAGACTCCATCCTTGGAGCGACGCCTTCAAAATACTAACACGAGTCAGGCGCTCGGTCGTTAGGGGTACAGCCCCGAGGGGTGTAAGACTTCACTCTTGGAGCAATGCCTTCAAAATATTCACACGAGTCAGGCGCTCAGTTGTTAGGGGTACGACCCCGAAGGGTGTAAGACTCCACCTTTGGAGCAACGCCTTCAAAATATAAACACGAGCCAGACGCTCGATCGTTAGGGGTATGGCCCCGAGGGGTGTAAGACTCCACCCTTGGAGTAATGCCTTCAAAATATTAACGAGTCAGGTGCTCGGTCATTAGGGGTATGACCCCGAGGGGTATAAGACTCCACCCTTGGAGCGACGCCTTCAAAATACTAACACGAGCCAGACACTCAGTCGTTAGGGGTACAATCCCGAGGGGTGTAAGAATCCACCCTTGGAGCAACACCTTCAAAATATTAACGAGTCAGGCGCTCCGTCGTTAGGGATACAGCCCCAAGGGGNCAGTCGTTAGGGGTACAATCCCGAGGGGTGTAAGAATCCACCCTTGGAGCAACACCTTCAAAATATTAACGAGTCAGGCGCTCCGTCGTTAGGGATACAGCCCCAAGGGGTGTAAGAGTCCACCCCCCATATATACTCGNATAAGACTCCACCCTTGGAGCGACGCCTTCAAAATACTAACACGAGCCAGACACTCGGTCGTTAGGGGTACAATCCCGAGGGGTGTAAGAATCCACCCTTGGAGCAACACCTTCAAAATATTAACGAGTCAGGTGCTCAGTCGTTAGGGATACAGCCCCAAGGGGTGTAAGAGTCCACCCCCCATATATACTCGGTCCCGAGGGGTCCAAAGACCCAACAACAAGTTCGACGCGTTTACTTTTATGAATTCAATGTGAAGCCTTGCTACTTCAGAAGGTCCTTATTGACGTAACGCCACGGCTATTTCCTTGAAACATGACTGATGCAGGAAAGAAAAGACATTTGTAGAAAAATGAAGTTCATTGCAATCAAAAAGGGGCTTTGCGTCCCCAAGCATACAAACAGTAACTAAATTCTATACAAAGAAGAGCTACGAGACAAATACAGGACATAGAAGTGACTAAGGCCACCAGCTGCTAAGGCTCTCAGCTCATTCCTCCCCGACTCCTCCCCCGTTAAGGCCTCCACACTGCCTTTGTAGCACGTCTTCGATCCCCAATATCTCATCTAGCTCGGTATCATGCACCCCAGTAATGATTGGGGGCGAAGGGGGAAGAACATATGTTAGCTCGACAGGCAGCAAAGACGGAAGGGCAGGAGAAGGTTGGTCAGAACTGTCGCTGAGTGTGATGGGTTTGTTCCCACCTTCAGCCCCGATCGGTCCTTCTGCCTCCACGTGGTCACCTAAGTCGGATCAGACCTGTTCGTCCAGGACTTCGTCATCGGCCTCCCTTCGAAGACTGTGCATAGCGAACAAGTTCGAGCCTACCTCGATGTAGCAGGCATGAAGGGCAGTGTCTCAACCTTCTTTGAAAGCCTTCTTCTTGGCTTCCTTGAAAGCAGGGACCATTTGGTCTTGAGTGGCCGCCCACACCCTCTAGCATTCCGATTGTAGTCTTTCCTGCTCCCCCTCCTTCTCTGTTGTCAAGGAGTCCACTTTGGCAGTAAGAGCGTTGATTACAGACTCAGACTCTTGCAGCTTGGCTTCGGAGGAAGACACTCGCAGCTCGTACTCCTCGGCCTTCTTTATCATCGCAGCTTCACCCGCCTTGATCTTTTCCAGCTCGACATGAAGCGCATCTCGGTGGCGGATGAGCTCAGCAATGTGCTTGGTTTGGTTGCTGAGGGTNACATGAATCGCATCTCGGTGGCGGATGAGCTCAGCAATGTGCTTGGTTTGGTTGCTGAGGGTCCTCTCGACCTTGAGGATGTGATCGTCCATGGCAGTTATGGCTCGCTCGACGTTCTTCGCCTCTTGTTTATATTCCCAAAAATATTTAATTATGGCCCCCATCTGCTGGCTGGACTAAAAAAGGAGGAATATTAGGGAATGACCAAAAGGGTGCGGGGAATATTCGGGAAAGTGTTAAACTTATCACCAAGTTATTTTGGATAGTGCTCATTAGAAGCCAATTGTCCGAGTAACATTTGTACACGGCCATATCGACATCAAATTGAAACGTCCCCGCGATGGCAAACGCCACTTTAGGGGACTGGAGGATAGAGTCGGCTTCCAGAATAGGGCGACTTCTCCTGGTCTCAGCCCGAGGAACCCACTCGTCCAAGACAGACGAGCCCGGGCCCGGGGCGTCATGCCGTCGCTTCACACGATGCTCCTCAGATTGTTCAGTGTCTCGGGCACGCCTTTCCTTCAGTCGGTCTTCCGAAACGGGGACTTGTTGAGATTGGGGCCTTTACCTGGTCGGTACGGTCGGGTCTCTGGATTGTTGCGTACGCGGCGGCGACGGGGGCGGTTGCCTCCGAGGACAACTAGGCGAGGGGATGATGGGGGCAGTGCTGGAAAGCCCGGTCAACTCTGCAAGCCTGGCTCTCCTTGCCGCTGCGGCGGCTTCCATTGTAGCAGCAGTGACTGGTGGCAGATTAAACATTTCAGACGCAAGGGGCACATGAGCGTGATGATCAGACTCTTCTTCGGAATCTCCCTCAAATTCTTCCTTTTTCGACGAGGAATGGTCTTCCCAAACAGAAAGGTTGAAAGGAGGTGGGATCTGGGAGAATCGACTGTAAGTTAGCATATAGTCGAGGAGAGTATGTGCCGCTCGCTCAATTGGGTCCGAGGACCAAACCTCTAGTAGGTCAGCAAACCGGACTTGGGACCTCAACGGTTGAGCAACATCCCGACGATATCCTTCTGCAAAAGCAAAGCAAAATCAGTGCGTCCCTCGGACCCAAGAATAACAAAATCAAGAAGTCGAAAAGAAAACACACCTTCAGCCCTCGGCACTTTGGGATAGTACAATCCGTCATACTCGGGCCCGGNCAGACTTGGGACCTCAACGGTTGAGTAACATCCCGGCGATATCCTTCTGCAAAAGCAAAGCAAAATCAGTGCGTCCCTCGGACCCAAGAATAACAAAATCAAGAAGTCGAAAAGAAAACACACCTTCAGCCCTCGGCACTTTGGGATAGTACAATCCGTCATACTCGGGCCCGGTCCCTTTCTCCCAACTTTCGTCGAGCATGATCAGATCGTCTACATACTCCTTGTCCAAGTCGGGCATTGGGTTGCCAGATATTTTGAGGTGTCTCGAGCCTGGAGGTAATATCGCCCCCCGGCGACTAGCCTCAGGTCATAGCAGAATAAAATTTCATTTACTTCTAAGTTGGTCCCCCGCCGAGTGTTTAAGGTGACTACGCCCATCATAATCCTAAGGAAGTTAACCCCACATTGAAGGGAAAAGAGCTTCAGTTGCATCAACANCTCCTTGTCCAAGTCGAGCATGTGGGTTGCCAGATACTTTGAGGTGTCTCGAGCCTGGAGGTAATATCGCCCCCGGGCGACTAGCCTCAGGTCGTAGCAGAATAAAATTTCATTTACTTGTAAGTTGGTCCCCCGCCGAGCGTTTAAGGAGACTACGCCCATCACAATCCTAAGGAAGTTAACCCCACATTGAAGGGAAAAGAGCTTCAGTTGCATCAACACTCCCAACAACAGGAGATGGAGGGGGAAGGTCAACCCTCCTTCCATGATGGCCTTTGTCCAGAAAAGCATCATGTCCACATTTCCCATATCCCTCCTATGGTGAATGGGGTTGAAGGGGAAAATGAAGACAGGGTCACGGATGTGGTACCTAACTCTAAAAACTTAGATATTCTCATCAGTCACTTGGGTTCTCCTCATCTTGTGGGTAGTCCTAGCCCTAACAAACGTCTCCCCCCTGGTTCTATTAGTTCTAGCCATTGGTGGGCGCTAAAAGGATGAAATGTAGAGGAAATGAAGAGAGAAAAAGCTCAAGTGGAAGTACTTACAGGAAGGTAGTCTTCAAAGAGAGAGTTCGGAGGACGAAGGAAACTCGAAGGAGAACAGATGAGCACTCGGGGTCTGGTTGTTGAAGAGAGGTTGATGGTGCAAAAGTCTGAGAAGGTATGAAAACCTTCTATTTATATTGCCTTACAGGGAGCGGGAATCGAAAAGTTGGGTCATCATTGGGGCATTTGAAAAGGGCGGCACCAGACGTGCAAGTAACTGTCGCTATTCATAAGGCTTGATGATGGAGCCCCCAATCTCTTTACGCCACTTGTCTTACACTGCGAAAATGATGGCAGCTGGGGGACAGTTGGTGGGACTCTAGGTGGCTCTACAGCTCTCGGGTTGACACGTGGAATAATGAAGTCGTTGGAATATCCAAAGGGTGCTGAGGAGGTAAGCCGAGTTATAGAGACACGGAATAGTCGAGTACGACAGTTGACATTGTATTTAATGTGATGTGACCCCTCATTTTATGGTGGAATGAGTGATAGTGATAAGACAAATAAATGCGCTGGTGCCACCACCTGCCCTCTGAAAGTCTAAGCCTACTGTCATGATGGCTAAGCATTAATAACTGACGCGCCGAGACGACGCGATCGGCTCCCCCGAGGAACTGTTCCCCCTGATTATTCAATGCTCAATTGATGTCAAATGTCAATTTGGGGGATTTGGGTATTCGAGGAGTGGCATAAATGCTCGGCATTTGACCGAGCATTTACCCCATTTTCCTGACATTCAATAGGAGGAGACATGAGTAGAAAACACTAATTGCACGAGGAATGGTGTGTCAGATGTAAGATGTCCAGATGGGACTGAAGATCTTTGACAATTATTGTTAATTCAGGTATAAATACTCCTCAGAAAAATGGATAAAGGTACGCAAACTCGAATAAGAAAAATAGTCCATTGAGCAAAACCTTTCGACCTTATACTGACTTAAGCTTCGNAAGGACAAAAACATAAAAGAACTAAGAAAAGGGTTCCCTTGACCATTTCAACATAGCACAAATAACAAATGTCTAAAATACTACTTAAATATTTATAATGGAGAAATTTTTCTGTCATGTAACTTCACACATGTAATTTAATAAAGAAAATAAAGCATAAAAAACTATATGTTTTAACGGGTNCAGTGCAAATGGGTATCAGTTTATAAATATAATTGACACCAAACACCAACACCCCCTCCCTAAATCTTAGTTGACGTCACAGCCGTTGTTGCAAACACCAAGCACCAACATAGAGAGAGAGAGATACAGATAGAGATAGAGAGAGAGCAAAAATACCTTAGTGGAGGAGAGGGATAGAGATAGAGCTCAGAACTCATCGGAGAAGAGGNCTAGTCCAAACGGAGTGAGTTTGGGCGGATACCCATTTTTTCCCGATCTATTGCCTTCCCTAGTTGATTGGGTTTGATTTCAAAATTGGAAGAGCTAGGGCTTTTCCGATTTGGGAAAGGAAAAATTTAATTTTTATTCGCATAAATCGTTATTTGAAATGACGACTTTAAAATCATCGACGTTTTATGCTTACAGTTTATAAAGGTTTTTATGCCTTACCTCCGTTAAAAAATCGTTTATTTTTTCATCATTATCAAATTGTCATTTTAAAATGACGGTTTTAAAGTGCTCATTTACAATAACACTTTGACAATTTTATACAGTTTAAGTCATGAAGGCGTCATTTGAAATGATATTTTTAAAAATAGACTGAATTTGAGAAATAATTTTAAAATAG
Organism: Ilex paraguariensis; assembly: GCA_963454935.2. Taxonomy (NCBI): domain Eukaryota; kingdom Viridiplantae; phylum Streptophyta; class Magnoliopsida; order Aquifoliales; family Aquifoliaceae; genus Ilex; species Ilex paraguariensis. Next base: position 268,161 of record CAUOFW020004036.1, on the reverse strand, counting down.
ATCAAGTTTGAAAATAAAGATTTGGGGAGGGCCGATTTTGATCAAAACCTCCTTGGAGAAGAGTTGTCGGCAAGGGTTGCATCTTTCGTTTTGCAAGAGACAAGACTTTGCCGGAGGAGAGTGANCCAACATTTTAAATAATTTAACACAACATAATATAACATAACAACCCCAAACATACAAAAAAACCCAAATGATAAAAAATACAAGAAGGTCCCCGACTACTTATACACTTCCATGCTCTTTCAAAACTTTTCAACTCTATAAGCTTCTTCACCATCATTTGTATAAAGCCGGCCACTACCCTACTATCTCCAATCATGAACAGATATCTAACTTGGAATCCATAAAGAACAGCATGCAAACAACTAACCATGCCTTAATTTTGATAATATAACAGAGTTTGTTTTTCAACTTCATTCAAAATTTAGATATTATTCTCAAACTTCACAACCAAACCCCCATCCAAGCACAGGAAAAAGGACAAAAACATAAAAGAACTAAGAAAATGGTTCCCCTGACCATTTCAACATAGCACAAATAACAAATGTCTAAAATACTACTTAAATATTTATAATGGAGAAATTTTTCTGTCATGTAACTTCACACATGTAATTTAATAAAGAAAATAAAGCATAAAAAACTATATGTTTTAACGGGTATAACAGGGGTGGGGGTAAGGATAAGTTCATCCCCGCACGGGTTTATACAGGTATCTCCGTATACGTCCACCTTCTAATACGTATAGTCCATCTCCAGTCCAAACGGAGTGAGTTTGGGCGGATACCCATTTTTTCCCGATCTACTGCCTTCCCTAGTTGATTGGGTTTGATTTCGAAATTGGAAGAGCTAGGGCTTTTCCGATTTGGGAAAGGAAAAATTTAATTTTTATTCGCATAAATCGTTATTTGAAATGACGACTTTAAAATCATCGACGTTTTATGCTTACAGTTTATAAAGGTTTTTATGCCTTACCTCCGTTAAAAAATCGTTTATTTTTTCATCATTATCAAATTGTCATTTTAAAATGACGGTTTTAAAGTGCTCATTTACAATAACACTTTGACAATTTTATACAGTTTAAGTCATGAAGGCGTCATTTGAAATGACATTTTTAAAAATAGACTGAATTTGAGAAATAATTTTAAAATAGGTCAAGTTTGACAATAAAGATTTGGGGAGGGCCGATTTTGATCAAAACCTCCTTGGAGAAGAGTTGTTGGCAAGGGTTGCATCTTTCGTTTTGCAAGAGACAAGACTTTGCCGGAGGAGAGTGATGACTTGTGCTAGCATGTGATGTCCTATTTTTTAATTTAACTCTTTTGATTATTCTTATTCTAAGAATAAATATTTAGTGACAAGTGTAATGAATAAATTTATATTTATATCTACATTCATACCATATATAACTTATAAATATTTATCCATTTTTAAAATGTACACAACTTAAAAAAAAAATTTTAATTTCTTCCCACTAATATTTTTTAATTATCCAAACTACCATAAATGTGTTATAAATATTATTCATCATACAAGTACTCCGAACAAAAAGGTGTTGTGACCTTTTATCTCCACCATTTTTCGAATCAATAGTCATCACATATTATATTTTTAATAAATTGAAGTTAATATACTATTCAAAAAAAATGAAAAGAGTTAATGATAAATCAAACTAAACCAAACCAAATCAAGTCTTATGTCCCAATCATTTGGAGTCGGCTACATGAGTTTGTCTTCGCCATTAATTTCGATCATGAACTATATACTCATTTAATTTAAATATTTTTTTATTATTTCGTTCAATGTTAATTTAGATCTATCTATACTTTTAGTACCATTAAGAGAAATTCTCTCACTTTTTTGAACCAGTGCCTCTATCGGCCTCCGTTGAACATGATCAAACCATCTTAATATATTTTCTCTTAACTTATCTTCAATTAGAGCTACTCCTACCAGTTTTCTAATTTGGTCATTTCTCATCCTATCATTTCTAATTTTTTTACACATCCACTTTAACATTATTATTTCCGCTACACTTATTTTGTCACTATATTGTTTCCTAGTTGCCCAACATTCTGTCTCTTACAATGTTGTTGTCCTTATATATAGTTGTTCGGTAAAACATACTTTTCAATTTTATTGGTATCATTCTATAACATAATATGTCAACGGTTTTCCTCCACTTAAGCCAATCGGTGTTGATTTTATGAGTTACATCATCTTCAATCTCTATCATTTTTAAAAATTGATCATAGATATCTAAATTATTTACTTATCTTGATTTTCAATCTTAACTTTGTCACTATGTCTACTTCTTCTATTACTAAAATTACATTGCATGTATTCAGTCTTATTCCTACTTATTTTAAACCCTGTTGACTCGAGTGTCTCTCTCCAATTTTTTAACTTATTGTTAATCCCCCTTTGAGTTTTATATACTAATACAATATCATCTGCAAATAGCATACACCATGGGACATCATCTTGAATGTGTCTAATGAGTTCATCCATAATTAAAGCGAATAGGTATACACTTAAGGCCGATCCTTTGTGTAATCCCACCGTGATTGAAAATTCTTTACTTTCTCTCACGAAAGACCTAATTATAGTTATAGTCCCGTTATACATATCCTTTATCATCTCAATATATCTATTCGTCACTCATTTTCTCTCAAATACCCTCCATATTATATTTTTAGGTACTTTATCATACATTTTTTCTAGATCTATAAATACCATATGGAGATTTTTNCGTCTCATATTGCATCCTATATTTTCCTACATGTCTATTGAAATCTCTACCTATGATTATCTTTTCTCCTATAGGCATATATTGAACTAATTCATCCATTTGCTCCCAACATTAATTTTTAATATGTTCCTCTAACCCTACTTGGGGTGCATAAGCGCTAATCACATTAATTTTTTTCTCTTCGACTACAAGTTTGATAGATATAATCATATCTCATTTCCTTGTAACTGCACTACGCTATCTTTTAGGCCTTTATCTACAATTATTTCTATATCATTTCTTCGTCTATCGTTTTCTGTTTAGTAAATCTCAAATCCTGTATTTTCTATCTCCCTAGCCTTCTCACCTACACATTTAGTTTCTTGTAAGCATGTAGTGTCTATTAATTTCATTGTTTTGTCGGTGAGTGTACCTATATTCCATATTGCTAATATAAGTCTATCATCATGGACTAGCTTCCTTAACCTCACATCCGTCCATGGCATGGAGATGCTTGCCTATTTATCATCACACTTGGGCATTGATGCGGTGCCCCTAACTTATATGTCGAAACTCCCCAAGGCGGGCACAACGCCCCTAATTGATTTTTCGAAACGCCCTGAGGCTGGCGCATTGCGTCATTTATGAGGAACGACCTAACATTAGCGCATATATCATTATTTGGACTCATCATAGTAGATCCGACAAAATTTTACACTGACTGTCGACTACCTAACGCAACCTTTCTTCTTTATCCTGATTTGGGACAAACAGTATTGAATACAAATACTTAATTCCTTTATGTTTCCCTTCGTTAACTCCATTGCTTTATAGATTCCTCAAAATAAAGTTCATTGAATATAACAATATCAATAAGAACGCTTCAACGAAAGACCAAAGACTCCGCACATGATCTTTCATCAAACCCTATAATTGTCAACTTTCCAATACTGATATTAAATTATTCTATTGGACATCCATCATTTTCCAAGAAACCCAAGCACAGTAGTGCTGGTCCTATCATACATTGCTGGGGGAGTTGAGGCGGGATCTTTGCGCAAGGAGTACAAACAGGGATAAAGATCGGCAATTTTTACAAGTAATTTTGATGGAGGGTTGAATTCGAGCTGAACATTGTTTGCCCTTTGTTTTTTATCTCCATTTCATTGATTTGTTATTCGTATGTAATTATGTAGACAAATCTCATTTTTTAACTTTATGCAGAGTTTAGTTAAGATACTTTCGTAAGAAGTAATAGATTTGAACACACCGGTTTAAGAGAAAGTTATAGCTATGTTAATTGTGTACTCAAAAAGCCACCAATGATGGAAGGTAACTAATTTTATGAAATTTTCAAAAAATAAAAATCCAGGTCCTATTTGCATAGGTATGCAAAAAAAATGTATGCTTTGCAATATTGGTTAAATGATGTTTATGCTCCGGATGGAGTTTGGAGGATATTGAGGTATTCTTGTCAGGTTATTCACAGTGGTGTGTTTTCGATAGTGCAGTGCAATGTGAGGATGAAGTGATTGTGTTCTATGAATGTAGTTCATTTTACTTCATAGTAGCTTGTCTATTTTGATCCTTTATGTCCTAAAGCAACTCCACAGGGTTAATGAGGAATGTAATTTCTAATATTGATTGGACGAGAACTGATTCCATTTTATAGATTCTATGTTGTTTGTTTTCGCCTTGTTTGAAAGGTTAAGTTTAAGGCACATGCAAATCCTGAATCACATATTTGACGTAAAACCTAATAGATATATTCTTCTAGTTCTGTTTTTATTGGATTAGAATATATGGCATTGAATCTTTTATCTTTACATAGCTGAAAATACAAAATGAAAAAGTTTTTGATGCATTTAAGCCCTCCTCCACCCCCATTGTAAAGTTGAAATTAGATAAACCATGCACAAAAAACGAGACGTGAAAGAAAAAAAAATTAGAAACTAAAAATGATATTAATTTGATCTCTAATAGATTTTTTATCTAGGACTATTTGATTTGTTAGATTACCTGTTAAACTTGGTTTTTCTTTTATTGGTGTCTTGGTATTGTGTACATGTAATATTTAGGAATCTAATCTTCTTACTATTGCTCTTTTCAATTACTAGAAGACCAATTAATCTCTATGGTTTTTAATCGTACAAATGGTTGAGAACTATTTATTTTATTAAGGGCTTGTTTGGTAATAAAGTGTTTTTTTATTATTATTTTTGGGGGAATTACATAAAAATACATTTGGTGAATTTTTTTTATTTTTTATTTTTTACTGCTCCATTTTGCAAACAATGACAAAATATAGAAACATCTAAAATAATATTTATTAAAACATCCAAAATAAAAACACGCGGGTTGCGCTGGAAAGATTTTAATGAGGTCCAAAGTCTCATTAGCAGCAAACAAAAGATATTATTTGGCACATATACAAGGACCCCAACATTTTTTTTTAGTAATGCCATTTAAATTTAAAAATTTGACCTAATTTACGGACATAATGATTTGATTTCATAAGAATTATTGAATCAACACCAAGTTCCAATATTTGATAGCGTCTACAGTCAATTCAAGGTTATAGTAAATTAGGTAAATAAATTATGTCAGCAAATTATGTGACAACAGCATTGCTCTTTTTTTTTTCTCTCTTTCTCGAACGTTTTTCTCTCTCTCTCTTTCTCATCTCTCACTTCTCTCTGTTGCTCTCCCTTGTCTCTCTCTCTGTCTCTCTCTCTCTCTCATTGCAGTGGCGGTTGGGTGCTGGGTTCTGAAGTGGGTTTGGGTGGTGGGTTTAGGTGGTGTTGGCTGGTGGGTTTAGGTGGTGTTGGGCGGTGGGGTGAAGTGGTGGTTTTAAGTGAGGTTGGGTGATGGATTTTGGTGGTTGTTGGTAGTGAATTTTGGGTAAAATACTAAACATGTTTTTTATTTTTATTTTTATAATTTTTTAAATATAAATAACTATCAAATATATTTTATATTTTTAATTTTTATCACAGAAAAAATAAAAATTAGTTCAGGTTTTTTATAAAAAAAAATATAAAACGAAAATGTTACCAAAAGTATCCAAGATGTGAAATCATGAAAGTTTCAAATATCTTATACATTAATAAAATGGTCCGCGTGCAACATACGTGGCCACCAACTAGTACTCTAAAAAGAGTAGAATTGTACTTTCATGCTCGCTAGAAGTTACATTTCTTGTAGAATTCCATGATCCAGTAGCTTTGTACACAACATATAAGTTTCAAAGCAGCAAATCCAGCTGCTTTTACCAATGCCTCGTATTCTTTCTCCGTCCTCTCTTTCCCTCCGGGATTCAGTGTCAACATAACCATGTCGGAGCCAATAATAGTTTGGGACAATAAATCAGTCTCCGGGTACTCCGGCAGTATCGATTCGACCGCTATCACCTTACCGGAATCTGGAAGTGCATTCCAACAATTCTTCAATAGCTTCAAGCAGTGATCATCACTCCAGTCATGAAGTATCCACTGTGAATATGTTATGTAGCAAGTTACAGAAGAATAAGTCACAAAATTTATGGGACTTTTTGGTAGTTGTAGGTTTAGGTACGAAATAGGGGTGTAATTGAGCATGTTAACCATAATTCAACCTAAAATATTCAATACGTGAGAAAAGATTTCAAATACTCAAGTTGGAACTAGTTACAAAGGTGTAGAACCAATTTAAATTCGAAAAACACTGGGGTTGAGATCTAGGGTTTGGGAGGGGGGGATCGAACTCCAACACTTCCATTCGTGAGCAACTTCACGAACATTGTGAAAAGGGGAAAGGACGGTCGTTCGTGCATTATTCAGAAATGATGAAAATATACTTCAGTGCCATGAAGGCGATAATGTCTTACGAATTCAAGTTCAAAAGAATTCGATCTTAGTTTCTAGCCAAGTAGTGCAACCAAAAAATCTATCCTTCACTAAACTGACTTTCAACCCGATTTTAAACTCAAAAAATTGGACTTGAATTTCAATTTGACTATATTTTTGGGTAAGGGGGGGAAATTCCTAGTTTGTCTCGGCGAGTAAAGCCACTCTTATGTCGCTCAGACTCATGAGTGCGAGTTAGACTAAAGGCAAACCCCTAGTGCATAAACCGGTCCCTCAACTTATGCACCAGTTAAATCAGAACTAGCATTTCGGTGAAGATTCGAAGTCATACCAAAGATTTAGATACGGTTCGTCTAAGTAATAAAGGTCTGTCCTATCAATCAATCACTCTTTTTGTCACCCAGAGGACTTGAATCCTTGATATCAAGAAAGTAAAGTCTTCATAAGACAAGGGATACAATTTTAAACATTGTAGCATAAGCAATATGTACTCCAATTGGAATTGGATTTGGTTTGAACTCAGATGGAGAGTATTATAACTTGAGTTAAGTTGGTTATCGCCTCAACCAGTCCAAACTACACCCCTATTTGAAGAGGGAAATCATGGGCCTTCCCCCCCTCCCCCCCCCCAAAAAAAAAAAGTCTCACTATAGGTGGTTTTTGCTAATTAATTTTGCATCATAAAGCAGATTTGCAAACAAACACAAGTTTAACTTATCAAAAAGAGTAGTGGCGAACCTTCATAAAGATAGCCTCCCCTTTTGGAACACTTTCGAACATATCTCCCCCAACATGCTCCACACCTAGAATCAAAAAAGCATCTAGTCTGTTCATAATCAAACCTCAAAACAAGAAAAATAGTGACTAAGCGAATCAAGAAAATGGGACAATCGATAACATGAGGAATACAATTGCAAAAATAAAATCCAAGGAATGATTAATATATGATTGAGGCTATTAAGCAACGCGTTTTGGCTAATTCAAACTTGTTCGTTTAAAAAATGTACAGAATACGATCCAATTTTAAGCTCCTTTAATATTCAAATCAAGCTCAAGCAAGGCCAAGTCCAACAAAGCCGGACTTGAGCATTGGATTCAAAAATCAAGCAGAGCTTGAGTAAAATCCAAACTTAACAATCGAGTTGAGTCGAGTTCGAACCTACGATTATCAACTAGAGCTGAGTTTGCACCTATGAAAAAAAAAAGAAAAAAAGAAAATCGAAAAGCTCAGCCCAATCAAAAGCTCAGCCCAATCAACAATCTCAGATAAGACTAATGAACTTATCATTGATAGAATGCATGAAGTAAATATGGTGTTTACCTGGGCAAGGAAGTGCATCTTTAATCACATGAGGTAAATCAAAGTTAATACCCCTAATATTAGGGTACTTGGAGACTATACTGCCTAGTGTTGCACCAAACCCACCACCAACATCTACTATCTCTTGTATGCCCTCAAATCCCTTGTAGGTTTCAAGTATTTTATTCATGGACATAGTGGTGTGGTTGTACATGGCTTTGTTGAAAACCTCATTAAATCTGCTGTCTTTCTCAGGGTATTCAAATGCATGCATCCCATGAGCCTTGTTGAATGGGATTCCTCCCTCAATAATTGCATCTTTCAAGTGGTACCTACATGAAAATTGATGATAGTGAATACATAGGGTAGCTGAAAGACTGTATATATTTTAATTGAAGCCTATTCCTTTGTGGTTGGCCCTAATGCTTAACGTCAAGTTGCTTCATAAATATGAAAAGTAAGTCAGCCATAGTAGCTCATCAACTCACCTTAACGCACCCTCACTCTATAAGAAGATAATATTTCTTAAGCAATGCTGTAGGAATTAATTTGATGACCTAATTTAATGTAACCAATGGATTAATTGTGGATTTCGATATTAGACAAAGTGCACCTTTAATCCAACAGCTGCAATTAATTAAGTCTAAATAATATTTTTCATATTTCTTGGTACAAAAGAACAACTTTGCAGCAAGAATGTCACTCAAATCGTGCCAAAACACTTGATATTAGTCCCCATGAACTAAAAATCAACTTAATCAACATGCTACCAAAAACTCTGATTCTCTAAATATTAGTTCAGTATCTTGTCAAGATACTGATTCTCTAAATATTACCAAAAATTCTGATTCTCTAAATATTAGTTCAGTATGTTTTCGGATATTACATCTGATTGTTGGATCTAAATTACACACATGTTCACAAAAAAAGAGAGAGAAAAGAGAGGACAAACCAACAGTTAATGACTACTTTGTCTTGAAGAAGGAGTACAGAGGGAGAGAGAGAAACTCCATGCTGATCTCGGACAAAGTATTTGCAAATAGGTGTCAACCCATACGATCTTTTTGCATCTCCGCTTTCATCTCTGTTGAGAGTGCATGTGAGGATTGAGTTGCTAGCAAGAAACCGAAGCATACGATCGAGCATCACTGGGGCTTCGGGATTTCGAGTGGGAAGTTGCGAAGCAATCTCGGAAGAGGAGAGTTGGCGGCCACCTGGAGAAGTTTTGGCCATGATCTCGAATAAATCGAGCTCGATTGCAGCTTTTAGAACCATCGGAAGAACTGCGCCGATGGGAAATCGCATCGCCGTCAAGAATTCTTCGTCTTCATCGGACAGTTTGATTTGGGGTTTGGAGGTAAGCATATTCGAAATGTGTGTGTGTGTGTATGAGAGAGAGAGAGAGAGAGAGAGAGAGGCAGAGGGAGGTTTTGCTGAAAAATGGAGTAAAGTAGTTATAAATGGATTCGTTGTGTTTCTAGTAGCACTTCATGTGGAACAACATCACTCTCTTGTTGTTGTCATTTTTTTATATTCAAAATAGAATTATTTTTTGGGGAAAACAGAGGAATATTTGTAGGAGAATAATACTCATGCCCGGCTCAAGGTAGAGCCAAAAATGTGTGGGCTTTAAGGGCCATTTATTTTAAAATTTAGCTCTAAAGAGCAGTTCGTCCATGCATACATATTTATTAAAGGATAAAAAAAAAATTAACATTCGATAAAAAAGAATAATAAACAGTCTTCTCTCTTTTTTGATTTTGTTCTCGTTTAAATACAAAATACCAACTAATTAACCTATTTATTTTCATAAAAGATCCGTAATAAAAAAAATTTAATATATTTATATAATAAAATACAATACAATTCAAATTTTAAAAATAAACAAAATGTCTTTTACGTTTTGCGGTTGAGATCTCTTTAAATTTTACTTTAAAGTTAATCCGAAAGACTGATATTAACATTTTAAATTTAATAAGAAAAATGGACCTCTGAATCCATGTTTATGATAACTTTTTAAAAATACTTCTATCTTATAATTTCTCATAAATATTTTTTTAAAGAGANCTGAATCCATGTTTATGATAACTTTTTAAAAATACTTCTATCTTATAATTTCTCATAAATATTTTTTTAAAGAGATGTAGGGTTTGAACTTATCCCGTTATCACCACTACCACTACCACCCTCACCCCCATTGTCTCACCACCACCACCACCTCCTCTGCCACAACAATCAGCCCCATCACCACCATTGCTACCACCCCCACCAACACCATTGACATCCCACCACTACCTCTTTCACAACCACTATTGCCACCCCACCACTACACCACCACCACCACCATCCCCACTGTCCCACCACCACTATCACCATTGTCACTCCCACCATTACAATCAGTCGTCGTCATCTATCACAATCGCTACTACTTTTCACCACCACCATTACCACTGATTCGTTTCACTATAATCGATGTTTAAATTTATTTCTATCTTTGTAATTTAATTTTGAGTATAAATACAATATATATTTATTGTTGATCAATTTTTTTTATTCCTCTATGCCTTCAAGCATAGGAAATAATTAGTATATATATAAAAAAAAACTTTCAATAAAGTTGTTATCATAGCAAATAAAATATAACAAAATATTAGATGAACGTTGCATACATAAATAAGTTAAGGATCCTAAAAACCTTAAAAAATAGTAAAATAATTTAATAAAAAAATAACAATGAATTATGAATGTATTTATATTGATAGTGGATCATGTATTTATATTATGTGTGTGTGTGTGTGTGAGAGAGAGAGAGAGAGGAGGGCGGGGGGGAGGTTCTGCTGACAAATGGAGTCAAGCGATAAAGAATTTCGGGAAAAAAAATTGTGTGGAAGGTGGTAATATATGTTGTGACAATGAATTCTTTATGTTCCTTGTAGCAGTTCAAGAAAACCAAGGAATATTTGTATGAAAATAATGTTTTGGGATTTAAAAATTTAATTTAATTTATTAATATAACAATGTGTCAAATCATATAGTCTCAATAAGAAAATTCCAATAAGACCTAAAAAAAACTCTATTACTCTATTTGTTGGGTTTGAGTGTGTTTAAATTTTTTTTGTACTTGTAGTTGGTTATAGTTTCAATTTGATTGTCAAAATTAATTTCTTATTCAAGTTCGATTTTATAAAAGTTTTTATATATTATAGTTAAACTCAAGTAGAACCTAGCTCGATTTCTTTTTTAAATAAACCCTTGAACTAAGTAATAGATCCTACACTATCAATAATTTCATGACAAATCTCACTCTCTTTTACAATAGATTTTGAGGAGTTTAAACTTTAGGAATTTGGAAGTAAATTAGGAGTTTCTTAGAATTAATNACTCTCTTTTACAATAGATTTTGAGGAGTTTAAACTTTAGGAATTTGGAAGTAAATTAGGAGTTTCTTAGAATTAATTGTGGATGAGAGTTTATTTGGACCGAGTTAGACATACTCAAGTCGAGCCACATATAATTCAAATTTCACTCGTTTATAAAAAAAACGTAAAAATATGGTCAAATTCAACTCAATCAAACTAATCCCACACCCAAATTTGGTGTCTTGATTTCTCTTTTGTTGAAGAATTTTTTTTTTTTTGAAGAGTCTCTTTTGTTAAAGTTCAATGTCAAATTCTCNATTGTGGATGAGAGTTTATTTGGACCGAGTTAGACATACTCAAGTCGAGCCACATATTATTCAAATTTCACTCGTTTATAAAAAAAACGTAAAAATATTGTCAAATTCAACTCAATCAAACTAATCCCACACCCAAATTTGGTGTCTTGATTTCTCTTTTGTTGAAGAATTTTTTTTTTTGAAGAGTCTCTTTTGTTAAAGTTCAATGTCAAATTCTCTGTGTATTCGGATCCAATACGCTTGTTGGTTAAATGTGTGGCTGTAGGTTGGGAAGAATCAGCTCCAAATTTTTAGCCATCCATTGACTTGATTGATCCACCAGTCTAGTAAATCAATCAATGTATACCCTTCATTGCTTACAGTTACACAGCCTTTTCTCAAATTNTGACTTGATTGATCCACCAGTCTAGTAAATCAATCAATGTATACCCTTCATTGCTTAAAGTTACACAGCCTTTTCTCAAATTAAATCATATAAAAGCAAAGTGGAGATCACATCAAATTAGCAGATGATTAGGACATCTTCTACAATCTTCCATAGTGTATAAAACATCAATTTAGGCCAAGTAAATGTCACATTTTTTTTTAACTTTTCCTAAAAAAAAAAGAGTCACATTTTCGTTCTATTAGATTGATAGTAAAAATCATTTATCCACAGAAATCCATCCACTAACAAATATTTGGTAGGATGGTGATATTTGGTTGTATACATGGGCGGAGTTGCATTGGAATTGGGGTGGGCACTTGTTTCCCCTCGCTTTTGGATTATTTTTTATGAGGACCCTGTAATATTATTTAATGTATTACATTTGCTCCCCTAAATTTTTAAAATTTACTAGTCTCTTTTTCTCCCTAGTAAATTAGTGGTTCATTAGCCCCCTAAAACAAATATTTTACTTTTGGATTGAATAAATTAGATGTAAATGTCATGATCTATTTATATATATTGAAAAAATATAATATTTCTATTCTATTCTATTTAATATAATGTTTCCTATCTTTTAAAAATAATTGTTTAGCTATCATTTATTATTTTTTAATTTGTTTGTTATCTATACCTAATAAATATGATTGGATGCAAAAGCTACATGTTATAACCCAAAACCATTTTATATTATGTGAAATATGTAATTTCTTGATATGATCGATAATGAGTTCAACTACATTTTGTACCTATATAAACAATAATTTTACTATAGACTCTGTAATTGTACGCATTGGTAGAAAATTAATGAGAAATAAGCTTACAATTAATCAATTATAAAAAATCTTAGAGATTTTAAATAATATTTTATTTTACTATAATACCTGATTGTGTAACTGTCTCAAATTTTAATCTATTTTGTCATTCTTGCATTCAACGGAATTTTAATCTATTTTGTCATTCTTGCATTCAACGGTTCCAACTAGTAAATTATTTTCAGTTCCGACTCCACCCCTAGTTTTACAATATTAGATGATTGGCTGATTCCTAATTTATTTATTTGGACCAATGAGATGACAATAGTTTTGGCGGGAAAAGGTTTTTTTTTTTGGGACGAAAAGATTCGTTTTGTGGGGCCAAGTGATTTGCTTTTTTAGTAAAAGGGTATTATTATTTATATACAATATAGTTAATTAGTCCAATAATAGAGATCACAGGGAACAAATAATTGGATGTGATGCAAATAGCATTGACTTATGTGCTTAATTCTTATTTCTTTTGTACGGAAAAAGCCTGAAATCACGGAGAATTTATGATTACGATGCGCTTAAGAACGGACTCCGGTGTGTGTTTGTTTAATCATTTTTCGAAAAATTACTGTCAAACTACTTGAGATTTGCCAGATTTGTCGCTTAAAGAAAATATTATATAACTTAAATTTACATCCCAAATAAAGAAAAATTATGGGTCCCATTAATTTTTTTAAATGAAATCCACTAATCCAATGATTTCCTTTTATTTGGGATGTAAATTTAAATTATAGATTCAAGTTACATAGTAAAGTTGCTTCTTGATTAGTAATTTCACAATGGCACCAAAAAATTATTTTTTGACACTGTACATTTTCTTTTTCCTTTTAATATAAACATACAAAATTTTTAATCAATTAGTTCAACACTCAAAATCAATACGAAATTAGTAGGTTAGGTTGACCATTGATATGAACCCGTATATAACACAATTCATTAATACAAGTAATTAATGAATTAGATTACTGTTAAATACGAACAACACAAAATTGACACGATTAACGTGTTTAAATAGTATTATAAATATAAAATACTTATTTTTTATTATATTTTATCAAGTAACCATTTAATACTTAGACAAAAAAGAATATTTTTATTTATTTTTATTCTTATGTTTATTAAGATAATTTTTAGTTTATAGAAAATTATGAACAAATGTTCGATTAAGTAATAATAAAATTTTAAACATAAAATTAAGCATTAAATTTTTTATTCACATGTTATATGGGTTAATACGAATACAACACAAAAATAAATAGGTCGACACGACACGACACAATTAGTTAAACGAATTGTGTTAGAGTTGACTAGTATTTGACACAAAATCGAAATAAAATAACACGAATACGTCACAACACGATACGATACGATTATTATGCTTATCTGAAATGTATATTTCGGTATGCGTATGGGTCATATCTAACAAGTTCCCTTGATCCAACAATGGTATATGCAGCAATGGCTCTTGGGGGTGAGTGGCAAAAAATGACATTTTTGTTGACATAAATTGACACTTTTATTTCCTTTTTTTTGTTTGTACAAGAACTTATTCAACATTTTCTGAAAGACAACAAGAATGACCATATCGGATAGTTCTAGGTGTGTGCGCGCGTTTACATAAAGGCTATGGAACTCATATTTTTAAGTGTGAGCTCTGTAGTTCTTGTTGATCAAAAAAAAAATCAAAACTATGGGTGTGGGCGTGCGATTTCACAGCATTCGACTGTTGGGCTCATCTTCCTCCCTCTAGGGTTGCTCGATCGATGGGGCCCTTGGGCCTAAAGTGGGTCAGGGGATATGGCTATCTCACATCAGATAATTCTGTGTGTGTGTGTGCGCGCTCGCTTATATAGAAGTTATAGAACTTGCACTTTTAAGTGTGAGTTTTGTAGTTCTTGTTGATCAAAAAAAAAAACAAGAATGAGAAAATATAAATTACCTAAACTAAGTAATTTAACAGTTGGCCACCACAAAAAACCATCCTCCTCCTCACCATACTAATCGATCTCTCTTTATATGTACATATGTGCGAATTATGTGATGGGTGTCGAGTTTGGGAGAGAAACTAGTAACTTAACACTTGTCCACCACAAAAAACATCCTCCTCCTCATCTCGCTAATTGATCTCTCTTTATATGTATGTGTGCGTGAGTTATGTGATGAGTGTCGAGTTTGGTGGATATTGTGGTACGTAGAGGAGGGGGTAAAGGTGGTGATGATTGGATAATTTTTTATATATTGCTTTTTTTCTTTCTTGTGTATTTTTTACAAGTACAAAAGAACGCCAATAAAATCTGCTAGTTGAAAATTTTAACACCTAACACATAAAGAGCGTGGTCTAATTGCATAAACTAGTACAAAACTTCGTGAAAAATTGGGTAATTATAAATTTAATCACATTTTGATTTGGATCCCTCATGTTCTTCTCAATAATACCAAGAGAATCGTGTATTTTTGTACCCCTGTAGCTTCTTTAAATATGATTTTTTTTTAAATTTTTGGAACAATTTATTTAGGGTTAATTGTACAAGTCTCAAAAGTATAGAGTTTATCTCATTTTAGTTTTCAATATTTTAATTATGTCATTTTAGTTTCTAAAATATTAAATATATTTTTATGTTATCCTTCAAATAGACATTGTCTAGATTACTAACTATTTTTAATTAATAAACTTGTCACGTAATACCTAATATATGAGTACAAAAATAATTTAAATATTTCTTAACCAAATTTTTATCTAAATTTTGGTCAAAAAGCTACCAAACTTATACAATTTTAATTATGAGCTATCTAACTTTTAGTCAAGAACTGCCCATATTACACATTTCTTCTCAAGAGCTACCTAAATTTTAATCAAGAATTATCCAAAATATTTTTTGTCTATATTTAAGCATCACGTGACAAATTTATAATTAAAAATCATTAGCAATTTAGATATTGTTTGTCGGAGGGAACAAATAGAAACATATTCAACACTTCAGGGACAAAAATGATGTAATTGAAATATTAGATAACAAAATGAGACAAATTTCATACTTTGGGAACTTCTAATGTAATTAACCCTTTATTTTATTTTTAGTTTGGTGGATCGATTAAGGCGTGAGGCCCATCACCACAGGCCCATGTGGCTGATTCGTATCCAATACCTTAGGCAAGCCCAGTAAGGAGAAATTACAAGTACTATTTAATTCACCTGACCCTACCAACTTTACCCCTCATTTTCAAATTGAGTTCCCTCACCGGCCTCCTCTTCTTCTCCTTCTCCTTCTCTCTCTGTCTCGCACACACCCCGTTTCCAACTCCATGCAACTCTAACATTAGTTGTTTCAGGAACAGAGTGTCGCAGAAGCAGAGACATGGGTAAGTGCATGAGAAATGATAAAATCACAGGAGGCGTTGCCGTCATGGAGGTCTCTCAGGCGTCCCTGGGCGTCCGAACCAGAGCCAAAACCCTAGCCCTTCAAAGGCTCCAATCAACAACCAAATCCCCAACACCTATCCCCCTAAACCCAGAATCATGTTATCTTCGGCTTCGCTCTAGAAGGCTCGAAAAGTGTCCATTGCTCACCGACACCAGAAGGCAACTTCAAGAACAACAAAAATCAACCCCAAAAGGGAGTTGCAGAGGAAACCCCGAAAAAAATCTACATGCAAACTTTGATTCTAGGGCGAGTTCGAGGTTGAGGATGAGTTCTGGGAACGCGGGTTCTGTTGGATCAGTCTCAATTATCTGTTGCCAGAAAGATTTGGGCGGAACTACTGATAGGGCTCGCAAAGATTACGAACCAGATAGCTACGATTTGGGTGTTGAGGTTTCTTGTGGAGAGAACAATTTGGAGTTTGAACCAAAAGATAGGTTTACTTGCTTCTATCTCTATGTTTCTTTCTTGGGTTCTTGTATTTCTTTCTTTGCATGTGCCTCTGTGTGGAGATTATTATAGTCTTTTATGTTCATATTTTTTTGGGGGTTTTATTTTTTTCTTTTCTGTTGTGTTTGGGGGGTTTTAGGGAGGTTGATAGTTGATACTCTGATTGTTGAGAAAGAATGGGTGAAGGGAAGGAAAACACAGACGAAGATGAAATTTTTTTATTTTTTTTGTTGCTTTTCTTTCCTTTTATTTTAAATAGGGTTTTAGCTTTTAAGGGTATAATTGTTTTTGGTGGTTTTGTGGTAAAGAGCTCCAAAAGAGTTCTTTGCTTTTCCTTAGCATTGGTTTTGTGGGTATCACTTCTATTTATTTACCAAGAGGAAAGGGGACAGGGAAAAAAAGACATCATTTTGGGGTTGCCTGTATGCCTTTTTCTTTTTAGTCCTTTGCTATTTAATTTTGTTGTGTGTGTTCCCTTTCATCTCCTATTATTTGTTGTCAGTGATCCAAAAATATGGGTTCTGTGTGAAAAAATTGCTTTTGCGAAAGGTCGGTTAATTTTATGACTTGTGAGAGGTTCCATTAATGAAATCCACAATCATCTTCTGAAAATGCATCAGTAGCCCCACATAGTTATTTATGGTTCAAGTTTTTTGTTTCTATATCAAGGAAGAAAATTCAGTGCAAGAAGGAAAATAATTACTTGTTACATACTTGGCTGGAGTTATATGTAGATATCAGATGTATAATAAGTTACATCATTACCCATGTGTGCAATTATGAAGAAGTGAGATGTAGAGAGAGAAGGGACAAATTATAAGTTATGGGCTTATGGGTAGTTGACATAGGAATAGTATAGGAGTATTTTGGGTATTTCATTGGTGGACAGGACACCAAATCCCACCCTCTCCCTTAAGTCTAGTATAGATGTAATATTATTATTAAGTTCTAAAATAAAGTTTTGCTTACTCAATAATGTTGTATTTAGATACATGAATGAAACAGAAAAATTGTTCTACTATCTGGAAGCTACCAGTACAAAGAAAATGAAATACGAATTGTGGTTTTGAATCTTTGCAATCATTTAAACAAGGATAATTTTTTTCCTTGAGTTATACCGACAGCGATTTCTGTTCTGCCTCATTTGTGTTTTCTACACATTATATCTTATGCAGGGGGGCCATGCCATACTCTGTTTTGGGGGCTATCATTAAGAAACAAAGTGTAGTCCACCTACTTACTTGAAAATCTTTGTTTGACTTTTTATTTTAATTTTTTGGTAACTGAAATAGATAAATTTTACCTTGGAATTTTTGGATGTACAGCTAAGGACACATTTACATCCTCTTTTTTTTTTTTTAATTTCTTTGAGATGGGTATTTTAGGTGAAAATTAAGGGGTGCTCCCTTTAATGACCGTGGAAGTGGCCAACACAACTCTCCATAGACTTGACTTGTGAGGGACATGTATATGCTGTTACATAACTTCTCTTGTTTAATCTCTTTAGTTAAGGCCATCTAAGTGCACTTGATGCCATGTATGGTGCATAAATTGTATTTAGGGTGTAATTTTTATTTTTTTCTGTTTGGTGCTGAAAATTAAACATATAAAATTGCATAATATTGATACGTGTTTTAAATTTTCAATAGAAGCACTAGGGAAAGCACACCTTGTAGCTTGATAAGGGATTCAAACACCATTGCGACCCCCGGTTCTAATACGAGACTGACTAGTTCAACTATGGATAATCAAAGAATTAGAAGTGCCAGGCAAAGACTGATTCCTACATCAAATGAAATAGAGGAATTCTTCACCCGGGCAGAGCGGCAGCTACAAAAAAAGTTTATAGAGAGGTATAGCGTTGCTGTTTCTATAATGGCTGCTTATAACTGACAAATGCAGTTTACTTCAACTATGGATTCCATTTAGCTAATGAAACCTTCTTCTTGGGTGTTTCTGCAGGTACAACTTTGATGTCTTGAATGATTTGCCTATTACAGGACGTTATGACTGGGTGAGAGTGAATCCTTAAGCAGGATAGATGTCGTTGCAGGTTTCTGTTGTCAGCAACTTCTTTGTTGGTCTCTTGTTGCGAATTTCAATGCCTAGAGGCTAAGGTTAGTGGGTTTATTCCTTGTATCATGATTTCTTAATCAATGTAAAAAGAAGCAAGAAGAGCTATGAACGAAGTGTAATTTTATAATGTGCAACGCGCAAGAGAGCTGATGAACTACATACTGATTAACTTGGAGTAGAAAGGGTAGAAAATGTAGCTTTAGGGTTTTCATCTTTTCATCATTGTCACATGCAGGGTGTATAATGAACTCCTTGGTTTCCTGCCTTTGTGCTTTTTGTTTTTGATTCTATCCCATTTTTAGTCTGTACCTGTGGGAATCAACGTAATGCTATATGAGTATGCCTAGTGGGTAACGAGTGGTGAATGTGACTCATTTTCCTCTATTTTTGTCTCTGTTCTGTACCCAAATCCAAGGTAAGATTGTCTCTGTATCTAGTTTTGATTTGTTGTGAGATGCTAGAGCAGGAAGAACTTATTTGGCTGGCTGGTCATATGGAACTTGCCTCAGGTTCAACCCTGGAGTATCCTGTATCCGTATGATTATACAATATGAATTGTGACATTAGTTTTTTTTCTTTTTCATAGAAGTGATAATTTTTCTAATCTTGGTTCTTTTGGATTTATGGTCATGACCTAAATTTAGAATGGACGCAATCACGTTCAAATTAACCAAAATGTCTATTTTGAACCTTGATTTCCGGGCAAAAACTTTGCACATACCATTCAAGGGGTTTATGCCTCCTTTTTCAGTCTGTTATATTAAAGGTTTTTTGTGCATTTTTGTGAGGATTTCTTTTTTTTTCAGGCATATATATTATTTTATACAGCTTTTTTTTTGTTGGACCGTTTGTTTTCGTTAGAGAGAATTTGATAGGATTTGTTGAAAATAAACTATTAAGGAGGCTGAAAATCAGGTTTATTTGTGTTGTAGCCTTATATTTTCATACTGCGACACTGATGTGTGGAGAAAGAGAAAAAGATGTGAATATGCTGTCTAGAAAAAGCTGAAAATATGTTGTACGATACATACTTCCCCAGTGTATTTATTTATTAATTTACGACAATTTTGAAACAATATTACCAATTTACGGCACTTTTGAAACTACAATACTTTTTAAAAAGTAAAGTTGTTGACCCTGCTTTTATTAGAAGGTGGATTCAACAACCCCAAAAGGAGGTTGTTAAGTCCAATGAGTTAACTCTAAAAAGTGGGATTGTTGAATCTGTTTTTTAATAAAAGCGGGGTCAACAACTCTTTTTTTTAAAAAGTGTTGTAGTTTGATAAATATATTCAAAAGCGTCGTAAATTGGTAATATTATTTAAAAATAACCGTATATTGGTAAATAACTCTATGTATCTCTGTCTTCCCACTTGCTTTCAGAGTAACTTGTGACGGTTTTGCTTGGCTGGTTGCATGTCAAATTAGTATACTCACTCAATGACTAGGTTGGTTGGTTGTTACATTTCAAAATACTAAACTTGCAAACAAACAGATGACAAGCTCAACTTTTTCATCAAACCTCGATCCATTTCTCTTCTTCCTCAATCCTACCTTTTTGCTTCTCTTGACCAAATTACTTGTATCCTGCTCTTTTCTTATTAGGTGCTTTCTTACCCTCAATGCTGTAATTTAGCTATATATCCTAGCTGTATTTTTTTAATTAATTTTAATATGTTTTTAATAAGTAATACTTTGCTTCTTGAATCATGTCTTCTTGTTTCTTTTCAAAATTCTAACAGTCTTACTTGGAGTGATGAATAGTGTCCATCTATCTAGAAGATATGCCATGGGTTTGATCCAGAAATCAATCTTTCCAAAAGAATGTAAGAGTGTTTACCGCTAGTTTAGATCCTACGATAGGTGTGGACCGGAGTCTTGGGCACCAGGTAGACGTAGAACCCTTCTCATCACATCCATAATCTCCCTCATCACCAGTGGGTTCATGCATTATACTCTGCTGCCATAATTTCGGATACTGCACTGAAACTGTAAATACAGTGAAATAGCATCATCCAGAATCTTAAAAATTAACTAGCATTCCATGAGCAAAACATTCATCAAGCTAAACTCTATTCTTCTGTGGTCACACTATCTTATTGCCTGGGCATCCTCTAAATAGGCAACCACAATCACATATAGAGACCAAGCATTAAGCAACTAGTATGACAGCTTGTCAACAAGATCACAAGCTCGCACTTGGTGATTCTCTTCGACTACTGGCAATTGTACTTGGCAAGCCAAAAGTTACCCTTAGATTCAGCGACTTACGAACACTGTCTTGCTTCCTTAGACAGGATTTCAATTTAACTTCTTGTGTACTGCTTTTGTGCTGCTGTAGATAACCATGTCTGATATTAGGCAGTGCTGAACTAATGTTTCTTCCATCGGAATAATAGTCCTCAGAATTGAATGATCTACAATCAACTGATGAATCAAATTCAGATTCTTGATCAAATTCTTGGAGGGTGTTTCTTTTCTTAATGATCGGCTTAGGCCATGATTTCATGTAGAATCTTTTAGAGTGACTACTATCATCTGAGTCTTCTTCCTGTGAACTGGCCACAGCCTCCTGATGGGTTCTCTCAACCGGTTTCCTGAGGCGCTGCTCATGGTGGTGAGGGTGCCGTGAATTCAGAGGTGGTGGTCTTTTAGGAAAGCAGTGATGGCTATGATTCTTTGGAGATTGGTTTTGTCTTGAACAAGGTTTGTTACACTGCCCTCTAGCCTTTAACAAGTGATAGATTGTTCGATAAGGTACAATGTAGAAAACTCTACCTGGAACCAAAACTGACTCAGGTCGAACCACGATCCATGGAAACTTAAACACATCAGGCCGGGTAATGCAGTGCCTCGGGTACTTCCTCATGACTTCTGCAGCAGTTATGGAGTCTCTGTGAATTTCTAATTGCCTACCCGGCCGCACCAACTTGAGCACATCTCTTTCCCTTGATGAAATTCCCATTATTGGGGCCTTCTTTCTGGCTGTTGCGTACATAGAAGAACCAAAGGGGAGAGGACTAGAGGCAGCCCGTTTTAACTTTTTTGTAATGCCTCCTCCTTCATACTGTGACAAAGTATGACTGAGAATTCCATGATAAGATCTTTGGAGAAAATGACCCTCCTTGTTCTAAGAGTTGTGATAGGGGTAATCTAGTTTAACAATCCATTAAATGTTGAATCATCTTACAAGGGTCCTTGTTCTTTGGTTTTTGCATACAGATAGCAGAGTTAATTTCTATGGACAATGGCCGGAGGGAGACCCTTGTTTTTATCTTGTCTTGGTGATTCTAAGGCAAACACCAGCCGTCCTAGAAACGGCAAGAAGGCCCTTTATTTTGGACCACATATTCGGGGTGAAAATAGTCAATTTGACAATTTCATTTGAGACTTCAAGCCTCCGTCTTAGAAGAGAGAGAGATTGACCATCTGACTGACCTTGAGTCTTCGGTAGTGTAATGAAAGTTTTCTTTGTTCTATCCACCTTACTTTGAATAAATCGTAGGATATTTGATTCGAGACATTATTCTTCGCTAATTTATGTTATGCTAGGCATGTAGTTCAATATAGTAGGCTAGTTCTTTTTTATTTTCTAAAAGCATAAATAAAGGCATTAAATGCATAACATAATACAAATAGAGGCATTCCTTTTCTATGGGAGTGGTAATACTTCTCCGAATATTGAGAATTGTTCCCGATAAGAATTTGAAATGAGAAATGAAAAAGGGGCTCCACCCACACAACAACAGAACAAATGCGGCTAATTTAAACAAAAAGTCATCTAATTTTCAAATTATTTTTTCTCATTTTCTTAAAACCTACTTATTTAGTCTTCTTTAAGAAATATCTCGTATACTTATTTTACACGACATCGTCATATTTATGTGCCCCCAATTTTTCTTGGTAAACCTGAATTGACACTAGGAGATCGACTAATTAGAAATTTGATTTAGGCCTTGAAACGACGAGAGTATCTCCAATTCTTATCTTTTTTCAAATCCAAATATAAATTAAGATAAAAAGACTTCTAAAATTTTTTTTCAATGCTAGACTTATACTTATATCAAATTAAGTGAGACTCTTTTTTTATGGAGATTTAAATCCATACTCAAATTTCTAATGGTAGGTGCTACAACTTTAGAATTGATCATCTAAGTGTAAGTTGTGCGAAGTAATATAATACTTAGAAGTTCGAGGTCAAACTATAAGTAATTGAGAAAAACTTAGAACACAAAGAAAAATAAAAGAAAATTGTTTTGAAAAAAGTTGTAGAGATTTTGAAATTAGAAAACAATAAATTTGATTTTTAAAATAATAATTAAAAATACTAAAACATCGGGGATATCTTTTCAAATCTACACAGTAATTATTAATGATCAAATTTTCTAACTCAATTGAGAATCAACTAAGGAGTGATCTCAATTGGAATATTTATCGGTGATAATATGAAAACATCAAAAGTTATAATTAATAAATTATTTGAATAAATATAAGAATTTACTTGTAGATTTCAAGCATTTACTGTGCTCGAAGTCTACGATAAATCAAGCTTTCTAACATGTAAATCTTATTTTATTTCAAATAATAAATTAACTATCTTACGAGAAATTTTAATTAATTAATTTAAACATAGAATAACCAGTTATTTAACTCGTAATGAATCTGAAGCATTCGATGTATGTGGTATAACGAATCAAAAAATTATATAGAACAAAAACTTTATTAGAAGACAAAAATTAAATTAAAAGAATAAATCATGCATTAAAAAGATCATTAAATCAATAATAAGGATTTTGCTTCATTGAAAATATTTCTCCTATCTTTAGTTGAGCTTTTAGCAAATCATAGAACTAAAACAAAAAAACTAGAAAAGAAAAAATGGAAAAAAAATAATAATCTTAATCATCCTCATCCTAAATGAGAATCCTTATTTATACTAAAATAAATCCTAAGTATAGGTAGAAGGTATAAGGTGGGCTTGGAAGGAATTTCTTTCCAAAAAGAAGTTTTTTAAGGTTAAATCCCGTACATACAATCTTTGGGGCGCGGGTACAAAATCTATTCAGATTTCGAGGTTCGATTTTGTATATTTAGAGGCTGATTTACGAAATTTGTGAAATACAATTTTGTAGTCCTTAGAGTTTTCTTTCCAACCCCGTAAAAATCAAGTCAATCAGATATTAGAGTCAAAAATTATGACTAAACTATTGCAAACGTGTCAAATCCTTATCTTATAGGATTANACCCTTGTTTTTATCTTGTCTTGGTGATTCTAAGGCAAACACCAGCCGTCCTAGAAACGGCAAGAAGGCCCTTTATTTTGGACCACATATTCGGGGTGAAAATAGTCAATTTGACAATTTCATTTGAGACTTCAAGCCTCCGTCTTAGAAGAGAGAGAGATTGACCATCTGACTGACCTTGAGTCTTCGGTAGTGTAATGAAAGTTTTCTTTGTTCTATCCACCTTACTTTGAATAAATCGTAGGATATTTGATTCGAGACATTATTCTTCGCTAATTTATGTTATGCTAGGCATGTAGTTCAATATAGTAGGCTAGTTCTTTTTTATTTTCTAAAAGCATAAATAAAGGCATTAAATGCATAACATAATACAAATAGAGGCATTCCTTTTCTATGGGAGTGGTAATACTTCTCCGAATATTGAGAATTGTTCCCGATAAGAATTTGAAATGAGAAATGAAAAAGGGGCTCCACCCACACAACAACAGAACAAATGCGGCTAATTTAAACAAAAAGTCATCTAATTTTCAAATTATTTTTTCTCATTTTCTTAAAACCTACTTATTTAGTCTTCTTTAAGAAATATCTCGTATACTTATTTTACACGACATCGTCATATTTATGTGCCCCCAATTTTTCTTGGTAAACCTGAATTGACACTAGGAGATCGACTAATTAGAAATTTGATTTAGGCCTTGAAACGACGAGAGTATCTCCAATTCTTATCTTTTTTCAAATCCAAATATAAATTAAGATAAAAAGACTTCTAACATTTTTTTTCAATGCTAGACTTATACTTATATCAAATTAAGTGAGACTCTTTTTTTATGGAGATTTAAATCCATACTCAAATTTCTAATGGTAGGTGCTACAACTTTAGAATTGATCATCTAAGTGTAAGTTGTGCGAAGTAATATAATACTTAGAAGTTCGAGGTCAAACTATAAGTAATTGAGAAAAACTTAGAACACAAAGAAAAATAAAAGAAAATTGTTTTGAAAAAAGTTGTAGAGATTTTGAAATTAGAAAACAATAAATTTGATTTTTAAAATAATAATTAAAAATACTAAAACATCGGGGATATCTTTTCAAATCTACACAGTAATTATTAATGATCAAATTTTCTAACTCAATTGAGAATCAACTAAGGAGTGATCTCAATTGGAATATTTATCGGTGATAATATGAAAACATCAAAAGTTATAATTAATAAATTATTTGAATAAATATAAGAATTTACTTGTAGATTTCAAGCATTTACTGTGCTCGAAGTCTACGATAAATCAAGCTTTCTAACATGTAAATCTTATTTTATTTCAAATAATAAATTAACTATCTTACGAGAAATTTTAATTAATTAATTTAAACATAGAATAACCAGTTATTTAACTCGTAATGAATCTGAAGCATTCGATGTATGTGGTATAACGAATCAAAAAATTATATAGAACAAAAACTTTATTAGAAGACAAAAATTAAATTAAAAGAATAAATCATGCATTAAAAAGATCATTAAATCAATAATAAGGATTTTGCTTCATTGAAAATATTTCTCCTATCTTTAGTTGAGCTTTTAGCAAATCATAGAACTAAAACAAAAAAACTAGAAAAGAAAAAATGGAAAAAAAATAATAATCTTAATCATCCTCATCCTAAATGAGAATCCTTATTTATACTAAAATAAATCCTAAGTATAGGTAGAAGGTATAAGGTGGGCTTGGAAGGAATTTCTTTCCAAAAAGAAGTTTTTTAAGGTTAAATCCCGTACATACAATCTTTGGGGCGCGGGTACAAAATCTATTCAGATTTCGAGGTTCGATTTTGTATATTTAGAGGCTGATTTACGAAATTTGTGAAATACAATTTTGTAGTCCTTAGAGTTTTCTTTCCAACCCCGTAAAAATCAAGTCAATCAGATATTAGAGTCAAAAATTATGACTAAACTATTGCAAACGTGTCAAATCCTTATCTTATAGGATTATTTCATAATCCAACTTTAAATGAATTTTCTTCTAATTTGGACTCTTATAAGGATTAAAATTGTTGATATATTTTCAAATTCTCCTATCTCAATATTGACTCTTCAATCCTTATCAATTGTGATTTTTCCTCTAGTTATTATTTCACTTATCTTATTCATTATTATTTTAAATCAACTAATTTATCTGTAAAATAAATCAAACAACTAGAAAAAGTATCAAACTAGAAAATCAAGGAATTTAATACATTTAATCACAAATAATATGTAATTAACCAATCATTAAATTTAATAAAAAAACATTTTTTATGGTTAATCACAATCCCCAACCTGAATATTACTAGTCCCTAGTAATATATAAATCCTAAAATCTAAAAACTAAAAACAAAATATCCTAACAAAATAAAACACAAATCCATATTCGTAGGTCTCACGATTATATTTAGCATATGCAACAAACTTTTAAACCCCTATGTTCCCACTGGTGGACGAGTATAGTCTCGTGAGTGTTTCCAAAGATGATACCTACAAACATCACCCTATGATCAAATATTTTAATAATAATTTATAACACAAATTGTTACTACCATATAAAATTCTAAGATACAAGTCTTTTTATAAGTACATGCAAAACAAAAAATAAAATTCTACGCTATATAAATGTATGCACATATTATGTTGCCATATAAACTTGTGTGTAGTGTAAATTGATTATACCAAGTTAATAATTTATCCGGTAATAATCTCTACATCTATCAACTATTCGTCTCAATGTCAAATTTCACTAGATAATTCACTCATAAAAGATTCTCTCAGATTATAGTGACTATTCTCTCAAATATCACATGTGAGAAGAAGATATTTAAATCAAAATAAAATAATGCTCACATGTCTATTAAAATAATTGTAATCCCGAAGAAAATGATTTGACATAATCACATGGAAGAAAATCAACACACAATAAATAAATAATCACCATTCTCTTTCTTATTCACACAAGTCATGCATCCATCAATACAGTTTTGAGATCAAATACGTATTTATTTAAGGTTGTAATGGGGCCTTGAGATTATGATTTTGAAACAAAGGATATTTAGGTATTCAAAAAACTATCCTGAAAAAACATGTACATTACACAATCAAACTTTTTTTCATAACCTTTCACTCTTCACCCTTTAGAAACACAATTTACAACACCATATTTTTTCCTTTTCAAACACATGCTTGTTTTTTTTCTTTCTTTTTTTTTTCAATTTGCTTTTTCACAATTAGACATATTGTCTTTTTTTTTTCAACTTTGTTTTTTTACAGCAAGACAACTAAATGTATATATATATTTTTTTAACAAGACATCTAATGCAGATAT
>CAUOFW020004036.1:198894-231954 GCA_963454935.2 Ilex paraguariensis | reverse complement strand
GGGACATGAATTACCCTAGAATTACAATAACAAAGAAAATAAAGGACCACCTAACATTAGCAATACGTGGGGTAACATGTTTCCATTGCATTTAAGACTTGCATGAACCAAAACTTCTCCATTATAAAGAGCTTGCCTATTTTGGTTGCACCCATTACCCATATATCCTCTCTGTCACTACTGGGTGAAGATCATTTTCTGGTTCAACAGATCTAACAAATTCACACACAAAAAATTATAAAAATCTGCCATTGTTAAGGAGAGAAGAATACCTCAAAACCCAGCTTTCCGTTTCTCTCTTATGCCTTTAACGTTTTTGCCTTAAAGCAAGGGTAAAATAGAAACTTTCACACAGTATCCTGGCGTGGAAATATTGACCCACCGAATAGATGGGTTAAAATTAACCCATATAAGTAGGGAATAAATTATTGTGCACCCGGGTCATGGGATAATCCATAATCCGAAAAAGATATCTAGTCTCTCTTTTTTATTACCAAACAAAGGGTTATCTGGGCCTCACCCCTATTTTATCCCATTCAACTGGCGGATAACCACCTTTAGCACACTACACAAACACCACCTAAGGGTTGGAATCATCGAGATACAAAAACAGCGCATGCTTTGTGCTTTCATCTCGGAAGAGCCCACAGTGGTCTTCTTTTATGTGGCTGGATACTCTTTGTTTTNTCAATTTAATCATGCTGGGTTTTCAATATAGAAAAAGGTCCTCCAACATTTAAAAAAAGTNACCATCGAGATACAAAAACAGCGCATGCTTTGTGCTTTCAACACGGAAGAGCCCACAGTGGTCTTGTTTTATGTGGCTGGATACTCTTTGTTTTTATCTTTTCTTAGTGATTCTCAATCAAACATCCGATACTGTTTGAGATTTAACTCAACTCAAAAAAATGTTAATTTTTATTATTTGGGATCAATTACATGAATTTTTCCTCCATTTTAGTCCATCAAATACCATATTTTTTATTTATATCACAAGTTTGTTTTCTTTATAAATTTGAATGATGCATGTAACTTACCTAACACAACCTTTATTGTTTTTTTTGGCTAGGTAAAAAAGGTAGAAGGGTGACCAATAAATAATAACTCTCATTTGGCATGACTACGAGGATCCCCCACTATAGAATATCCGGTTTGAACTATAGCTACTAACTCAAAATGGCAGCCCGTTATCACAGAACTTCCAAAACCAAACAACAAATTATATTACTCTCATAAATTAAACTTTGTTTGATAATCACACAGGAGTCGAGAATGACCCTAAACGGGTATAACTTATCACTAGACCACCAACTTTGATGGTCAACACAACCCATAACGTGAGAGAGAGGCTTTAAGGTAAGCAAAGCAAAATGCTTTTCCGAGCATTATTTATCATANCCAGACCACCAGCTTTGATGGTCAACACAACCCATAATGTGAGAGAGGCTTTAAGGTAAGCAAAGCAAAATGCTTTTCCGAGCATTATTTATCATAAACATTGCATCATTGAAAAGCCTCTAGCAAAAACCAATTTTCATGGGTGAAAGTAACCAAGGTGCGATAGCTCAAACCACAAATGGTGTTGGTGGTTTCTCATAGGTAGACAGATACCTTCATTAGATCCTCCAAATAAATAAAGTGACACAAACGAAACGAGACAACTTTCAGGGTGGCATATCAATGAGGCAAACCACGAGTCTCAACAAGTAAATGGCAAAGGAAAACAGGCACATACTGATTACCACTTAAAAGTCGAAACATTGTACCATCCACTGAATCTTAACAGTATTGGTGGATGATAACAAAAAGAGCAGGGTCTTATTGGATAAACTTATTATTAAGAATTGCATTCCAATTCCTTGCGCGCTCCATCATTAAGCCGGTGATTTGGTATAGGAACGGATGCCAAGAGCCACGATTAAGATAATCAGGGGAACTAAGAACTGAAGCAGCTTGATGATGAAATCTGATGAATTTCCTTGACTGTTTTGAGGCTGTGTGGGAGGAGTATACGTGGTCTGGGTGGAGACAGTTGATGTATCAAAGTCGCCCACATAGAATTCATCCAGCATCGCTCTTGCACTGGTACTGTGCCCAACATCCTCAAAATCATCGGTTGCATCCTTCCCTGCAAGGGACAAACCATTACGACCATCAAACAGTGTCTATTTATCACATTACTTAGCTCTGATTTCTGGGTGTAAAATGAGTTAGACAATGCATTTGAAGGGGCAGGTCTGAGAACCCCACATCTTCATCAATCCAAATTCAATAAACTTCCAATTAAATGCTGCGCCCGACACAAACTTTAACTACCATTAGAACAGTGACAACATAAGAAGTCACCATAACTATTTATGATGTCAGAAAGATTGCAAATTTTAGTTCCTACCAGTGGCTGTCAACAAAACCTCATCACCACCAGGATGGTCCTCCAAGAACTTTGTCACATCATATACCTGTTCCAACACATTAAAGCATGAAGGGATTTAGAAAACTAAAGCAAGCAAATAATTTCATACAATGCCATAGAAAACTCCATACCCAGTAGAGGAATCAAGATGAAGACCTTAACTGCAAGTTATACAACAGCCACATACTAGTGAAGACGAGTTTTGCAACTCAGGTTGTTCTGCTCAATAAGCCCATAGTAGGTTCACAGGCTATGTAATATATATGAGTTTCTATCTGACAAATAATGAATTCATTGCAATTCAATCCATAATAGTTGTGCTACATATTTGAAACCAATCTAATATGGCATCCATTCAGCTGTGTGTGTGCATGCATATGTAAAACTGCATAATACCCCATATTGACATACAAAGCAATAACGAAATTGTTGTAGACTTTATCAACCAATATTTAAATTCATAATTCATGCTAAAATGTGAAAACATACTAAAATCCTGTGATGAAACAATGACTTCTGCAATTACCTTCCATAAATGACATGGAATCAAGAAAAGGGAAGGAGGGGGTTAAGTGCAAAAAAAATGGATTTATATTGTTTCTGATTTTTATGTCGTTATCTCCAGTATTTTAAATCTCGGCCCGGACATCAACCCAACAAAGGAACCGGGTCAATAGTCGAATCGGTTATATAATAAAAAAATAAATATTATTAATAATAAATATGCTAAATTTGAAATAATTCTTTTCCAGTAAAAAATTGATATCCTCCTATTTTATATTTTGAGCATAATTTGAAATGAAATTCTAGAAAAGGTAGAGCCAACCTTGAGCTAAAACCCAAATGCCATTCCAGCAAAGGAAACAGCTAATAATAATAGAAGCAAAGAGAAAGCAAAGAACTCAAAATTACGTAACAATAATAAGATCGCAACCCATATGTATGTTTATGATTTACAAACATAACAGAATTTCGATATAAAGTCTTTAATNAGGTAGAGCCAACCTTGAGCTAAAACCCAAATGCCATTCCAGCAAAGGAAACACCTAATAATAATAGAAGCAAAGAGAAAGCAAAGAACTCAAAATTACGTAACAATAATAAGATCGCAACCCATATGTATGTTTATGATTTACAACCATAACAGAATTTCGATATAAAGTCTTTAATCAATCAATCTCCAGCAAAAAGTTTTTCAAATTTTTCATCGACTTCAATCCATACAACCCGAAATTAGTTCTATAATCACAAATAATTAACCAAAAATAACAGCTACAAACAATGACTAAGTGATAAAGTACCTGTTAAGTGAAGGAAATTCAAGAGCGTATTAAAGCAAAACCTTAAGCCTACTTCGGTTTAATACAACAAAATGACAATGAACAGATTCAGCCAGTGAAGAACTTANAAATAATTAACCAAAAATAACAGCTACAAACAATGACTAAGTGATAAAGTACCTGTTAAGTGAAGGAAGTTCAAGAGCGTATTAAAGCAAAACCTTAAGCCTACTTCGGTTTAATACAACAAAATGACAATGAACAGATTCAGCCAGTGAAGAACTTAGAAAACGAACAGAACCAGGAGGGTGGCAAGACAATCGACAAAGGGAGCTGAGACTGAGAGAGAGAGGCGAGTCGGAGAGATTGAGAGAGACTGAGAAGTTGGGGCTGAGAAACAATTAGGGCTAAATGCCCAAAAAATCTGCTTTTATACCACTTTAAGTGACCCAGGAGGGTTAATTGTAACAGTTGAACGGTTTAGCCAAAAACCGTCTGGTTCAACAGGTCTTGAGCGGGTTTAATGCTCCAACGATCTAATTAATGAACCAGTCCGGTTCACCGTGTTCGCGGGTCAACCCGTCAGGCAGGGGCGGGTTTTAAAAACACTCTTAACAAAAAGATTAAATACCGAATCCATTTTTTTTTATTGTTGCCAAAGCCATTCTATGATGCATTCAAAGCATGCAACGTAGACGATTCAGATAAATTTACTATGTGGACAAGAAGAACCATGGAAGAAGGGGCACCATCCTCAAAGATATGGGGTAACCCTTAAATCGACCCAAACATCAACTTCCACTAAAACTCCAATCAGATCAAAAGGCAGCAGATGAAATTACTAGGAATAAATATCTAGCTTTCTTGTGTTCTAAATGTAGCTGGGAAATTAAATAGCAAAAATCATAATTTCCTTCGTGGGGATTCACATGAAAAATATGGGAAAATCCTACATATATGATAGCCATAAATAAAATCTACCCATTTTTTTAGCTAACTCCTACATATAGAGTTAACAAGCAATTGAAACAGAAGAGCAACGTTGAACTAGTAATGGAGCAATAAAAAGGTAAGTTAACTACACTAGATTCATGTTTTCCTGCTATGAAGTTGCCAATACAGCACTCATGTACCATATGCTCCTCATGTGAGTGCATAGATATTAAATAATTTAGTAAAATCCTTCATCCTTTTTTTTTTTTCCGATAAGAATCAGAAGTAAAATCCTATATATCTAAACCATATAGTCTTTATAGGTAATCCAGCTATTAAAATCTTGCATCCAATCGGATTTAAAAATCATAATTTACACAATTAACACAAATAGTAGATGTCACAAGCAAAATAAAAGGAAAAATACTAGGATAAATTTATCATAACAAGAAACTTGAAAATCAATAACTATCTTTCCATCCTACAATAGAATCACACACAATCTGATATTCATGGTGGTGGATCCGACAAAGTTTTAGGCGGGTTGTGGGCTACCTAACACAGCCCTCCTCCTTTATCCTAGCTTAGGACACAGGCACCGTTGAATACAANAAGAAACTTGAAAATCAATAACTATCTTTCCATCCTCACACACAATCTGATATTCATGGTGGTGGATCCGACAAAGTTTTAGGCGGGTTGTGGGCTATCTAACACAGCCCTCCTCCTTTATCCTAGCTTAGGACACAGGCACCGTTGAATACAACACTGGACGACAATCTGACATTCACATACTGATTTTATATGCCCAAGTAAATCTTCAAGGGAATTAAGGTGTTAATATAAAGAGATATAAATAGTCAAATTCTCAATAATGGGAAGAAAAAACCCAAAACTCAGACAGAAGAGAATAGATTCATCGCACCCTTACAGATACACCGGGGATCACAACAACATCAATAACCCAGATTAAGAAGAAGAAAGATTACTCAAAAACTTTTGAGTTCTTTAACAGATCTAATTGATGAAGGCATGTGAAATCATGAACAAATCGAATCACTCATAAGCACTGAAAAGGGGGTGAATAGAACTGTACCTTGCCACTGATGACGATCCAACAGTCATTGGAAGTGGTGTGGTCGGAGACCTCCGCCAAAGTAAAGACCTTTCCGTCGCCACCCATTGCAAAAAAACACAAAGAAATCGACAACTGGGTGAGTAAAGATCTGTGCTTTTAGCTCTTCAAAGCTTGTGAAAGGGCTTGAAGATAGAGAGACAGAAGAGGGGGTGGGGAGGTTGGTGAGTCAATGGAGGCGGTAGATTCAAGAGGGGAAGTGGGGTTGCGAGCAAGGAGGCAGAGATAGATAGGCTGTCGAAGGTCAATGTGTGAGCGGTTACCAACCTTTTTGGGTGTCCTGCACTTTATAACTTCCTCGTGTGGCTACTTTTGCTCTTCCGTCCCTCTTATTTAATGTAATTCTAATTTGGCCCGGACTTTTTGCAATAATGGTGGGTTTTTTCACATTGGGCCTGACTGGAATTTACTTTTTATATGGAAAGTTGCAGTTTGAAAAGTTCATAAAAAAGTTAAGAGTTAAAAAAGTTTCACATTTGAGGTGCTATTTAAAAAGTTGAAAAAAAATTAAAAAAGTCTGTTTTGAGTAATTTTTTTAATTTTTTTGGCTTTATTTTGTTAAAATAAAAAAAATAATTATATGTTTGTACAGATTATGCATAATAGTTTTTAAAATATGAATTTTAAATTTTTTTACATCACTAATAATATTTTATAAATATAATAAACTAAAAAATTATGTACAACCCGCGACAAAACTCTAAAAAATCGGTAGAAAAACTCATAAAATTAACTTCTTAAATTAGCCTAACTAAACTCTTTTGGGTCCAAAAAATCTGCCGCATAAGTTTATAAAATAACCAAGGTCCAAACAGACCTAATTTATTTTATTCTACAACTCTTAAGAATTACTTACTTAAGCTGACTTAAAAAAAAAACTAACTCCAATTAGGCCCAATAAATCATAAAATTACGAATTATTTAAGAAGTTTGATGATTGATAATGCAAATATGCCAATGTAATAAATACATAATTCAAGGTTCCAATTGTAAAATAAGAAAATAGCAACCTTGGCCCTTTTTTTTTTTCAGACGATAAAAAAATTCCATGATTTCCTCGTGGATTCGTGTTTGGACAAAAGAGCAACTAAAGCGATGTTTGCCTAGTACCACCGCTTGTCATTTTGTTGGGGGATCCGTGCTAGAGCCTGGCTAAGTATGTGTTCCTTATAATAACTACATAAGAAGTACTGCCAATAAGTCGATTATGTAAATATCATATATAATTTATACCGTGTCAAAATTTGACTAATGTCATAGAAGTTATAAATAATTTGTGTGTAGGTGAGTTTGGATTGTATGTAAATATTGTTTAGTTGAGTTGAATTAAATTTATATTGATTTATTTATTTTATGAGTATTGTGAATTGACTAGTTTATCACTTCAATTGCTAAAGATCAAACTTGGGATAAGTATATGGTACCCAAGACAAATGTGGATACCATACCAAAATTAATTCAGAGTGGTGGATTATAAATTGAGTGATTTGTAATAATGATAAAATAATATAAAATACAAATATATATATATATATATTAAAATAATAATGAATAGAATGAGAAGTAGCAAAAGAATACTTTTTGTTACTATAATACGAGTGTGACAAAAGAGAAGCAGAGAATTATACCCAGATTTTTTGAGGTTTGTCACTTAATCACTCAAACTTTCAGATATTTGAAATATTATACATAGATCTCTTGAGGTTTGTATGCGNTTAAAATAATATTGAATAGAATGAGAAGTAGCAAAAGAATACTTTTTGTTACTATAATACGAGTGTGANTATATATTAAAATAATAATGAATAGAATGAGAAGTAGCAAAAGAATACTTTTTGTTACTATAATACGAGTGTGACAAAAGAGAAGCAGAGAATTATACCCAGATTTTTTGAGGTTTGTCACTTAATCACTCAAACTTTCAGATATTTGAAATATTATACATAGATCTCTTGAGGTTTGTATGCGCGTAACACTTAGACCATTGATGTAAGTATATCATTTAATAAATTATACTTAGACCCCTCTAAAGTTTGTAAGTATATAATACTTAGACTCTTTGAATTTAAAATATTATACTTAAATCAAATATATAATATCAAATATTTTAAATTTAATAAAAAAAATTTATATTCTATTGTATTATTTATTGAAATAAAATTAAAAATAAAAATTTATTTTTTTCTTAAAAAATTGTAATTAGTATACAATTATATTATCTATTAGAATAAAACTAAAAAATCAAATAAGGGGCCTAAGTCATTCATAATATAAAATAAAATTTACATCTAAAATTCATGTGCTATTATTTTATTATTGAAATAAAATCAAAAATAAAAGTAAAGTTTTTTTTAAAAAAATCATAGTTAGTATATAATTATACTATATGTTAGAATAAAACTAAAAAATTAAACAAGGGGTCAAACTGTAATTGACACAATATCTTTTAACTTTAATTGAGATAGTTTGGTGTTTAATTTGGTTGTTTAAACGATCAAATTAAATTGTAATAGACAATATAATTGTAAACTAATTATGATTTTTTAAGAAAAAATTGAATTTTTATTTTTGATTTTATTTCAATAAATGATACAATAGAACATGAATTTTGGTTGTAAAATTTAAAATATTTGATATTTTATTTTTGATTGGAATACTTTTGATCTAAGTATAATATTTTAAATTTAAGGGGTTTAATTATTATATACTTATAAATTTTAGGGGTCTAAGTATAATTTAATAAATGATATATTTATATCAAGAGTCTAAGTATTACGTGCGTATAAACTTCAAGATCTGTATATAATATTTTAAATGTTAAGGAGTTTAAGTAATTAAATAATAAATTTTATAGGATCCATATAATTATCCGAAAGAGGAAAGATTACCTGAGCAGTGAGCAAGTACCAAACCCCAGGCATACATCATGAGACTGATATGTGTTGATAAATTCTGCCTTCCAATCTTTTTGGCAGCCATTCACTTTCTCTTCCGCTAGTTATTTTTTTCTCTACAAGTTCTTCCGTCGACTCTTTCAAACTTTAAATTAATCACTTAATTGGAGTTAGGTTAAAAATATGTTCTCTTAAAAGCGAGAGTTGCTATAGCCCTTAGGAGGTGTAGGAATTAAGAAATGTCAAACTTGATACTTTTTTTTTTTTTTTTGCTCGAGAAAAAGAGAGTGGGAACAAGTAAGAGTGCGTAGTGACCACTCCAATAGGTCCTCATCAGTGGGATCATAAGACCCCTAACAACACCTGAAATATTTTTTAAGATCAGATTTAACTAGGTTAGTATGACGGTCAACCATCAAACCTTAATGAAGACTCCAAAACTTGGACCCTCAACCTCTATGAGAAATAAGGTCAGTATCTCACTAAATCATCCTATTTAGTGATAAACTTGATATCTCTTTCTTGCAATAAAATAGACTTGAATATTGAACTATTCCTAAAATTTCTCCTCCACTAGTTTATTTGCGTACAAAAAGATCTTTTGTTGGGCCATCCAATTTATTAACACTGGCGCCGGAGAGCCACCCCTGCATTTTTTATTAAAAAAAAAAGGTAAGTTGTCAGCAGTAAGTTCTAATTTCTATTGTCCCACTATTGATTTTTTAAGGTTGCGAATTTAAACTTCGTCCTTTTTCTCCCTTAGTGTCTGGCCAAAAAACAAAAGTCTAATTTGAGCGATAAAAATAAAGGTTAATTACAAATTACGCTCTGAAATTTCGTTTGAATCTCAATTTACACCTTCAAAGATATAAATTTATATCAATGTGCACCCTCAAAGATCAAAAATTTCAATTTTCACCCTTAAACATAGAAATTTG
This sequence comes from Ilex paraguariensis, assembly GCA_963454935.2. Classification (NCBI taxonomy): domain Eukaryota; kingdom Viridiplantae; phylum Streptophyta; class Magnoliopsida; order Aquifoliales; family Aquifoliaceae; genus Ilex; species Ilex paraguariensis. Next base: position 222,361 of record CAUOFW020004036.1, on the reverse strand, counting down.
TATCAATGTGCACCCCTCAAAATAAAAAATCTTAATTTGCATCCTTAAAAATAGAAATTTATATTAATGTGAACTTAAAACTAAATTGATAAATTATACCTAGATCCCTTTATACTTTTCACTTAATCATTTGAACCCTTTCACATTTAGAATATTACTCTTACATCTCATGATGTTTGTGCACGTGTAACACGTATCCCATTTTCGTTAAGATTTATTAATATAACCGTTAAAAAATATGATTTTATTTTAATAAAAAATTATAATTTCATATTACCTTTTATTTTATGGGTTCAATATACTCTAAAGTTCAAAATCAAATTTACCATTTGAATGTCTAATAGAATAAATGGTTGCACATTGAGTGATATATTGCATTGGATATAAAAAATATTATATAAATATCTACATTTTATTGGGCATTCAAATGATAAGCTTGATTTTGAATTTTAGATTATATTGGACCCATAAAATAAAGGGTAATATGAAATTATAATTTTTTATTATGATAAAATCATATTTTTTAACTGTTATATTAACAGATATCAATGAAAAGGAGTTACGTGTTACATGTGCATAAACGTTATAAGATGTAGGAGTAATATTCTAAATGTGAAGGGGTTCAAATGATTAAGTGACAAGCATGAGGAGATCTATGTATAATTTATCAAATTTAGTTTTTGGTGCACTTTGATACAAATTTCTATCTTTGAGGGTATAAATTGAGATTTTTTATCTTTGGGGATGCACATTGATACAAATTCTATATTTGAGGGTAGAAATTGAGATTTGTTATCTTTGAGGGTGCACATTGATACAAATTTTTATCTTTGAGGGTGTAAATTAAAATTTTTGATCGTTGAGGGTCTAAATTGAGATTCTAACTATCTTTCGGGGTGTAACTTACAATTAATCCTAAAATTAATCATGTAGTAGGTGGGTGATAAAAATAGAATGAAAATTTGAGATTAAATTTTATGAACCAAACAATATGATACATCCACACACCAGTTAAATATTTTTCGGCATCCCTTATTGATCATTTTTTTTTCAACGGGGAAAATCTCTAACCAATCCTCGATAAAATAGAGGTAACTTAATCGCTTAGGCTCGTGAGTCTAAGTAGAACTGAGGGTAAACTCTAGGCGTATTAATTGATTTTTTCAACTCATACATTAATTAATTCAGGATTTGCACTTTAATGGGGATTCAAACTTATACCAAAGACTTAGATATGATTCATTCAAACAACTAAAGTCTGCCCTACCAACCGACCACACTTTTTATTGCCTAAAAAACTTGAATCTGTGACCTCATAAAACATAAATTTTCATGAAATAAATGATACTNCGTTCAAACAACTAAAGTCTGCCCTACCAACCGACCACACTTTTTATTGCCTGAAAAACTTGAATCTGTGACCTCATAAAACATAAATTTTCATGAAATAAATGATACTATTAAACCACACACCCATTAATTATTAATCAAAATTTTGACCTACCACCCTCTTCTTTTTGAAAGTAGGTTTGACGCAGGGACAAGATTCAACAGGTACGACGGATACTAGCAATGGAAAAAGAAAAATATTCATTCAAGCCCAATGCAACCACTATGGGACCCAAAAGATTAAATGTATGGCCCTTTGAAATTAGACTTATTACTATAGTAATTCATGTTTACCGTTATAATTATAATTTGATAAAAAATAAATTTTTTTGGTTAAATAAAAGTTACAAAAATGGCTACAAAGTCAAAAGATCAAAACATATCCAATAAATAGGACCAAAAATATTGATCTTCTGGAACTAAAATTCGAATTGAACATTTAGAACAAAAATGAACTGTTTCTCAACTCATCCCCTTCCTCTTTATGGGTATATCTTTATACTACATTTCTCACAATTAGTGGCATGGATGACATGCAACATTTTGTCAATATCTCATGCAATATATGAATTGAAATATATGGCTTGACTTAGAATGATAAAAATCAAAATATACAGTGATATATTCATAGAGGAAACGTGGACCAATATTCATTGACAGTTTATGATATATGTGCGCGGTGTTTTTTGCACAATAAATAAAAAAAGATAGTTTTCTCCCTCGGTAAACTCGTATCTACCTCGAAAGTCGGTGATCCCATGGCAAAGGAAGGCCAAAGATGGCCTAAGGAGTTGTGATAAATTGCTTTCAAGGCTGTCCGATTGATTCTGCCAAGCCGAAGGCGATTCCTGGCACTCAAAAGATGGGTTAGAAGGACGCCGAAGTATTTTTTGGTATATCCCTTCTAACAATCAAGTCAATTCTTGAGAGGGGGGGGGAACACTGTTTTGTGTTCTGGGGTGATATTGTGTTCTTTTGCCTCACATTTGTGAAAGCTATTTATAATTTCCATGAAAGTCATCATTGTTGTCAGATGGGTCATGTCAAGAAGAGGTTTCCCATTGGTCTATTTGGGAGGCTGTGGGTAGTGTTCAATCATTGGGCTAAGCACCACCTGTTTGGGCATTAAATACTCTTCCTTCTAAGCTCTCTGAGCATCATGGATGTCCCATCCTTCTGAGGGATCATTAAATGTTCCTCTAGGATGATTGCATGTCAACAGGGGTATCCTTGTCCATTTACCCTCAATCATGTACATCGTGCCACTTGTCTATCTCTCTTTAGTTGCTGATCTTGTCCTTTCTGTCATTCTGACTTCGTTGGGAAGGCGAGCCAATGATTCATTGTCTAACTCTGAGATTGATGGGTTGTAACCGTCAATAATCCATCCTGGAGCCAAGGTGACGTGTCAGAAAAAATCATCGAGATCTAATTACGCAGGGGACACGTGTCTCCACTAGAGAAATAAAGGTGTTCTCAGTGCTGAGGACACGTGTCATTATCAGAGAGCTGAAGGTCTCCTCGGTGTCGAGAACATGTGTCTCCACCAGAGTGCTGAAGGTACCCTCAGAGCTGAGGACACATGTCTTCACCAGAGTGCTAGAGGTGCCCTCGGTGCCGAGGATACGTGTCTTCACTAGAGTGTTGGAGGTGTCCTCGGTGCTGAGGACACGTATTAGATTCCTATTCTTTCTCAGAAATGTCCCATTAACTGCCCCCAGCCCTTGATCTCCGTATAGCGTAGGAGACGTGTCATCAGAAGATGAAATGGCTCAACCACTCCATCACTGTGCAGCTGTAATCCCGCCTTCGGAGGTCGTGCCCATTGAATGCACCCCTTCTTGTGTTTCGTGCGCAATGATGGGGACAAGCTCTATATAAACAGAGTCTTGCCTTCCTCTTTCCACCTTTGAATCCATAGCTAATTCTCAAAAAAATTTCGCTAGAGAACCATCGGAATCACTGTTGCTCGCGCTTGAACAACTGCCACCTTCTTCAGAAATTGCCAAAGAAGAAAACCTCTAGAATCCACTCCTTCCGTTTTTGGTGAGTAACTCATTTCATTCTCTCTCTCTTCTTCTTCAACACATTTTATTTTCTAGTTGTCATTCTCACTTTCTTTTGTTCATTCTGGTGTCGTTGTTCATTCCCCCGAGTCACTGGTCTCTGTGTGTCCCTTAGGATTCCCAGTATTAGAAAAAAAATCCTTCTCTTTCCCTCTACAAAAAATTCTGAGACTTCGTCGTCCTATCGCCAAGGTCGAAGTGGATGGACCTTCTAGGCCGAAGAAGTACACAGTTAAGGGTTGCCAGCAAATCACCAACTTAAAAATCCACTACGACATTTCTTGCAGCGTCAGCATGGACGAGTTTAACCCAGGACGTCGTCATCCCGACGTCGGCACCGAGGGCGCCATGCCCTTCTATACTAAAGCTATTATGGAGGGTGGGATTAGATTCCCCCTCCATCCACTTCTCCTTCAATTCCTGTCCTGGTTTCGTCTCTTCCTAGGATAGTGTTGCCTCAATAGCTTTAGGATAATCATGGGAGTAATTGCCCAAAATGCATGCCTCAAGGTCAACCTCGACCTCGAGGACATCCTCTTTTATTACTCCTTGTTGAGGGTGATACCCTAGCAAAACTTTTACTTGAAAGCCCAGGATCCATCTATATACCTTGTGACACACCTCCTTGATTCAGACAAAGGGTACAAGGATTATCTGTTGTTCTTCAACAGCGGCTAGAAGAGGGGAGTCAGCCCCGAGTACGATGGCTTGTAGTGCCCCAAGGAGTGGCAAACGACAAGTATGTCAGCTTCTCCATCTCTCTTCTTAGCTTTCTCTGCCTTGATTAATTTGCTCAAGTTATGATGGTCTTATTCTTTTGTACAGGAGTCTCCAACGCCGAAGCTGCCTCTCCTCCTCGGCACCTGATTAATTTTGACGACATCATCATCGTCTGGGGGTACGTTGGCAACAGATTTGGCCAAACAACTCACATACTCTTAAGCTACAACTCAAGGTACAAGAAGTACTCCCAGACTCCCCAACCCTTCGATCCCTCAAGGTGGTCGGAACTCTTTCAGCAAAACTTGGAGGAGGACCCTGATAGGGCTACTGAAGCCGAGTTAGAAGTCGTTGTCAAGGAAGGTACCGAAGAGGCAGTGGGAGCTGGGGATCCATCCACCACAGTCTAGGCTGAAGCTAGCACATCTGGGAGGGAAACTTGGCCAGACTTCAATGTTCTTCAGAGTTTGGATGAAGAAAATGCGCTTGAAGTAGCAATGTCTGACGTTCTCCGCATTTCCCTGGATTTTATCAAACAAAGGGCTGCCCTTGTCGCTGGAAGGGGCCGTGGGTCCAGCTCTAACAACCCTCCACCACCAAGGACTATTCACCCCCTCCTCTTCCTCCTCTGAGGTCAATTGGTCGCGGCTAAGGCCACCCCAGGGATAGAATGAGGAAAGAATGACCATGCAAAGACATGACGATCCCGGTCGTGTAAAGGGCATTCCCATCCCTTATCCGACGTCAGCGCCTCCAACAACTACAACAACCACCACATTAACAACAATAATAGCTCCTCCACTAGCGCCGACGACTCAAGCAGAGGAGTGACACCCTCAGACTCGGGATCGTGACAACAGGCCGATCCGAGTTTCTGATTCTATCATCTACTCTTTTTTCACATGGCCTACACCGTGAGTGAGACGCTCCTGTTAAGCACTGACATAGAGGAGCACCGGGTGTGGGCGACCAACCATCTTTACCGCTCCATCATCTAGAATTCGCTGGTGGTAAGGCTCTTAAGTAGCTCTTTTTTTTCTGATTTCTTTTTTTTTTTATGTCAATGTAACCCTTCTTCTTTCTTTCTAACAAACTGCCCAGCAAGTCTTGATTATTGCTGAGCACTTCCATTCGAAAAAGGAAAAGGTTGAAGCCCAAGGAGCTCTTGCCACAACAAGGGAAGAAGTGGCAGCTAGGGACAAGACTTTATCCTCCCAGGCGGCTCAGATTGTCAAGTTGTTGAAGGAGGCCAGGACGACCAAGGGGAATGTTGAGAGAACAAGTATTTCCCCTGCCGACATTGAGAAGAAAATAACGGAGTTGACAAAATAGCTCCCGACGTCAAAGGCTAACGTGACGGAGTTGGAACAAACTTGTTCGGCTCTTACTTAGGAATTGGATAGAGTGAGGGTTACGATGGAGTTCGCCAGCAAGACTCGGACAAAAATAGTGACCCAGTGCACCGATGGCATCCTGGTGGCCTTCGAGGATCCATAGAGAGAGTATTTCAAGCAAGGGTGGGACGAAGCCTTGAAGGCTTCTGGTGTCTCCGCCGACTCTCCCCTCTTCCTAGAGCACGAGTATATCCCCTTGAAGGCGATGGTGCTACCTTCAGCTGAGGTCACAACTGAAGACACTACAAATGCCCAAGTGTCAGGTTCGACACCAACCACTAATGCTGCAGCCTTGGCCTGAGCTAACACTACTCATATCCAGGCCCCTCATGTTCTAGAGTCAACAACGACCTCTACTCCTACCCCTGCTCCGCCGCCTCAGGTTGACACTCTTGCTACCAAATTCTTCTTTGCCAACATCGATAAGCTGTTCAAAGATATTGGTGGTAGAATCGGTNCATGTTCTAGAGTCAACAACGACCTCTACTCCTACCCCTGCTCCGCCGCCTCAGGTTGACACTCTTGCTACCGAATTCTTCTTTGCCAACATCGATAAGCTGTTCAAAGATATTGGTGGTAGAATCGGTGGCAAGGTGAACGGGCCTCCTCCTACACCGTATACTTAGTTGTTTTTTTTTGTAATCTTTCTTTTGTAATTTGTGTAGCCTAGGGGACACAAATCCCTCTTTTTTTTTTGAATGAAGAATCACTTTGCTCCAACTGTGATGACTTTTTTCTTTTTGTTTTCGCTTATTTGTTCTCTAACTTTGAAACTTCTAACTTACTTGTAATTTCTAACTCCGAGGCTCGTAAGTGTTGAGTCACAGGGGAAGAGGTCTTCCTCGGCCATTCTCTCCCTTGAGAGAAGTGCATACCCTCACGAGTTTTCCTTAAGGCCTAGCCTTCCTCCATGGGATATAATTTTTCTTCAAACTTTTCAAGTGTTCCTCCTCGAGGGATCATGTTCCTTCCAGGAGTCTAGGCTCCCTTGTTTATTTGGGGGCAAGTTGAGTTTATGCTTCAAAAATAATATTTCTTCAAATTCATTACATTTCAAGGCCGAATTACAGACTTCTCCTCCACATCTTCTAATTTATACTACTTGGAGCCTCCTACTGACGTGACTTTGTATGGTTCTTCCCAGTTAGGTCATATTTTTTCATCTGCTGAAAACCGGGTTTTTTCTACCACGCTTCTAAGCACTAGGTCACGTACCTCCAATTCTCGAGGCCTAACCCTTCTGTTGTAAAGCCTGGATGCCCTTTCTTGATACTTAGCTAATTTTAAGGTAGTCACGTCCCTTCTTTTCTCCACAAGGTCCATGTCTAAACTGAGTTAGCTATCGATGTCCCCTGCGTCGAAGGTTTGTGTTCTTATGGTAGGGAGGCCTACTTCCAACAGGATTACCGCCTCTACCTCGTATGTAAGGGCATACGGCGTTTCTCCTGTTGAGGTACAAAGAGTGGCCTTGTATGCCCAAAAGACATTTAGGAGCTCGTCTACCCATTTTTTCTTGGCCTTTTCCAGCCTTTTCTTGATCTCGTTGATGATGGTCTTATTTGAAGACTCTGTCTATCTATTGGCCTAAGGGTATGAGGGCGTTGAGTAGTAGTTCCGAATTCCAAGGTATTCACAAAAGGATTTTAAGGGTCCACTGTTGAATTGGGTCCCATTATCTGACACGAGTGCACGGGGGACTCCAAACCTTGTCACTATGTTCTTCCATATAAACTTCTTGGTGTCCACGTTCCTGATATGAGTCAAGGGCTCTGCCTCGACCCATTTTGTGAATATTTAGTCCCTATTATCAAGAATCTCTTGTCTCCAGGAGCCCTCAGGAGGGGTCCAACCAGGTCGAGTCCCCAATGAGCGAACGGCCAATGACTAGTTAGCGGGTGCAAGTCTCTAGTCGGCTACCTAATAACTAGAGCAAACCTCTGACACTAATCGTATTTTCGAACGTAAGCCTGCACGTCCCATTGCATTTGTCGCCACTAATACCCTTGGAACATGATATAATGGGTCATGGATCGTCCACCTGTGTGCCCCCCACATATGCTTTCATGTACCTTGTACATGAGTGGTTCGACTTTATCCTCACGAACACAAAGCAGATATGGTCTGGAGAATGACCTTTGGTATAACTTCTTATCCGGAGAGGCCCAGAACCTTGGAGCCCTTAACTTTATCTTTCTAGCTTCTTTGAGGCATTCAGGGAGCTCTCTGAAAATGAGGAACTTAAGTAGTGGATCAGTCCAACTGGAGGACTTCTCCCCTTCCTGGATGACTACCACTCTAAGGGCTTCATATATGCTAGAGTTGGAAAGGTACTCCACGGTGATCCTCCATGCCATGTCAAAGTCCAATGCCAAGGCCAAACATGCCAAGGCATCGACGTGGCGTTCTTATCTCGAGGAACTTGCTTGACTTCAACCTTCCTAAATTTGTGGAGTAAGACTATTGCTCCATGGTGATAAGCTTTCATTCTAGAGTCCCTCGCTTTGAACTCTCCGTTGATCTGGTTGACAATTAACATAGAATTGCAGTGGACAGTCAACTCTATGGCTCCCGCTGCATTGGCAAGTTTAAGTCCGAAAATAAAGGCCTCATAATTCGCTTCATTATTGAATGAATTGAAGCCTAGCCGGATGGTTTGTTTTGTGATCAATATCTCATAAGGGACTAATAGTACTCCAATTCCAGAACCCTTAATGTTGGAGGATCCGTCCACACAAAGACTCCAGAAGAGTTCTTGGTTGTCCGTGGAGGGCTCCACCTCAGGGAAAGGCGGCTCCCCTTTGGTAAACTCTGTTATAAAGTCCGCTAGCACTTGCCCCTTTATGGCAGTGCGAAGCCTGTAATGAATATCATGTTTCCCCATCTCCACCGCCTACTTGGCTAATCTTCCTGAGAGGTCTACCTTCCTTAGAATTACTTTCAAGGGTTAATCCTTTAGGACAGTGTTCAGGTGTGCTTGAAAGTAATGTCTCAACTTTCTTGCGGTTGTGATCAGGGCCAATGCTAGCTTCTCTAGGGGAAAGTATCTTGTTTTCGCGTCCAATAGAGCCTTGCTCACATAGTACACCGACTTTTGTTTGCGCTCATGCTTATGGACCAGTACACTACTGACAGCGAATTCTGAAACGACCAAGTAAAGGAACAACAACTCCCCTCTCACTAGGACAGACGGGGTTGAGAGGATCTTGAGGTACTTCTTGATCCCTCCGAATGCGTTCTCACATTCCTAATTTCAAAAATCCTTCCCAGACCTCCTGATAGCCCCAAAGAAGGCCCGTACTTTTTTTTTTGACCGAGAGATAAAGCAATTTAGTGTAGCTAACATTCTTGTGAGTCTTTGAACTTCTCATATTGTCCGGGGGCTTCGTATGTCCGTGATGGCTTGTATTTGTTCTTGGTTGGCTTCGACACCGTGTCGACTTACTAAATATCCAAGGAACTTCCCGGAACTAACTCCAAAGACACTTTACCGTATTTAGTTTCAATTCGTACTCCTGAAGGGTGGAGAAGGTGTCTTCCAGGTCCGTAATGTGATCATCCCTCCTCCCACTCTTGACCAGCTTGTCATCAATATACACCACTATGGTGTTCACTATTTATCGCTTGAACATTTGGTTCATGAGTCTTTGGTACATAACTCCTACATTCTTTAGGTCGAATAGTATGACCATGTAACAATAAACTCCTCTCGGAGTGATGAAGGCAATCTTCACCTGGTCAAGCAAATGGAGAAGAATCTGATGGTAGCTAGCCCTGGCATCCAAGAAGCTCATGCACTAGTACCCTGTTATGGCATCCACAAGCTGGTCCACCTTTAGGAGGGGAAAGTCATCCTTAGGACAAGCCTTATTTAAGTTGGTAAAATCCACACAAACGCGCCATTTCCCGCCCTTCTTTTTTGTGCAAACCATATTTGATAGTTATTCTAAGAACTGCACCTCTCGGATGGCATTGGTCTCTAAGAGCCTCTCCACTTGTTCATTAACTGCCTGGGCGTGATGTGGCACCGTGCGCTAAGATTTTTGCTTCACTAGCTTGTGAGCAGGATTGACATGAAGCCTATGGGTTATGATGTCAGGACTTATGCCCTTCATCTCCTTGGTATTCCATGCAAACACATCTATATTCCTTCTCAAAAAATTAGCCATCTTCTCCTACTCGATTGGGGACATTGTGGAGCTGACCAAGAAGTACCTTTCTTCGTCTCCTTCCACTAGAAGTACCTTCCGGAGATCTCCACTGAGCAGTCTACCGAATCAATCCGCAGCTCATTGACTCCCAACCGCCCAGAGTATAATTGCTATTTATTTAGGTTCTCCTTTGGAGCTCGCTCCTTCTCCTTGGAGACGACTCCTGCTTTCACCGCTACATAGAAATAACTCTTGGTGGACGCCTGGTCCCCACGAATTTTCATTACTCCTTTAGGGATGGGGAACTTCAACTTCTAATGATAGATGGAGTGTACTGCCCCAAGCGCATGTAACCAGGCCCGCCCCATGATTATATTGTAAGGCGAATCGAATTTGATTACCACGAACTCTGTGTCAGCTATAACGGGTCTCTAGTAATCGACAACGTGATCTTACCCAAGGGCAAGGCATATGGGTCATTGAATCGAACGAAGGGCATACTGACTTTGGTGATATCTTTGGAACCAAGACCCATGTGTTTCAAGACTTTGAGGTACATCACCTCCAAAGAACTCCCGGAGTCCACCGAGACTTGCTTGACATCAAAGTCATCAATCTTCAAAGTTATAATCAAGGCATCCTCATGGGGGAGGACCATAACTACCAGGTCGGCATTAGAGAAAGTGATATCTTCTTGACCTGCCTGAGGCCTCTTGCTAGGATAGCCCCCATCTCTCTCATCCACCTTCCTTGCAAAGGCTCTCCTCTTATGGTCAGACCTGAGGGTGTTGGTCGTCAGACGCTCTTGTGGGCAGACGTCAATGACATTGTCACAAATAGCGGTTTGATTATCGACACCATGGGTCTCTTTTGGCGCTTCTTGTACCAACTTCTCCAAGAATGATTTGTAGACTCTACAATCTTCAGTGAGATGTCTCATGTCCTGGTGGTATGAACATCTTATCTTCTTGTTCCTGGTGGACGGATCGCCCTGCATCTTGGGTGGCCATTTAAAGAAAGATTCCTTCTTGATCTTGTGTAGCTGTTTGTAAATGAGTTTCTTAAACAAAGAATGGACCCCTTTGAAAGAACTCCCCGATGGAGGTACCAATCCCTTCTGGGAAGAGGCCCCTTCTTTATCCATTTCCTTCTTCTTTGGGGCTTAAGATTTTCCCTTGTCCCCACTATTTCATCTTCTATTTGGGAGTACTTATTAATTTGGGCCATCAGCTCGCCCATATCAATTGGTGTTTTCTTTGTTAAGGACCTATAGAGATCGGTGTCTCGTGAGAGGCCAAGCCTGAAGGAGGTCGCCGCCATGACCTTGGAGCATCCCTCCACCTCATTCACTTCCTCCCAGTAATGAATGACGTACTGACGGAATGTTTTCGCTTCTTTCCATTGGAGGGTCAACAATGAACCAACATCCTTGGGGCGTTTGCTCCCTATGATAAACCAGGCCGAAAATTATTTGATCCGTTCCTTCCAGAACCCTATGATATTGGGTGAAAGGGTTTCGAACCATTTCATAGCAGTGTCCCCAGGCTCATTGAGAACACCCGACACAACAGTCTATAATCTGAGTGGTATAGGGATATCATTTGCTTGTATTACCTGAGGTGAGCCTTCGAGTTAGATCGTCCATCATAAACTTTGAACCTTAGTACCGTGAACTTCTTTGGTACCTCCGTCTCCATGATACTCCTAGTGAATGGTGACTAAATAGCTTCGTTATCTGTGTCATCCTCTGGTGTGGCCCTATCCCTTCTCATAGAATCCAACAGTGTCCCCGAGGTCTCTCCCCTGCTTAGGGCTCATTTCACCACCTTCTCGACATTGGTCAACATGACCCCCAGTTCCAAGGTTCCATACGGAGAGGTTGACCCCTCCTCGGACTCTTCCACGCCCCTTCGCCTGGACAATTTTCGACGAAGGTCATTCCAAGCCAATGGTCTGGTTTTCTTGGCTAGGACCTATGGGCGCTATCCCTTGGCCCTCGGGCACTTAGGAGCCTTGGAGCTCTCTGCTCCACCACTCAGGCAGTTCTTCAAGTCCTCAGCTCCCATCTCCTTGACGGAGGGCTCCCGCAACTACCATAAGTCTCAAGATCCCCTGCCAAAAAGTGCAAATTCATCAAGTTGATTTAAAACGTTCACAATATCCTCCTCTAATTGTCGTAGTCGATCTTCGAACCATTTATCAATCACATCAGCAAGTTGACGGGCTAAGGGGGTACCCCTTCTAGCCTCGATACTCAAACTTGTTTGACGGGTTTTCTCCCTAGAATGAATGGAGGATTCCTTGTTGACACTTTCAATGTGATCTTCCATTCTTGACATGGAAGAAGCCAATAATTCCACGTTCCTTTGTTGAGGATCCTTTTCCTTTTGATGAGTATTCACCATGGTCACTGTTCTTGAGAAAGCTTGGTCGATTCCCATAGACGGAGCCAAACTGTGCGTGATATTTTTCGCACAATAAATAAAAAAGACAGCTTTCTCCCTTGGTGAACTCATATTTACCTCAAAATTCGGCAATCTTGTGGCAAAGAGAGGCCAAAGATGGGCTAAGAAGTGGTGATAAATTGTTTTTAAGGCTGTCCGATCGATTTCGGTGAGCCGAAAGCGGTTCCTGACACTCAAAAGATGGGTTAGAAGGGCGCCAGAGTATTTTTCAGCGTATCCTCTCTGACAGTCAAGTTAGTTCTCGAGAGAGGGGAGGAAAAAGCACTGTTTTGTGTTCTAGGGTGAGATTGCGTACCTTTCCCTCACATTTGTGAAGGCTATTTATACCTTCCATGAAGGTCATCATTGTTGTCAGATGGGTCATGTCAATAAGAGGTTTCCCATTGGTCTATTTGGGAGGCAGTGAGTAGTGTTCAATCATTATGTAGAGCACGTCATGTTTTGCATAGGAAAGGCTTCAGCCTTTAATGCTCGGGCTCCCGAGCCTTGAATACCCTTCCTCCTAAGCTTCCTGGGTATTAAATACTCTTTCTTCTAAGCTCCCTGAGCATCATGGATGTCCTATCTTTCTGAGGGATCATTAAATGTTCATCTGGGATGACTGCATGTCAGCAAGGGTATTCCTGTCAATTTACCCTCAATCATGTACATCGTGCCACATATCTAACTCCCTTTGGCTGCTAATCTTGTCCTTTCTATCATTCTGACTTCGTTGGAAAGGCAAGCCAATAATTCATTGTCTAACTCTGAGATTGATGGGCAGTAACCATCAATAATCCATCCTGGAGCTAAGGTAATGTGTCAGAAAAAAGTCCTCGGGATCTAATTACACAGGGGACACATGTCTCCACTAGGTGTTCTCGGTGTCGAGGAGACGTGTCATTATCAGAGAGCTGAAGGTGTCTTTGATGCCAAGGACACGTGTCTCTATCAGAGTACTAAAGGTGCCCTAGGAGCAGATGACACGTGTCTCCACCAGAGTGCTGAAAGTACCTTCGGAGTCGAGGACACGTGTCTTCACCAGAGTGCTGGAGGTGCCCTCGATGCCAAGGGTACGTGTCTTCACCAGAGTGCTAGAGGTGTCCTCGGTGCTGAGGACAAGTGTCAGATTCCTACTCTTTCTCAGAAGTGTTCCATCAATGTAGTTTGATATAATTTATAGTTTTTAATTCTAAGGACCAAAGATATAAAGAAACAGAGTAATTTTTTGTTGAACTTAGTTTTTGGGAGCACTTGAAGAATCAGTTTACAAATTTTTGGATAAGGAGTAATGATTGGGTATGCTTTATAAGTGACGTAGGACATTAGTTCATCCTAATTCTCATAAAACATTCTGTATTGGAAAATTTACTATGATTAATTATGCTCTTAATAGTTTTTGACTTTTCAGAAAAAAAAATGTGGCAAATATACACTCAAATTAAGAATTCCTAAAACTATCAAATAACTACCACAAATTACATTTTTTTTTCTGGGTATTAATATTGAACACATGAATGATGATTCTATTCAAATTATCCACCTTAATGTTCAAGCCAAAAGAAAACTGGAATAAGGTTGGGAAAAAGTGTGCAATCATACAACAAATTTTATAATTTTAGTCTACCATCAACTGGTACCAACTTAGATTTTTGGATCTCTACGAGGTAACAAAAACTTCCAAAACCCCTTCATACCACATCAAAACACTTATATTCTGACAACAAATAGCAACCAATATCAAAACACTAAAAGGATAGTTAATTTGGAATCAGGATTATGTATACAGAAAGAATGGTCTATCCCCACTTCAATCTAATAAATTTATCGTGACAATCTATTATGACATGTGTCAGAGAAAGAAATTTGAAACTAAAACATCAAGTGGGTCCCTGATATTCCTTAAATACTAATGATACTCAAAATGATTCCCGAGCTCATGCTCGGGAACGAAGGTCAAACATGGAGGTCAGGTATGCTGAGATCAGAAAGTCAGAGCTATGCAGAGCTCAGAAAACCAGAGCTAGAGCTCCCCTCAAGTAAGATAATAAGCTGAAGCAATGAGGAAGCAACTGGATACTACAAAAAACTCTACAGGCGGTTTGAAGTAACACTCAAGACACAAAATCTTCAACCAACCAAGATACTCTCCTAAGATTAAGGAGAATTCCTTGGATAGATGACAAGGATCACAGATCGGATCTCATAGATTAAGGGATACCCCTATAAATACTATGTAATGCCCCCAACAAAGGGGCAAGAACCCTAGTATCACATCATACATTCTGTAATCCTTTTTGATATAGTAAATAGTGAAGGAAGAAGCAAGAATCTCCATTGAAGAGTGGATTAACCGAGCTCTCGAGCCGATGAACTACTATATTTCTATTGTGTTAATTCTCCAACTCCCCAATAATTCTCAGTAGCACTCTCTTGAGCCTAGTAGCTCAGATTCCAATAATTTCAAGATTATTTCTTTAATTTACTCGTCATCACAAAATTACATCACGTTGAAATACACCATCAGTTTGACGCTGTCTGTGGGAAAACTGGTCCTATTATAAACAAACTGATCTTTCAGTGACTGATGGTATCAACGCGAAACATGAACAGAAGTCAAACAAATGCGCCACAAGAGCAAGATCAACAAGAAGTTGTCAATAACAGACAACCCGAGAGCATCCAGGAGACCAATCTCCTAGTGGGGGGTCTCCCCATGAATAATGAGATGGAGGATCTTCGCCTCTCCAATCAACGCTTGCTGAAACAAGATGAAGAACTTTTAAAACTCTTACAACGCCCATAGGAGGCACGACAGGCTTAAGAAGGCCAAAACAACCTCCCACCTAGGGAGCAACCACACCTTGACCCCCTCAGAGAAGTTAACGAAGAAAGGGAAAACAGTCAAACCATGGGCCAGAACCTTGCATACCCCCCAGGAATGGCCACAACGACGAAGAACAGAGTCAGAACGAAGAAGGTGAGAGAAATGATTTTTCCCCTATCAACAGGAAAGGAGAGAACAATACTAGGAGCAGCGCTTCCAGGGTATCCATCAAGAGCTCAACCACATGAAAGAAGTCGTGAGAGACAGGGCTCTAGTTACCATGGATGCCTTGGTATAGCATATTGAATCCCCGTTCACCACTGGGGTGCTGCATTTTTCCCTCCCTATGAAATTTAGAATACCGCAAATAGACGCTTTCAATGGAACAAAGGATCCCGTAGATCACCTCAACACCTATAAGAACCAGATGGAGTTGCATGGATACTAGGATCTAGTACACTGCAGAGCTTTTGCCATCACGTTGAAGGGCTCAGCCCTAGCATGGTTCAATAGGCTCCCCCAGCCTCGATATCCCCTTTTAAGGAGCTATCCATATCCTTTGTGTCTCACTTTATAGGAGCTCGAACGTACAGAAAGCCAAGTTATCACTTGCTAAATGTGAAACAAGGACCCCACGAGAACCTCAGATCCTATGTTCAGAGGTTCAACTCAGAATCACTAAGAGTGGACATCCCAGACGAGAAATTTGCCATTACTGCATTTATAGCCGACTTTGGTGTCCAATCTAAAGACCTGATGTTCTCCATCTCAAAAAATTTCCAGGCCAGCATGGCCGAAATACTGGCCAAGGCGGAAAAATACATAAACGGTGAAGAAGCTCTGCTCTCAAAAGTGGGGAGCTCATCCATGCAAAAAAAAAACACAAAGGGAAAGAGGAGAAAAAGAGGGACCGAAGTCCCAGAAGATAGAGAGGACAAGATAGGTCCCTAAGAAGAGACAGAGATCGCTCCCCCAAAAGAAGGGGAGACGTCAAAGGTCACCATCAGAACCATAAAAGCAGCCTTGAAAACTAAATTGGAAGGTCTAAAAGGTAAATGGGTGGAACACCTCCCAAAAGTACTATGGGCTTGCAGAACAATTGCTAGGTCGGCGACTCAGGAAACACTGTTTGCTTTGGCCTTTGGAACCTAAGCAGTGGCACCAGTCGAGATTGGACTTTCATCCCCTCGAACTGAGTTCGCCAACGAAGGGGACAATGATGAGTCTCTTCTACTGAGTTTGGATCTCATAGAGGAAAAGAGGGATGCAGTTTTGCATCGTATCAAAAGTTATTAGAAAAGGACAGCCAAGTACTATAACAGGAAGGTTAGACGAAAGAGTTTCATGGTGGGCGATCTAGTGCTTAGAAAACTTNCTCATAGAGGAAAAGAGGGATGCAGTTTTGCATCGTATCAAAAGTTATCAAAGGAGGACAGGTATTATGACAGGAAGGTCAGACGAAGGAGTTTCAAGGTGGGCGATCTAGTGCTTAAAAAACTTCTGCTTGCAAGGAAGGATTCGACTCACGGGAAGCTGGGGGCAAATTGGGAAGGTCCGTACATCATCTCAAAGGTGATAAGACCGAGAAATTACGAGTTGCAAACTGAGGAAGGAAAATCCTACCTCATTCTTGGAATGCGGAGTATCTTAAGAGATTTTTTCTATAAGCTTCTTCTGTAATCTGATTGTTCTCAATAAAATTACATGTTTTTATTTTCTCCCTGTGAAATTGCCTAAAAATGAGCTCAATAGCTCACGATGAACTTCTAAGTTCATAGGAATAAGCTCAAGCTCACGATGAACTCTTAAATTCATAAAAATGAGTTTAATAGCTCATGATAAACTCCTAAGTTCATAGGAATGAGCTCAGAAGCTCACAATGAACTCTTAAGTTCATGAGAACGAGCTCAGTAGCTCACGATGAACTCCTAAGTTCATGAAAATGAGCTCAATAGCTCACGATTAACTCTTAAGTTCATGAAAACGAGCTTAATAGCTCACGATGAACTCCTAAGTTCATGAAAACGAGCTCAATAGCTCACGATGAACTCCTAAATTCATAGGAATGAGCTCAGAAGCTCACGATGAACTCCTAAATTCATAGGAATGAGCTCAAAAGCTCACGATGAACTCTTAAGTTCATAAAAATGAGTTCAATAGCTCACGATGAACTCCTAAGTTCATGAAAACGGGCTCAATAGCTCACGATGAACTCCTAAGTTCATGAGAACGAGCTCAGTAGCTCACCATAAACTCCTAAGTTCATGGAAACGAGCTTAATAGCTCACGATGAACTCTTAAGTTCATGAAAACGAGCTCAATAGCTCACGATGAACTCCTAAATTCATAGGAATGAGCTCAGAAGCTCACGATGAACTCCTAAATTCATAGGAATGAGCTCAAAAGCTCACGATGAACTCTTAAGTTCATAAAAATGAGTTCAATAGCTCACGATGAACTCTTAAGTTCATAAAAATGAGTTCAATAGCTCACGATAAACTCCTAAGTTTATAGGAATGAGCTCAAAAGCTCACGATGAATTCTTAAGTTCATGAAAACGAGCTCAATAGCTCACGATGAACTCCTAAGTTCATAGGAATGAGCTCAGAAGCTCTCGATGAACTCTTAAGTTCATAAAAATGAGTTCAATAGCTCACGATGAACTCCTAAGTTCATGAAAATGAGCTCAATAACTCATGATGAACTCCTAAGTTCATGAGAACGAGCTCAATAGCTCAAAATGAACTCCTAAGTTCATAGGAATGAACTCAGAAGCTCACGATAAACCCTTAAGTTCATAAAAATGAGCTCAGTAGCTCTTGATGAACTCTTAAGTTCATCACAACGAGCTCGGCCACGTACGGTGGGGAGTTTAGAAAGAAAAACTCTTTCGGAAGAAGTTGCAGAACCATGAGGTCTACAAGTCCAACATCCTGAAAAATCCAAACANTACCAAAAAAATAGAGCCACAAATATGAAGAGATGAAAAAATCAAAAATAGAATGTACGTATCATTTATCATATTATAGAAATTATGAGGTTATAACGATATAAATAAAAATTATAGTGTAACAGAACAATACAAAAAACATGGAGAAAACGATCTTTTTTTTTTTTTTTTTTTTTTTNTATTCCTATTAAAGATAAAGTTGTGTCAGACACCCCCCAGCCTTCAAGAATAAGATCGTTTTAAGCTTCATGCCTCTCAGTTCACCACAACCTAAGCTCGGCTGCATAAATCTACAGAATTGCCAAAGCCAGCATGAAACGCAGGGAACAGCTGGTGATGAGATTTACCACTTATTCTCATCCAATAAGCTCAAATATGAAACTCCCAAAGCATTCTTGCTTCAGAAAGAGCTCAGCACTCCTTAAAGCAAGGGGGACAAGGGAAGACTAAAGTAAAAACGCACAGCTAGAACACATTTGAAGTCGCTGATTGGGAAGCCATTACTGTTACATCCTAAGTTTAGCCCTTGCCCAAGCCAGCTCGGCCAAGAGGTGGGGGGCAACTGATAATACTCAGAATGATTCTCGAGCTTCTGCTCGGGAACGGAGGTCAAACATGGAGGTCAGGTATACTGAACTCAGAACGTCAGAGCTATGCAGAGCTCACAAAATCAAAACTAGAGCTCCCCTCAAGCGAGATAATAAGCTGAAGCAATGAGGAAGCAACTGGATACTACAAAAAACTCTACAGGCGGTTTGAAGTAACACTCAAGACACAAAATCCTCAACCAACTAAGATACTCTCCTAAGACTTAGGAGAATTCCTCGGATAGATGACAAGGATCACGGATCGGATCTCATAGATTAAAGGATACCCCTATAAATATTATATAACGCCCCCAAAAAAGGGACAAGAACCCTAGTATCACATCGTACATTCTGTAACCCTTTTTGATATAGTAAATAGTGAAGGAAGGAACAAGAATCTCCATTGAAGAGTGGATTAACCGAACTCTCGAGCCGATGAACCACTATATTTCTACTGTGTTAATTCTCCAACTCCCCAACAATTCTTAGTATCACTCCCTCGAGCGTAGTAGCTCAGATCCCAATAATTCCAAGATTGTTTCTTTCATTTACTCGTCGTCACAAAATTACATCACGTTGAAATACACCATTAAATACCATTGAAAAAGAAGAGAACAAATATATGTGTGCACATACTTACCTAAATTAACGAAATGAGCCTGGCATTTAGTTAATAATCATTTTTTTCTCAACCTTTTCTCATACTTGAGCTGCAAACCAAATCATAAAATAAAATTTTATCAACCATTTATAGGAATTATTGGAAAATGCTAAACATATCTCTCTCTCTAAATTGACTCGGTTGTATGTTAGATTGGTATCTTTTCACTGAATTTTCTTCATATTCTTCTTACAATTGAGCGATCGAGTGATCGATGGTGTGGTTAAAAACAATGAACTGACAGCAAGTACGCCGAGAAGAGAAGATCAAAACGGGCATTGGGGGGCAAAGAGTTGGGTTTGGTGGAAGATGCCATTTTGCAATACGAAAACGCCTGGCTAGTATTGATCGAAGTCTCTTCAACGCCTATTCTTTCTTACAGCAACTCTAGTTGTGGCCAACAAATGAAGAGATGATACTTCGGGTTAAAACCACGAAAAGCTACCATCATTTTTTTACACAAACATGAATCAGGCGCTGTCAAACAAGAATCATAAGTAGAGATTGGGGGAACATTTTGGGTTAATAGGGCCAACGCAAGGGTATAATTTTATAGGTGAACTATGTTGTTTTTAAAAGGAATCATCAAATCCGAAATGGTAACAAAAGATTAGTCAATTACTCTTAGAATCTGTAAAGTCTAAAAGTAAATTAGGTAAGGTAATTGTAAGGTCTAATAGGGTCTCAAACTTTTATTAGTTACAATAATTTTAATTAAAAAAGGATTGTATGGACATTACTTGTATTATTGAGGCATATAGCTAATGCAAAGTTTTTCACTTTTTTTAACATTTTATAGTAGTATAAATTTTAAAGTCGTATAGATAAATCTTTAATGAAAAATATTCTAAAAAAAGTCCTTCAGTAATAAAGAAATACCTCAATACTCTTTTATTATACATTTGTTATTTAAAATGATTTGGAAACCCATAGAGGAAAAAAAATTTATTTCTTTTTTTTTTTTTTAACGATATGTTTCAAAGTTTTTGAAAACCTTTTGAAATTTAAAAACTAAAATTCAGAAATTTTAGTTATTTTATCTTAAAAAGTGCTGAAATTAATAAATTTTAATTTGCATTAGGTTNTAACATTTTATAGTAGTATAAATTTTAAAGTCGTATAGATAAGTCTTTTATGAAAAATATTCTAAAAAAAGTCCTTCAGTAATAAAGAAATACCTCAGTACTCTTTTATTATACATTTGTTGTTTAAAATGATTTGGAAACCCATAGAGGAAAAAAAAATTATTTCTTTTTTTTTTTTAACGATATGTTTCAAAGTTTTTGAAAACCTTTTGAAATTTAAAAACTAAAATTAAGAAATTATAGTTATTTTATCTTAAAAAGTGCTGAAATTAATAAATTTTAATTTGCATTAGGTTTAACTTAGTCAAATATGTATTTTATAGAAATTACGTTAAATAACAATTTGGGAGTCAAATTTATAGGATTTCGTCTTTAACATAACAAAATTTATTTCTTTTTTTTTTTAGGAATATGATTCAAAATTTTTGAGAACCTTTTGATATTTGAAAATTAANACAACAATTTGGGAGTCAAATTTATAGGATTTCGTCTTTAACATAACAAAATTTATTTCTTTCTTTTTTTAGGAATATGATTCAAAATTTTTGAGAACCTTTTGATATTTGAAAATTAAAATTAAAAAATTTTAGCTATCTTATTTTAGAAAGTTCTAAAATTAAAAAAAAAAATTTAAAGGCACACTATGGTGTCACACTTTCTACCTAAAAGGGTCAACCATAGTATTTGAGATGTGATTTTTTTTTATTTTTTTGTACTTTGGAGTCACACTGCTTATCCACTATATATAAAAGGGAAAGTCCACGGTACCGTACCGCCACTTACTATTTTTATGGTAAAGTTACAATTCAAAAGGAAAAAGTTACAATTACTCAAGGAAAGTCCATGGTCGATTAAAAGGACCATGATCGATCTCAGATACATATAATCGATCATGGACTTTACCTGAACAATTGCAACTTTTCTCTTATGAGTTATAACTTGACCTTTAAAAGTTGTAACTTTATTATCAATCACAATCTATGAGAAATTGTAATTTCTCTCTTATGAGTTATAACTTGACCTTTAAAAGTTGTAACTTTATTATCAATCACAATCTATCATGATCGATCATGACCTTTAAAGGTTGTAACTTCAATCTAAAAAAAATTATAACTTAACTTTAAATAGTTATAAATTTCGGTACGATACCAAGGGCAGTATCGTAGCCTTCCCTATATAAAGTCACTTTTATAGTAACATTTTCAACAAACACTTTATTGACACATTTCGTNATTTAAGGCACACTATGGTGTCACACTTTCTACCTAAAAGGGTCAACCATAGTATTTGAGATATGATTTTTTTTTTATTTTTTTGTATTTTGGAGTCATACTGCTTATCCACTATATATAAAAGGGAAAGTTCACGGTACCGTACCGCCACTTACTACTTTTATGATAAAGTTACAATTCAAAAGGCAGAAGTTACAATTACTCAAGGAAAGTCCATGATCGATTAAAAGGACCATGATCGATCTCAAATACATATAATCGATCATGGACTTTACCTGAGCAATTGTAACTTTTCTCTTATGAGTTATAACTTGACCTTTAAAAGTTGTAACTTTATTATCAANAAAACAAAAATTGGTTGAAGAAGAATAAAGAAGATCACTAAACTAGTTAGAGAAGAAGAAAGAAAAATGAAAATTGGTTGAAGAAGAAAAATGATAATGGCTGATGGTTGGAGAAGAAAATAGAAGATACATTTGATGGCAAAGATACTAAGGATATAATTCACCTATTAAATTAAGAAATATTCAATATAATAAAACAATTCAAAAAACAAAATAACTACAAAATCTAATATGCGTGATTTAAGGGAAAAACAAATATGTCAAAAAAAANAGAAATTGTAATTTCTCTCTTATGAGTTATAACTTGACCTTTAAAAGTTGTAACTTTATTATCAATCACAATCTATCATGATCGATCATGACCTTTAAAGGTTGTAACTTACATCTAAAAAAAATTATAACTTAACTTTAAATAGTTATAAATTTCGGTACGATACCAAGGGCAGTATCGTAGCCTTCCCTTTATAAAGTCACTTTTATAGTAACATTTTCAACAAACACTTTATTGACACATTTCGTTTTCATAAATATCGTTTTACTTGAGTAATCATTTGTTATTACCATTTTTTCTTATGAATTTATAGTGTGACAAGGAGTTGTAAATTTTTCAAATATAAAGACATCATTGATGCAGTGGATTAGGCAAGACGATTACACACACACGTTTATTTAATTTAATACTATGACAACGGAGAGTACCATCATTGACTAAGAGGTTTAAACACGACAATTACACACATATTCCTTTGTTTTATNGCAATTGTAACTTCTCTCTTATGAGTTATAACTTGACCTTTAAAAATTGTAACTTTATTATCAATCACAATCTATCATGATCGATCATGACCTTTAAAGGTTGTAACTTACATCTAAAAAAAATTATAACTTAACTTTAAATAGTTATAAATTTCGGTACGATACCAAGGGCAGTATCGTAGCCTTCCCTTTATAAAGTCACTTTTATAGTAACATTTTCAACAAACACTTTATTGACACATTTCGTTTTCATAAATATCGTTTTACTTGAGTAATCATTTGTTATTACCATTTTTTCTTATGAATTTATAGTGTGACAAGGAGTTGTAAATTTTTTCAAATATAAAGACATTATTGATGAAGTGGATTAGGCAAGACGATTACACACACACGTTTATTTAATTTAATACTATGACAACGGAGAGTAACATCATTGACTAAGAGGTTTAAACACGACAATTACACACATATTCCTTTGTTTTATTAGTATAACAACAGAGTCTAATATCATTGTTTTAAAACTTGGCCACTACGGTTACAACCACACGTATTCATTTGATTTAATAGTTTAATAACACAGTGTGACAACATTGGTTCATTTGTTGATACAATCACAATTGCCAATCAAAAAAACGACATTATAGTCATAAAACTGAAACCAAAAAAATGATCATATAAACAATTACATTTACCAAAAAAATAGAGCCACAAATATGAAGAGATGAAAAAATCAAAAATAGAATGTACGTATCATTTATCATATTATAGAAATTATGAGGTTATAACGATATAAATAAAAATTATAGTGTAACAGAACAATACAAAAAACATGGAGAAAACGATCTTTTTTTTTTTTTTTTTTTT
>CAUOFW020004036.1:148479-190006 GCA_963454935.2 Ilex paraguariensis | reverse complement strand
GGGGGGGGGGGGGGAGGGTTGCAGTTGGAGGATGACGTGGTCTTCTAAGATCATTTTTAGCATAGACATTACATAGTCATCTAGGATAGAGCAAGCCACAGCCTTTATTATTAGCCATCTCATGCCCAATTACTGTTACAAATCTAGCGGCCTTCCACGAGGCCTCAATTTAATGCATTGCAGATACATTGTACAGGTTTTCTTCTGACTAACAACAAATAACACCCATCTTAGTCTTCTACTAATGGGGGTTCTGGAAGGGTAGATTGGATACAAATTTAATCTGTGGTGTTATTTGCACAAAGCGACTGACCCAGTGTTCAAATCCACAGCATCATGGCTACTGGGCTGAATTTCAACAACTAATCCAGTGCCCCCTACTATGTTTTTCTCTAACTATACATAGTAATAATTCTTCATTCTCAACAAGAATGCATCAATAAAACTGTCCTTCCATATAGATCGTCGTGGCATGAACTTTTTCAATAGTATCTCTATCCCATATTGTATCCATAACTAACTCTTGCTTCAAGACAACCTTTTTTCAGTTGATTTTCAAAGCATGGTTCAGTACCACCATAAGACACTGATTAGCATAGCACAACACAGACAAGCCGACATGAATTTTTTCAAAAAAGTATAATAGGGATACATTAGAGACACATTAAATAATATGCATTAATATATATATATATATATACAATCATGTGTTAAAATAAAAATATTATCATAATAATCTTTTAATTCATCATTTCCCTAATTCCAAAAGCTCACATCATGATATCACTACATAAAAAATACAAAATAAGATATGTCAATACACATTAATCATTAATATCTATGATCCAACAATCAATGACAACTACAATTTTTATTTTTAAAATATTTCAAAGAGCCCCAATTTTGCAACTCCATTTTTCCTCACATTACTTTCATATTAAAGTTTACTCCATTTATATACAAGTTCTCATTCATATGTGATATTATGCTCCAGTCATGCCTATGGTTTTCTTTTTTTTTTTAATAAATGTCTTATGTTCAATGTAATGATTCTAACTCATTTTATATTATGACTTTGACTCAAATCTCTTTAAATTACAAAAATAACTCCCTTAATTATAAAATTATCTGAAAAGTTTTCAAAAAATTGGAAAAAAACTTCAAAACTTGCCCTCCTAAAAATAAATTTAACAATAACAAAATAGAACACTCATTTTAGCGTGTCCGAAGTGTATCCGTGTCTGTGTCCCAGACATGTCCGACACCTAAACTCTAGCCAAAATGAAGTGTTCGTACTTCCTACGCCATATGCATCGAGTAACTTTAAAAAATAATTTTATACTTCTAAGCTCTTCTTTTTTGGAGCATTCCACTCTGTTTATGTGCATCACAAGTGCAATCTAATGCATTAAACAATATCACCACAAAGATTGAGAAAGTCCTATATCGAAGATCCCCCTCCCTCACTCTATAGTCCATACATATCCATGAAATATGCACAATCTCAACTACCACGATGCAGGGCACCATCTGACAGTGAAACCAGGAATAATCATGAATTAAAAACAAAAAGAACGAACATAAATAGTTGAATAGTGGAAAACAAACTAAAGTTTTTCTGACGCTTATATGAACACAATGCTAGCATTCCGAAGCTTATATGTATGCAATGTTAGCAGATGAAAGATCCCCCAACATGACAATCATAAGCCACAAGACCTGCACCACCTGGTTAACAAAGTTTTTACTAGCCAGTAAATGAATTTGGCCAATCACTTCACCTCTAAAGATAAGATAGACAATACATGCATGCAAATCAAGCCACTATGTCTCATAAAGAAAACAAAGATCACCTGCTCATTTTGAAAATTTGAATCAAGCTGCCATCGTTGATCATATGAGGAACCCTGCCACAATAAATAATAAGGAAGTAATCATAAAAGATGCAAAAAATACAGAGGAAGGTCACCAAACATTTCCAAAAACACTCTAGCCATGGCATCTATTAGACAGTATGGACTATTATATACCAGGTGTTTCTTCTTCTTCTTTTTAGTTTTTGTTGATATTTCTAAGGAGTCAAATGGTGATTGTTTTTCAAAGTCCCCCATTGACTCAACTTCCATGCTATTTGGGACTTGAGATCCACCATGAAAAGTACTCTGATCATCCTGAAAAGAATTGGTATCACCACTGGAAGCATCTGTCTTATTTGGTGCCTGAACACCACCATATGTTCCAGTGCTAAAAGGACTTATGACCCTCTGCCTGGAGGCAGTCCGCATACGTTTTGTTGGAATTGAAACATTGAGACTGTTGGCAGACTGTTTTCCCATTAACATGGATTGTTGAGTCCCAACTTTCTTTTCCAAACAATGCAGAAATGGCAAATCAGCTCCCACTTCATATGATCTTGCACTATATGCCTTCGGCAAGTTTTTCCGTTTCTTCTGAGCAAATTTCAATGCCCTGCTACCTTCAAAGGCTCCTGGCAAATAATATGTGCTTGTTTCTCCTTCATCTTCTTCACATGCATTATCTTGATATTCAAAGTCTAAATTCAGAACTAAACTTGTGAAGAATGCAAGATTACTTGAAAGCACGGAAAAAATAGATCGCGCCAGCCCCACAAATACCTGGAACAGTGTCTTGGATGGATGTCTCCACTTCCTCATGCATGCTACTGCCAGTTTTCTAAGGAAAAAATCAAAACAAATTCTGGTAAGTAGGCTAGCACAACCACGAAAATGGCAACCATGGCTACCAGCTGCAACAGTTATTGCTCAGTGATTGGCAAAACAGAAAATCCTACTTATAAGCGGATACAGGTTTCAAGAATGATATTACATTTTTTCTCGCATATTAAAAGGTCATGCCGCACACAATTGCTAAGTCAGACAATTCATGATATCCTAGGTCATGAAACTTATATTCTGGAGGGAATGGTACGATCTAAGGCAACTACAATCAAGAATCCCAGCCATTCCATCTTTTTTAAAACGAACAAGATTAGTTCTTAAACCTTTGGCCCCTCCGTTAGAACTGATCCACAACAATGGTCCCATCTCAAAATTACCTAATGAGTTCCCCAAAACTGAAGCTACATGTCGTAGCACGGTTCTCCTGACCAAGAATCAAAATATCGTTTCGGTGTATTGTTTCGGTCACATAGGAAACGGAAACGTTTCGACGTGTTTTGAAAACGTTTCAAGCCGTTTTGAAAACATAATGAAAAAAATAAAAAATTTAAGAATTATTTTTTAAAAACATTAATGAAAATACATCAAAGTATCTTGAAATACCTTAAAACATTCTAAAACAATTGTGCAAATGTATTGAAATATTATAATACATTTAAAAACATTATGGAATACCTCGAAATATCAAAATTTCGATTTCATCACTGTTTCGTTTCGGTCTCCTTGGAAACGGAAACGTTTCGGACATTTCGACCGTTTCAAAACGATATTTTGATCCTTGCTCCTGACTAATTAATCAGAAATCCAAACTAGACGACAAACAATTCGGAGGATACCAGAACATGGAATTTTCCTTCCTGCCTTTAATCTCGTTTAATTTTTGAGTGTAAGTTAATCATAAAAACTAACAGCCTAAGTTCATCATAAAATCTAGCAATACTTTGACTAGGAAGCACAACCACTTCATTTTGGCCAACTATGACAAACACGTTTTGGGATCTTCCCCGACATGCTAAAATGAGTTTTTACCTTTTTATTATTATATTTTTTTCAGACACATTGGGGACACGTAAATGACACACTCGGAACATGTTGGGATATGTAATCGACATGCTGGGAACATGTTTTGAGTTTTTTTCTTTCAAATTTTTTAGAAACTTGTCAACAAACTTTACAAATAAGGAAGTTATTTTTATAATTTTGAAGAGATATGTGTCAAAGTTATAATATAAAAAGAGTTATAATCACTACATGGACATAGGACACCGGTATGAACATAGTTTTATAAACAATTATACAAAATGGGATACACCTTTTACATGAAAGTAATTTAATCACAAATAGGGTCATGAAATTAGGGCACTTTGAAATTAAATGAAAATTAAGGTTCTGAAGTGGGATATTTTTTAAAATTGAAATTGTAGTAGTCATTGATTGTCGGATCATGGATGTTTATGATTAGTGCACCGGTCCAAGATTTGATTCTTTATTCGATGATTTTGTGATACAAATTGTTAGAATTATAGAAAGAAAGAATTGAATGATTATTATCAATATATATTTATTTCATCATAGATCGTATATATAAAAATAAATAAATACGTTATATTTAGTGTCCCCCAACGTGCCCGTGTCCTACTGTTTTGAAAAACTTTGCATCAGTACGTCCGTGCTTCTTAGTCTACTGGAATAATTGTTCATTGGCTCATTGTACTGTAAGTCTGTAACTGGCATTCCTGAGATTGGTTTAATACATCCTTCCTTTAATGTTCACATTTCAGATTGTTCTTCCATTTTTGTAATCAGCTGAACTAGGTTGTACCTGCTCCAATTCAAAAAGCAGTAGGAGTCCAAAGAGGAATAGCATTTGACTCTTGAGAAATGAACAGATTATACTCCTTGAAATAAGCGCATGAACACCCCTAATTGCCACCAAAGAAAAAAGTGGTTTCCAACAAGTTTAGCTTATGGTTCCCCAGGCCATCCAAGCCAGGTGTACGACAGTGCGAAGTTCTAAACCGTGACCCCACCTGAAAAATGTCTAGACTGATGAAAACCACAAAACATTAGATTTTACGAGCATTGTTTACGCTCCTAAGCACTTGATTCCCTACACTTGGGGGTTGGGTTCAATATTTTCTTGCTATCTGATTGCAGAGCCATGTAACTTATACAACAGCCATACCAGCCCAAAATGAAGCAGGAAAGCAGTGACCTACAATTACATTACCGCATATAATAACTGAGCTATGACTCATATGTTTACCTCGCATTGTATCAAATAAGATTCAATAGATTTTCTGTAGGTTTCCATCGCACCAGCAGGAACTGTGTAAAAGAGATTCTCCTGCGAGAGGGCAACAAATTCATTTCCTATAGAGCCATAAGCAAAGAATAGACAAGTAAAACAAGTGGGTATGAAAAATTCATCTGCTCAAGGCAAAAAATCTCCGAAATCCAGAAGCGGTGCAACTAAAAGGTCTTACAAGACATAAGATGTAATACGCTTATCACATACACACAAACACACACAGAGGTTCCACTGCCCACGATTGATGTTAAACTAAATGCACAAAAGAATGTAGCTTTACTACATACTTCCATCAAGCTATCCTCCCAAGTGTCCAGAATACCCAAATCAGACATCCAGTCAGGAGTTGTTTGGCACTCCACTTGTCCCTGTGGAACATGGGACCCATTCTCTTTTAGAAATCTAACTGCATATCCCCGAACAGAACATTGCAGCTCCAGCTCGTTGCCTTTTTCCTGCACAACCAACAAAAAAAAAGCCACTTGAATAAAACACAGCCACTGCAATTTCACATTAGGCCCATCTGGAATATATATATGAATCAAGTGATAGTGATATAGATCAAGAACAATAATACTAGCAGATTTCTGAAAAGCATAGGAGGATAAGATCCAAAGGGTGATACCGCCATACAATCTGGAATCCATCAAAATTCTGTGATTCCTATAGTACCATATCAGACAGTAAAAATATCTCTGAATCATACTGCTGGATATCATGCAGGTTGCAAGAAGTGAGCCTCATGTTTCTTTAGCCACATATTGTATTTTCTTCCAACCCCATCATTATGGGTGGGTGGGTGTGTTGTTTTTTTGTTTTGTTGTGGTGGTGGATTTTTTTTTTTTTTTTGGGGGAGGGGGAGGACTTCAACAATTACATCAACTGCTAAATGCATGAAAAGAACATACAAAATATCTAAAGGAACGGGTAAAAACCATTACTCAAGTCTAATTAGAGAGCAGGAACATTGGGCAAACTAAATAACCACCACCATAGTAAGATCTTCAATCCCAAGTTCAGTAATCTTATTCTCATCAATAATCAAAACAACTGCAAAGAAATTGGGGGAAAAAAGGGTAATCTCAGACCAACTAACCCTCCGTCACACAGATTCATAGTACCACTAATTTTTAGAACCGACAGGTGAATAATAAGATATTTAAAAGTACCTCCACAGAATGCCAGAAGTCCATAATAGCTTTTGCCAAGGTAAGAGCTACATTTTTTTGCTTCCAACGTGAATTTTGTTCTTCAAATCTTAACCGTGAAGAAAAAGCAGCTTGATAACCTAAACGAGCAGCAGCAGATATCTTCCAAAGACGTTCCTATTTGAAGGGAATTGCAAATCAGGAAGGCACATAAAGCAAACAACAGCCATTCAAAGTAGTTTTCCTGAAAAAGAGATACTTGCGATCTATATGCTAAATAATCGTACTTAGACAGACATAATCCAAAGGCAGAAAGCAAGGAGACATAAAAAGAGCAACTATAGGGTTAATTGGCAAACTCAGACCTGAGAAAAATCATTTGCCAACCATGCCATTTCCTCAATGACGAAATCCCAGTGAGATTTTCGATGATTCTCTTCCGGTTGGGCACTAACAGATAACTCAGCAATCCTCTTACGCTTCGCCTGTTTACTGAATTATGTCAGACCTTTGAAAGAGTTCCTTTCGAGTTCAACAAAATACAGACCATAGAACAGACTGGGATTTAAAGAGATAACCTCTATAATCCGTGCCTCTTCCAGAATAGAATCTTCGTCTGCCTCATTGACCACACTCGGTTGCTCACCGGAACAAGTGTGGTGCTCTGCGGCTACATTTGGAACCCTAACAGAAGACTTAGTTTCAGGAAGCTCTTGATTAGAGAAATCCACTGAATTCTGAAGTGTATCAGGACAAGCATTTTCACTGTGAGGTATCGAACTTTCACCCAACAAAAAACTAGGTTTGCTTTCTGTTTCTGATCCATTAACACCATCTGGTTCCATTCCCTCAATAACAATAGGACCTTTCACATCATTTTGCAAGCCTAGTATGCTTCCATTTAGTTCTTCCTGGGTTTTGATGATGGAACCATTGCCTTGGTTGCTTTGACAAATAGAATTGATATCATCATTAACTAAAACACAACTGTCATTAGCTTTAATCTCGGTCTTGTCTGCAACCAATTCATCACCTTCCATATTTGGCATCCTTTCAGATGCTAAGAGTCGTTCCTTAATATTCCCATTGGAATCAATATTTAGCAAATTAGTACACCTTTCACTATCATTATTTCCATCAATGCTACGGCTTGTATGCGTGCAAGATGAATCTGAATCTAAACCCTTCTTGTCAAATGCAACACTATTATTTTGACCTTCAATTGACACGTTTTTCCTATCCCCCTTTTGGCAGCTGAGCCCATTCATCTGACCATAACCCACTAGATTATCCACTTTTGTGGTAGTCACACAAGGCACACATTCAAGACCCACTGAAACCGCCTGTTCCCTTCCCCCAACAGATTCAGGAGCTTCAGAAGCCATTTCAATAGGAGTTTCCTGAGAATCAGCTTGTGAGGGTTGGTTGTCCCACAAGCGTTTAGGAGTGTCAGCATCTGAAACACCACCAGGCAGACAAACATTGGTTAGACCAGTAGATTCTACAGCTTGCATGCCATCTAATTTCATAACTAACTGAATATCAGAAGGTACTGTCTTGAGAAGCATAATACCATTTGGACTTCTGGGTGGATCACAATTCGTGGAAACAATCTGCTCCTTCTGATTGTCTGCAACAGTGACTAGCCCTTTGGGATCTCTGCGACCATTGCGAGAAGGTAAATAAGAGCTGTGACCAGCACGAGATGGTACTACATCATTTGAGCTTGATCGAGCACCGTCTCGATTTGGTCGGGACCTGTACCGTCGCTTATATGCCTTTTTTGGAAGGTCAAACACAGCAGAGTTCGCTAATTTTTTGGCATTTTGATTTCCATCCAATTGGGAGAACTGCTCTGATGGAACAATCTTACTCCTACTGGGATGTACATAGTTCCTTTCACCTCCAAGAAATTCATTTTCAGCATCAAATAACATGAGATTATCAGCACTATTGGGTTCACAAACTGGAGGAGCCCCTAGTCTACCACTACTTTCAACAGAATCACCATGAGGTGAAGCAGTCAATGCAAAACTACCTTTTGCTTCACTGAAACACCACAATAAAACATTAGACAAGTCATTATGAAAAATAAAAAGAATAAATGAGTGAGCAAGATGTAACTGGAAGGATAACCAATGACTCAATGACACAAATGCAGAAAAAGTACCTGGTCACAAATGGTTCATGGTGTTGATTTGTCAGAGAAGTAGACTGGACACTAACTGAAGCTGCTGTCCCAAGTTTGAAGTCCAGGGGATTGCCACCCTGCATAGAAGAAAAATTGCAAATCACCATAATACATCTAGAGTAATCACATATCCATATGAAGGATTCAGAAAGCAATATATGGATAGAGTTTCCATACTTTCTCAAGAAACTCTAACTCTCTTCTCCTTTCCTCACGCACATCATACTCCTGCCTGTTATCAACAAAACAACAAAGTCTCTCATATTTACATTGACAGAAAGAAGATTTTGGGTGTACTGGAACTATAGTATGCAGGTCAACAATTCAAAGGAGCATGGCAGTATCACCTAAGCTCTGCTTGAGCCATCTCAATTGCTGCTTGCTGCGGAGAGGCTTTGGTGCCACTACGAACTCCACCTTCAACAACTCCCCCCATGGAATCAACCTCGGCATTGACTAGAGCAGATCCAGTACTACATCCATGCATGCCTAACTTTTTATCTACAGGTGTTCCTGTTCCATTGATTCTAGACTTGGATCGAATTCCTTACAGATAAGAATAGCAACAATCAGTCACTAAAAAGAGAGAACGAAGCACACAACAGAAATAACTATAAGATGTCCATGGTTTGGTAATTTTAAAAAAAAATCCCCTTCTGCATTATTGGAAAGACAAAAATAAGATGCTGAAGCATATTGGATATACATCAGCAATGCTAACACTCAAACTTTCACAATTTCTTTAGATCATAGTAACTTCGAAATCAATAAATATAGGGAATGTGACCAATCAAAAAGGTGGGAATGTGGATTAGGATAGATTAGACAATGTAGCCACTCATGTCACAGTATTGTCATTTGACAGAAGCTTTCCTCAATATTAACATGACACTGTAAAGATAACCTGAATATGACATCTTTTATGAGTATACGTTAAGTCCAAGGCACGAGTACATGTTTTAGCTTAAAAAAAATTTCAATTAGTGTTTTTTAACTATGACCCTCATACCTTTATAACAAGCATGCATACACATTCTTAAATAACTAAAGGGGCCACTCCAATATAATGAATAGAGAAAAATAGCTTACATTCCATTAATTCCATACAGCAATCTAATCAGCAAGATCTCAGTAGTTTTATAATCTCTTGTGAAACTATGACTATAACACACCAAGCAGTAATGCATAACACATCCATACCTGACTAGGTAATTATCTGGCATATAAACGTTGCATAATGAAAGAATTTCCCAGGAAAAATTACCAGATACATTTGAACACTACTGTGCAAGAGCTAGAACTCACATGGCACATCGAACTCTGATACGCTGAGAAGAACAGAAACTTTTAAAGACAAACTTTCTCTATGTTTGTGCCCTTGTCAGATACATCCTGGAAACTAAGACTTCCTGAACGCTTTTGGGACATGCGCAACATATTTTGTGTCCAAGTACAAAGTGGTTTGTGGCCAATGCCTCTTAGATACTCTTGGACACAGAAATTAAATGGCATACAATGTGTGCAAATGCACGTGTGCAATACATATATCTACATATGACATAAGTACGTATCTATGTATGCTACAAATCTCTTTATATTCCCAACTCCAAATAGCTTTTGTGTCTTGTTTTTTACAAAATTGCCTTCAATGAGTTCATATCCTTCAAGACTTGAACCCTGGTCCAAACGATGGAGCTTAGCTGGTAAGTGGGAAATGTCCAACTTTCAGGAAGTTCAGTTTAATTTGCTTAAGTCACTCCCTTAATAATGGTTGAAGGTCGAGGTATCAACCGTTGACTCGGATGACACTAATACACATCATTGGTCGCAGCATCATAGCACGGTGTTGGCCAATATGCTAAAAATGCTATAAAAAAAAGCCAAAAAAATTCTGGAATATCATGAAAATNTCATGGTTGAAGGTCGAGGTATCGACTGTTGACTCGGATGACACTAATACACATCATTGGTCGCAGCATCATAGCACGGTGTTGGCCGATATGCTAAAAATGCTATAAAAAAAAGCCAAAAAAATTCTGGAATATCATGAAAATTTTTTAAAATATATAAATAATAACATCCATGCATCATACGTCCAAAAAAAAATCTAACATCGAAATATTCTGAAAATAAATTACAAGGGCGATATCAGTAATATTTATCATAATCAGTGTTTAATTTAAGCATTTATGAAAGTAAAATTTTAGTATATAAATATATTAACAGTACCCACAAGATAGTCTCCTGTCATATACATAAAAGTATTTATATTAAACTACCCAATAGCCCAATAGGACCAAAATCCACTGCTGCTGCCATATGATCAAAGATATAACATATTATATTAATACAAGTATAAGTCTTTTTTGGTTATGTATAAGTTAAATGTGGCTCTCTATTAGTGTCTAAGACACACACACACACAGAGAACATAAGAAGTTAAGAGGGATACCTTCGATCGAAGACGGAGAGAAACCTTTCGACCAAGTCAGAACCTTGCATTGTTGCCTGGAAAAAGGGATGAGGGTTGGGCCACTGCTACTTATGCGAAGGAAGAAGAAGAAGTGCACTATGTATTCGTTCTAATATGTTTTTCTTGAAAATATTTTCAATTCCTTCTTCCGTTTCTATAGTTGCAAAAATGTGTGATCTAGGGTTGAATAATTGTTGCGTTGTCACTTTTTAGGGTTGAGACTAATGAATTGCATGTGCTTTCAACATTGGTGGATCTCTAATTTGTTCTTTATTTCTTATCAATTCCTTTTTCATTTGACTTTTTCAGTCACGAAACAAACCGAATCCATGAATCTGGAAGTGGGTCTCATTCCTTTTCTTCTACCTTTCTCCTTTTTATGGTTTTTTGTGGCTTGTCTAGGATTTTGCATATCCCGTCCCGACTCGGTTAGAGTCTAACAATTCAACTCCGAGCTAAGCCGATATCTCCAAGTCGTAACCAAGTCAAGCCCAAGTCAGTTGTGCCTCACTATAGTTGTGTAACGTGTGTCAGTAGNGGATTTTGCATATCCCGTCCCGACTCGGTTAGAGTCTAACAATTCAACTCCGAGCTAAGCCGATATCTCCAAGTCGTAATCAAGTCAAGCCCAAGTCAGTTGTGCCTCACTATAGTTGTGTAACGTGTGTCAGTAGCGTATCAGAGGTAGCCGAGTTGTATCGGACTCAGCCAATACTTTGAACCCTGCCCTTAATCATAAAAGTGAATTGATTACATCTTTTGTGGCGTACACACCCATATTTTTAGTTTCACCCTAAACAATGATCAAGGACATCATGCTTGATATGTACTCCATACTTATGTTGGGCGTAGCAATAACTGGATTTGTTGGCAATACAAAACATAATCACTATAAGGTTATCAAAATAAACGGATATCCCAATGCTCACTTAACAAGTCACACGTGAGGCACAGTCGTATGTGCCCACAACACGCCCCCCCCCCAAAAAAAAAAAAAAAAAAGAGAGAGAGAGAGAGAGAACAATACCAGCAAAATGAAGCATGAAATGGCAATTAACAAGCGGCATAATAGAAACAATCAATTAAGGCATATAAGCAATCACTATCCAAACCTAATGTCACTCTCAAAACCCAAGAAGTTTGTAGCAAAGACAATTTATTAATGCAGGCACAGTAGCCATTTCAAATATCGCAGAATAAGTAATATCATTACCTTGTGTGCCAGGAAATAGAAAGAGGAAATAAGTAACCTACTAAGTATGCATGGCCAGACACGTGGGCATTGACTTTGTTACTCTTACAGTTAGTTGGAATAGCCTAGCGCAAACAGAAAGCTGGTTAGTTGACCACAGCCAATGGAGTCAAAGTTCAGTTAAGTACCAGTAGCCCACGAACACCCACAAGTCAATGCTACACTGCACACATACAACTTCAACATTTCAAATTTAACTTTTCGCAGCCATTTGCACACGTTACTCCAAGAAACATGTATTATAACCACCATACCATTTAGCTTCTCAGATGCTCAACAAAAAGAGATCATCTAAAATTCAAAAAAAAAAAAAAAAAAGTATTCAAGCTTGCAATTAACACACCTTTAAGTCACTTACCAGAAAAAACACAACTTTAAGATAAGTTACTGGAAAAATAAAACATACTCACGTTAATTAGAGTCCAATTAAATAAGCTTCCTAAATAATATTGCAATGCATGCAGAACCTCTAAGCATTTAATAAAGAACGACCAAACCAATTAAACAACACACATTTTAACATCCCTTGCCTCGAAAATGAACCCTAGAGAACAACTCCAACACTGGAACCAAAACTAGGGTTTTCAGAACGTGAATACTAGTCCAAATTCAAGGGCTTGTGAAGCTAGAATTTGAAAAGTAATACCTGAATTGCAATTAGCTATGCATCAATTGGCAGCTAGGACTAGCTTTAAGTCGTCCCTAGAAGTTCCTATCTCTTCTAGGGTTTTGCTTTGATCCAACGTACAACAATTCAAAGCACACCAATTAGCCCTAGAAAATGTTCAGCCGTGGAAGCATTGAATCCTCTCTGAAACTCCCTCTTGGCCTAATATGAATAAATGTGCATGTATGCGTGTATATGTATCGTTCTGGTTCGTCTTCGTGCTCGTTCTTTGCCCCTACTTTCTCTCTCTAAAAGTTATTTTTTTTATTGTGTTTTCTCCCTCTAAGATTGTAAACTATTCGATCTCTGCGTGGGCTGGACATGCAGACGAGGAAGAAGAGGGCTTCGGGAATTCGGTCCTTTTGGGCCTTTTTTTCTCCTGAGTTTTATTTGTTTTTTAATTTTAATTTAAAAGAACAATTTCTTTATACCGTCAAATATATTTTAGAATCTCCAATAATAATTTAAGTGGTAACATGAACAAATTATAAACTCAGATGTCCTGAGTTTGAATTTTGGCGATTCTTTGAGATCAGGCTATAAAAAATTTATCTTTCATGAATACCCCTAATACTGACGTGGATGACAAAAATTATTTTACTATAATTTAACTTTTTATTTTAATTATTCATAATTATTGGATTGGTAGTGAAACTCTATTTGGTGAGATCTGCTATCAATTCAATGATTATAATGAATTTGGTCAATAAATTAGATCACATAATAGATTTAATGCTACTTGGGGGGTATTTTTGGGATTTGGGAAACTTTTCTTTGAGTTTATTTTTTCTTTGAAACCAATTGGAAACTGAGTAACTACAATTTCAAGAAAAAAGAAAATAAAGGTGTAATTAGCAAAAGGCCAATTTTCATTGGCTGGTGGCTTTTAAT
The DNA here is from genome assembly GCA_963454935.2 of Ilex paraguariensis. Lineage (NCBI taxonomy): Eukaryota > Viridiplantae > Streptophyta > Magnoliopsida > Aquifoliales > Aquifoliaceae > Ilex > Ilex paraguariensis. Next base: position 176,374 of record CAUOFW020004036.1, on the reverse strand, counting down.
TGCAAAATATTGTATTTCATAATTGGGCAATTAATGCCCGTTTTGGCAGCTCATATCATTGAATATCATTAAAAAGTGGTAAATTTTTTTGAACGGAAGAAATATGATAAAAATAATTATTATAACAGTCATAAAAATATTCACAAAAATAATAAATTATTCACAAAAGTGATATATTTTTTTATTATAAAATAACCTATTAAAATTATAAAAATACCCATTAAAATACTAAATTTTGATAATATGATATTGATATTTTTTTTTGTCGATACCACAGTCAAGTCCATATCATTATTGTCCACCCAAGTTTTAATATAGTTAATTCATGCATTTATTGAATCAGACATATATATATATCAAAATATAAAACAGAGCAAGATTCAATAAGTTGATCCGACAGTCCCAAATAAACTCATCTAATAGCCACCAGCATCCCTCTCAAAATCATTCATATTTCATCGTATGTTCGGACACAGATTACTCCTAATATATATATATATATATATATATCAATCAATTCATATCTAATATCTCAAAAATATATAATTTCCAAACACAACTAGGGTTTACTTTTACTTTCCATTTTTTGAGGCTTCACATATTTTGGAAACAAAAATGAAGGTGGTTCTTTTACCTATGATGTACAACTTGGGTGATGTTTTTCTTCAAAATTAAAATAAAACTATGTACCATTTTTATCTTTTAGGTACATCATAACTAGAAGTCTCATACATAGGTACACTTGAATTATTCAATGCGCAGCTCTCATCAATTCTTGAAAAACATCTGCTTCTGACTTATAGAAAATTATTTCGAGGGATTCGATTGATTAAGTCGTTATGTCTATTGATACCCACATGCTCGAGAGTGTATAAGGTCTTACTCACCCCCTTTTATGACTTAAAAAAAAATTGAGTATGAGTTTAACTACAAACTTTAATAAGTATCAATGATCACATCACCCGTGAACGTGTGAACAAACATTATGGTATTTTGAATGCTATTAGTAATTTTTTGACCATTTTAGTATCTATTTATTTCCAATTCAAATAAAAAAAGGAAAAATCAAATCCAATCGATACCTTTATGATTTCCTAACTATTGCACATGAACATGTTCATCTACCAAGTTTTTTTTTCTTCCAATTTTTTTCCTTTATTGAAAGTCCTCCCATCCACTTTAATGAGCATAATGGTATGATTTCAGTTTTAATGATCATATGCAACGTCAAACAATTCTTACTTTTCGTTCCGAATACTCTATCATTGGAGCTAGATTAAAGACTATGCAGCATTACGTTTATACTACGTTTAGAAGAAAGGATGAAAAATTAGAAGAATAGAAGAGTATGAGAAATATAATTTTTCTTATTGGATTAAAAATATTTTTCTCTCTTTTTTTTTTGCTACGATGAATGAAAGAATGGAAAAGTACAAGATATAGACTATATATCTTATTAGAAAAAAATATATTTTCCCTCGTTTTTGCTTGCTATGATAAATGAAAATTGGAGAAACTAATTTTATATGACTAATGCTACACAATCAGAATGAAAACCTATAAAGTATAATTCAAATGTATATCATCATTTGGATGAGTGTTAGATAAGTAGGCCTCATCAACTTTTTTTAGTGGGACCCATTCATTCAAATGATGATACGCATTTAGATTATACTTGTTGAGTTTTATTTAAATTGTATAGCATTTTTTCATTTTATATTATTTGGTATTAGAAGAAAAGTGGAAGAATAGAAAAGATAAATTTACTTAATTTATCCTTAAAGCTTTGAAAATGTTTAATGTCATGTTAATTATTTATAAAAAAAATTAATATAAATATGTATAACAAAAATAATAACCATATGAAAAATATATGTGATACGATAGTTAGCAGAGTTTCTTGAGAAGTGTGCATATTTTAAATTAAAATTGTGAAATAATGTCTAAAAGTATATTCAAGGACAAACAAGTCAATTTGTCGAAAAAGTAAATTGTTTTCAATTATTGGTGGGATTGAGGGAAACACTTTCCTGCCTATTTTTTTTTTTTGGAACTAAACAATAAAAAAATTTTTTGTTTTTCATCCCATTTTTCTTTCCTTATTTCCCATCCACCCAACTTTTCATCAAACTAAACACACTATAAAACACTTGATAAAGTCGAGCAAGATAAAAAAGATGAACAATGCTATAAGGAATTAATTCAATGCATTGAGTANACCAGAAAAAACACAACTTTAAGATAAGTTACTGGAAAAATAAAACATACTCACGTTAATTAGAGTCCAATTAAATAAGCTTCCTAAATAATATTGCAATGCATGCAGAACCTCTAAGCATTTAATAAAGAACGACCAAACCAATTAAACAACACACATTTTAACATCCCTTGCCTCGAAAATGAACCCTAGAGAACAACTCCAACACTGGAACCAAAACTAGGGTTTTCAGAACGTGAATACTAGTCCAAATTCAAGGGCTTGTGAAGCTAGAATNCCCTTGCCTCGAAAATGAACCCTAGAGAACAACTCCAACACTGGAACCAAAATTAGGGTTTTCAGAACGTGAATACTAGTCCAAATTCAAGGGCTTGTGAAGCTAGAATTTGAAAAGTAATACCTGAATTGCAATTAGCTATGCATCAATNGTTATTTTAATGCATGTAAAAGTGTTCGGGAAAATGTTTGAGTGAAACGAATGAGCGAAAAAGGGGCTTAAGTGACTTGACCTTATTTGAGTTGAATGTGATATGAAATAAATTGAATTGGGTTGGATCAAACAAACAAAATATTGAAAAATTCGAATATGAGGGATATTGAACAACTTTGACACCCTTTGATAAAATGAGCATAATTTTTTTATAGAAAATTTGGATTAATGAACCGTTAATTCTGTGGGAAACTAGATTCAGAGACCTTTTCAAATGATATGTGGTTCATGTATAAGTTCAGTTTTTAGTTTAAAAATAGCTAAAAACAGCCCACTTATTGAATTTGAAAGAATAATGATACACTGACCAAAACTTAAAATGAAATATGTTCANATTTGAAAAGTAATACCTGAATTGCAATTAGCTATGCATCAATTGGCAGCTAGGACTAGCTTTAAGTCGTCCCTAGAAGTTCCTATCTCTTCTAGGGTTTTGCTTTGATCCAACGTACAACAATTCAAAGCACACCAATTAGCCCTAGAAAATGTTCAGCCGTGGAAGCATTGAATCCTCTCTGAAACTCCCTCTTGGCCTAATATGAATAAATGTGCATGTATGCGTGTATATGTATCGTTCTGGTTCGTCTTCGTGCTCGTTCTTTGCCCCTACTTTCTCTCTCTAAAAGTTATTTTTTTAATTGTGTTTTCTCCCTCTAAGATTGTAAACTATTCGATCTCTGCGTGGGCTGGACATGCAGACGAGGAAGAAGAGGGCTTCGGGAATTCGGTCCTTTTGGGCCTTTTTTTCTCCTGAGTTTTATTTGTTTTTTAATTTTAATTTAAAAGAACAATTTCTTTATACCGTCAAATATATTTTAGAATCTCCAATAATAATTTAAGTGGTAACATGAACAAATTATAAACTCAGATGTCCTGAGTTTGAATTTTGGCGATTCTTTGAGATCAGGCTATAAAAAATTTATCTTTCATGAATACCCCTAATACTGACGTGGATGACAAAAATTATTTTACTATAATTTAACTTTTTATTTTAATTATTCATAATTATTGGATTGGTAGTGAAACTCTATTTGGTGAGATCTGCTATCAATTCAATGATTATAATGAATTTGGTCAATAAATTAGATCACATAATAGATTTAATGCTACTTGGGGGGTATTTTTGGGATTTGGGAAACTTTTCTTTGAGTTTATTTTTTCTTTGAAACCAATTGNTAAATTAGATCACATAATAGATTTAATGCTACTTGGGGGGCATTTTTGGGATTTGGGAAACTTTTCTTTGAGTTTATTTTTTCTTTGAAACCAATTGGAAACTGAGTAACTACAATTTCAAGAAAAAAGAAAATAAAGGTGTAATTACCAAAAGGCCAATTTTCATTGGCTGGTGGCTTTTAATTGCAAAATATTGTATTTCATAATTGGGCAATTAATGCCCGTTTTGGCAGCTCATATCATTGAATATCATTAAAAAGTGGTAAATTTTTTTGAACGGAAGAAATATGATAAAAATAATTATTATAACAGTCATAAAAATATTCACAAAAATAATAAATTATTCACAAAAGTGATATATTTTTTTATTATAAAATAACCTATTAAAATTATAAAAATACCCATTAAAATACTAAATTTTGATAATATGATATTGATATTTTTTTTGTCGATACCACAGTCAAGTCCATATCATTATTGTCCACCCAAGTTTTAATATAGTTAATTCATGCATTTATTGAATCAGACATATATATATATCAAAATATAAAACAGAGCAAGATTCAATAAGTTGATCCGACAGTCCCAAATAAACTCATCTAATAGCCACCAGCATCCCTCTCAAAATCATTCATATTTCATCNTATATATATATATATATATATATATATCAAAATATAAAACAGAGCAAGATTCAATAAGTTGATCCGACAGTCCCAAATAAACTCATCTAATAGCCACCAGCATCCCTCTCAAAATCATTCATATTTCATCGTATGTTCGGACACAGATTACTCCTAATATATATATATATATATATATATCAATCAATTCATATCTAATATCTCAAAAATATATAATTTCCAAACACAACTAGGGTTTACTTTTACTTTCCATTTTTTGAGGCTTCACATATTTTGGAAACAAAAATGAAGGTGGTTCTTTTACCTATGATGTACAACTTGGGTGATGTTTTTCTTCAAAATTAAAATAAAACTATGTACCATTTTTATCTTTTAGGTACATCATAACTAGAAGTCTCATACATAGGTACACTTGAATTATTCAATGCGCAGCTCTCATCAATTCTTGAAAAACATCTGCTTCTGACTTATAGAAAATTATTTCGAGGGATTCGATTGATTAAGTCGTTATGTCTATTGATACCCACATGCTCGAGAGTGTATAAGGTCTTACTCACCCCCTTTTATGACTTAAAAAAAAATTGAGTATGAGTTTAACTACAAACTTTAATAAGTATCAATGATCACATCACCCGTGAACGTGTGAACAAACATTATGGTATTTTGAATGCTATTAGTAATTTTTTGACCATTTTAGTATCTATTTATTTCCAATTCAAATAAAAAAAGGAAAAATCAAATCCAATCGATACCTTTATGATTTCCTAACTATTGCACATGAACATGTTCATCTACCAAGTTTTTTTTTCTTCCAATTTTTTTCCTTTATTGAAAGTCCTCCCATCCACTTTAATGAGCATAATGGTATGATTTCAGTTTTAATGATCATATGCAACGTCAAACAATTCTTACTTTTCGTTCCGAATACTCTATCATTGGAGCTAGATTAAAGACTATGCAGCATTACGTTTATACTACGTTTGGAAGAAGGGATGAAAAATTAGAAGAATAGAAGAGTATGAGAAATATAATTTTTCTTATTGGATTAAAAATATTTTTCTCTCTTTTTTTTTTGCTACGATGAATGAAAGAATGGAAAAGTACAAGATATAGACTATATATCTTATTAGAAAAAAATATATTTTCCCTCGTTTTTGCTTGCTATGATAAATGAAAATTGGAGAAACTAATTTTATATGACTAATGCTACACAATCAGAATGAAAACCTATAAAGTATAATTCAAATGTATATCATCATTTGGATGAGTGTTAGATAAGTAGGCCTCATCAACTTTTTTTAGTGGGACTCATTCATTCAAATGATGATACGCATTTAGATTATACTTGTTGAGTTTTATTTAAATTGTATAGCATTTTTTCATTTTATATTGTTTGGTATTATAAGAAAAGTGGAAGAATAGAAAATATAAATTTACTTAATTTATCCTTAAAGCTTTGAAAATGTTTAATGTCATGTTAATTATTTATAAAAAAAATTAATATAAATATGTATAACAAAAATAATAACCATATGAAAAATATATGTGATACGATAGTTAGCAGAGTTTCTTGAGAAGTGTGCATATTTTAAATTAAAATTGTGAAATAATGTCTAAAAGTATATTCAAGGACAAACAAGTCAATTTGTCGAAAAAGTAAATTGTTTTCAATTATTGGTGGGATTGAGGGAAACACTTTCCTGCCTATTTTTTTTTTTTGGAACTAAACAATAAAAAAATTTTTTGTTTTTCATCCCATTTTTCTTTCCTTATTTCCCATCCACCCAACTTTTCATCAAACTAAACACACTATAAAACACTTGATAAAGTCGAGCAAGATAAAAAAGATGAACAATGCTATAAGGAATTAATTCAATGCATTGAGTAAAATAGTTGTTATGAGACCCGGATATACATTACATTAAGTTTAATTTTGAATAATAGTGAAAGTAATTTAATTTTAAAAAATTGAGGTGTTAAGTATGATTATCCAAAAAAATTGACGAGTTCAATTTGACATATGTCGGAATTAAGGCAAGTTAGTCAGTATACCTGATGTTATATTTAAACTACAAGAGTGGAATTAAATTGAAGTTTAGAAAGTTGGGATTAAATTATAATTATTGAAATTATTGGAAAAAACGTTATGAGAGTAAATTACGAGAGTTAAATTCTTCAAAGNTCCTTAACCTCTCATCTTGACTCTACTAGTGTTGTAGTGGACCCAACTCTAACCTTCGGCATCCTGAAACCAATAATTTTCTTGAATATACTGCGCATCATAATAAATGAAAATATTAAAAAAAAAATATGGATCAAATATTATTTCACCAAAATATGTTCACAGTTTGAGGAAAACGTCAAAATCAAAGTGTTTTCAACTCACTTTGAAATCTCTTACTCTCTGCCAATATAACAACATAATAAATAGTCCATATGTGCTATGAGTCAACAACAACATTTAAGCAATCTCAGGTTATCAATAACATTTAAGCAATGTCAAACTATTTACAATATTTAAGCAATGTCAAACTGTCTCACGACAACTGTGCAGTTTTCAAATCAACAACATGTAAGTCATGTCAAGCTATCAACAACTCCAGCACAGTGGATACTACTCAAATCACAAGTTTTTCAACAAAACTTATTTGATCAATTGTTTAAGCAACTCAACTCAAATCAATTCGGCAAAAATTGATTTCTCACATATAAGAGAATAAACTTAGTATATCAAATACTTTTATTTTCAAGTATTATGAAGCAGTACACTTCACCTGTCGCCACCAACCAACACACCACTTAGTTTTATGCTCAATCCCTAGCTGAAATCGATGTAGTAGTCTCCGACCCTAACAATTTGCATATGCACAAATGCAAATAAGTATCGACTAAAAAATTACTTAATTTATGCAATTAAATGCATATGAATATGCTTCCTAACATTTTGTATTCACCAAAATTTTACTTCAATATCTAAGTCCGATGGCCAACTAGTCACTTATGCATTTACGGACTCAATGAGTACCCTTTATAACTTTAAACTAGAATGTAAACCCTTTTTGCCACTCAATTTATATGCACTTACAATTAGTTTAAAAGGATTCCACAATCTAATTTTATACAATCAAAACCATTGTTTCGAATTACTGTATGTTACCGCATTCAAAACTGTAATCTGGATCTATGATTTCTAGTCCTAGTTCAAAAATTTAATCATAAGTTTTAAAATATTCTAAAAATTCATAAATAATGTAAGACATGATTTCAAAATGAATTTCAAAAACTTCGAGTGATCTGGAATTGAGAAATCCTACCCCTGCACTGCTTTTTGATCCGAAATAGCCAAAAATAAAACTATATTATTTTTTAATGAAATTTCATACATATACTCAATTTACCTACCTAAGAATTAATATAAAATTTATTTTCCAAAAATACCCAAAAATTGGGTCGAATTGACCCTGGAGACCAAAACAGTCATTTTAATCCTCATTTTGATCTGACCGTTGGATCCACTTGAAACTTTATTGGGACCTCCGCACGGATGTTACAAAACTTTTGGAATAAACCAAAGTTTGCTCTGAGATCAGATGTGCCCAAAGTTTCCGTCGGAGTCCACTAATGTCCCCCATCCCACTTCATCTTTAACCTTGCATGTTTGACTTTTGTCCTAAGTGCAGAAATCTTTGCTCAACCTCCCCACTTTGACCCCTACTTCTCCCACTACAGTACACCCATCTCATTTGATTTCAACATCCACATACTCTTTAGATAACTTAGTTTGAATCCCTCTAGACTCAACCTTTGAATTGAATTGTAACATCATCAAATTATTAATCAAAGTTAGCCAAAAATCATTTTTCAAACACAAGGACAGACCTGCAACTGTCCATTTCAGTCCCAAAACAACCTCTAAATCCAATTTCAAGGCCGTAAATGGATTCCTTGACCCCAAATTAACTAGACCTAAGCCCCTTTTCAAAGCTTAATCAAGTTTNACACTATGCAGTTATCGTGAGACAACATGACATTGCTTAAAGTTGCAGATAACTTGACATTGTTTAAATGTTGTTAATAGCTTGACATTATTTAAATATTATTGTTGACTCATAACATATGTGAACTATTTAATATATTGTTATTTTGACAGTGATTATGAGATTTCAAAGTGAGTTGAAAATATTTTGATTTTTTCATTCTCATCAGATTGTGAACATATTTTGATAAAATAATATTTTATATATATTTTTAATATTTTCATTTATTATGATGCGCAGTACACTCAAGAAAATATTAGTTTTCAGACAGCTGAAGTTTAGAGTTGGATCCACTACAACATTAACAGAGTCGAGATGAAAGGTTAAAGAAATTGGTTGTGTACATTTTGTACAAGAGTGTTTATGTCACACCTCATCCCGAGAGACCTATTTAGTATTTCAGAGATGAAAGTAAAACTCGACACGTAGTAATATCTACACCTGTACTACAAGGAATCATTTAAAATTAATAATACAAAACACTAATCTCATAAAAGAGATAAATCATACAACTCTATAACAGAGTACACAACTCTGTAACTCAATACAACACAAAAAATTAGGAAATTCATCTGTTACATCAACAAGGAAACGAATACTCCGATACCATATGTACACAACCAGTTTCCTTAACCTCTCATCTTGACTCTACTAGTGTTGTAGTGGACCCAACTCTAACCTTCGGCATCCTGAAACCAATAATTTTCTTGAATATACTGCGCATCATAATAAATGAAAATATTAAAAAAAAAATATGGATCAAATATTATTTCACCAAAATATGTTCACAGTTTGAGGAAAACGTCAAAATCAAAGTGTTTTCAACTCACTTTGAAATCTCTTACTCTCTGCCAATATAACAACATAATAAATAGTCCATATGTGCTATGAGTCAACAACAACATTTAAGCAATCTCAGGTTATCAATAACATTTAAGCAATGTCAAACTATTTACAATATTTAAGCAATGTCAAACTGTCTCACGACAACTGTGCAGTTTTCAAATCAACAACATGTAAGTCATGTCAAGCTATCAACAACTCCAGCACAGTGGATACTACTCAAATCACAAGTTTTTCAACAAAACTTATTTGATCAATTGTTTAAGCAACTCAACTCAAATCAATTCGGCAAAAATTGATTTCTCACATATAAGAGAATAAACTTAGTATATCAAATACTTTTATTTTCAAGTATTATGAAGCAGTACACTTCACCTGTCGCCACCAACCAACACACCACTTAGTTTTATGCTCAATCCCTAGCTGAAATCGATGTAGTAGCCTCTGACCCTAACAATTTGCATATGCACAAATGCAAATAAGTATCGACTAAAAAAATTACTTAATTTATGCAATTAAATGCATATGAATATGCTTCCTAACATTTTGTATTCACCAAAATTTTACTTCAATATCTAAGTCCGATGGCCAACTAGTCACTTATGCATTTACGGACTCAATGAGTACCCTTTATAACTTTAAACTAGAATGTAAACCCTTTTTGCCACTCAATTTATATGCACTTACAATTAGTTTAAAAGGATTCCACAATCTAATTTTATACAATCAAAACCATTGTTTCGAATTACTGTATGTTACCGCATTCAAAACTGTAATCTGGATCTATGATTTCTAGTCCTAGTTCAAAAATTTAATCATAAGTTTTAAAATATTCTAAAAATTCATAAATAATGTAAGACATGATTTCAAAATGAATTTCAAAAACTTTGATTGATCTGGAATTGAGAAATCCTACCCCTGCACTGCTTTTTGATCCGAAATAGCCAAAAATAAAACTATATTATTTTTTAATGAAATTTCATACATATACTCAATTTACCTACCTAAGAATTAATATAAAATTTATTTTCCAAAAATACCCAAAAATTGGGTCGAATTGACCCCGGAGACCAAAACAGTCATTTTAATCCTCATTTTGATCTGACCGTTGGATCCACTTGAAACTTTATTGGGACCTCCACACGGACATTACAAAACTTTTGGAATAAACCAAAGTTTGCTCTGAGATTAGATGTGCCCAAAGTTTCCGTCGGAGTCCACTAATGTCCCCCATCCCACTTCATCTTTAACCTTGCATGTTTGACTTTTGTCCTAAGTGCAGAAATCTTTGCTCAACCTCCCCACTTTGACCCCTACTTCTCCCACTACAGTACACCCATCTCATTTGATTTCAACATCCACATACTCTTTAGATAACTTAGTTTGAATCCCTCTAGACTCAACCTTTGAATTGAATTGTAACATCATCAAATTATTAATCAAAGTTAGCCAAAAATCATTTTTCAAACACAAGGACAGACCTGCAACTGTCCATTTCAGTCCCAAAACAACCTCTAAATCCAATTTCAAGGCCGTAAATGGATTCCTTGACCCCAAATTAACTAGACCTAAGCCCCTTTTCAAAGCTTAATCAAGTTTATCAAAAATCAAATTTTTAAAAATTCAAACGCCTGAGGGTTTCTGCATCCCATCACCACACACCATGGCAACCCATAAAATCACTCCCAAACAACTCTACAACAACTCAAAAACACAATCTAATACTCAATTGAAGAAGAAAAAATCGTTTTCTACAAGACCCATTTCATGAAATCCTAAAATCTAAAACTTTAAAACTCAAATTCGAGCATAACCATTTACCCAAATCAAAAATTAACAACATCAATAAATTCCTAGCATTCAAATTAGGCTAGAGGCATACCTTTAAATGTTCGAATAAGCCTCCAAAGCAAACCCAAAAATTCGAACGAAGATTTTCTCTCNAAAACAACATAATAAATAGTCCATATGTGCTATGAGTCAACAACAACATTTAAGCAATCTCAGGTTATCAATAACATTTAAGCAATGCAAACTATTTACAATATTTAAGCAATGTCAAACTGTCTCACGACAACTGTGCAGTGTTCAAATCAACAACATGTAAGTCATGTCAAGCTATCAACAACTCCAGCACAGTGGATACTACTCAAATCACAAGTTTTTCAACAAAACTTATTTGATCAATTGTTTAAGCAACTCAACTCAAATCAATTCGGCAAAAATTGATTTCTCACATATAAGAGAATAAACTTAGTATATCAAATACTTTTATTTTCAAGTATTATGAAGCAGTACACTTCACCTGTCGCCACCAACCAACACACCACTTAGTTTTATGCTCAATCCCTAGCTGAAATCGATGTAGTAGTCTCCGACCCTAACAATTTGCATATGCACAAATGCAAATAAGTATCGACTAAAAAATTACTTAATTTATGCAATTAAATGCATATGAATATGCTTCCTAACATTTTGTATTCACCAAAATTTTACTTCAATATCTAAGTCCGATGGCCAACTAGTCACTTATGCATTTACGGACTCAATGAGTACCCTTTATAACTTTAAACTAGAATGTAAACCCTTTTTGCCACTCAATTTATATGCACTTACAATTAGTTTAAAAGGATTCCACAATCTAATTTTATACAATCAAAACCATTGTTTCGAATTACTGTATGTTACCGCATTCAAAACTGTAATCTGGATCTATGATTTCTAGTCCTAGTTCAAAAATTTAATCATAAGTTTTAAAATATTCTAAAAATTCATAAATAATGTAAGACATGATTTCAAAATGAATTTCAAAAACTTTGATTGATCTGGAATTGAGAAATCCTACCCCTGCACTGCTTTTTGATCCGAAATAGCCAAAAACAAAACTATATTATTTTTCAATGAAATTTCATACATATACTCAATTTACCTACCTAAGAATTAATATAAAATTTATTTTCCAAAAATACCCAAAAATTGGGTCGAATTGACCCCGGAGACCAAAACAGTCATTTTAATCCTCATTTTGATCTGACCGTTGGATCCACTTGAAACTTTATTGGGACCTCCACACGGATGTTACAAAACTTTTGGAATAAACCAAAGTTTGCTCTGAGATTAGATGTGCCCAAAGTTTCCGTCGGAGTCCACTAATGTCCCCCATCCCACTTCATCTTTAACCTTGCATGTTTGACTTTTGTCCTAAGTGCAGAAATCTTTGCTCAACCTCCCCACTTTGACCCCTACTTCTCCCACTACAGTACACCCATCTCATTTGATTTCAACATCCACATACTCTTTAGATAACTTAGTTTGAATCCCTCTAGACTTAACCTTTGAATTGAATTGTAACATCATCAAATTATTAATCAAAGTTAGCCAAAAATCATTTTTCAAACACAAGGACAGACCTGCAACTGTCCATTTCAGTCCCAAAACAACCTTTAAATCCAATTTCAAGGCCGTAAATGGATTCCTTGACCCCAAATTAACTAGACCTAAGCCCCTTTTCAAAGCTTAATCAAGTTTATCAAAAATCAAATTTTTAAAAATTCAAACGCCTGAGGGTTTCTGCATTCCATCACCACACACCATGGCAACCCATAAAATCACTCCCAAACAACTCTACAACAACTCAAAAACACAATCTAATACTCAATTGAAGAAGAAAAAATCGTTTTCTACAAGACCCATTTCATGAAATCCTAAAATCTAAAACTTTAAAACTAAAATTCGAGCATAACCACTTACCCAAATCAAAAATTAACAATATCAATAAATTCCTAGCATTCAAATTAGGCTAGAGGCATACCTTTGAATGTTCGAATAAGCCTCCAAAGCAAACCCAAAAATTCGAACGAAGATTTTCTCTCTTTACCTTCTTTCCTCTGTTTCTCTTTCCACAAATGAATTTTATCCATTTGGAAGAAATCTTCAACACCTCCTCAAGCCTTCTAGAGTGTTGGAGAGAAACATGGAGCCTCCTCCTGCTGCCAGACAGTTGCTTGGAAGAAATGTCATTACATGGCATTTTTGTAATTACCTTGAATCCAAAAATTAATTTAACTTTTTTTATATATATTAAAACATGCATTATAAAAATACTTACCTATTTTTTTTTATATCCACGTCTTATGCATGTATGCTCGGGTTTCACAGTTTATTTCCTTATTGATGTAAGGGATGAATTCCTTAATGTTTCGTTCTCATCAGATTGTGAACATATATTTATAATTTTTATAATAACATCTATTTATTGTGTAATGGAAATCATGTAAGGGCTAATCTCAAATTACATTCTGAAAGATTATTCAAATTTTAATTTGCAACCTTAAAGTTTTAAAATACCAATTTGTACCTTGAAAGATATAAATTTATATCAATGTATACCAGAGTTTAATTGCCGTCCATTTTGCCGTTAAAAAAGTTTGAGCTAATTTTAAATTGTACCTTTAAATTTAAATATTTTATATTTATGATCNATAACAACATAATAAATAGTCCATATGTGCTATGAGTCAACAACAACATTTAAGCAATCTCAGGTTATCAATAACATTTAAGCAATGTCAAACTATTTACAATATTTAAGCAATGTCAAACTGTCTCACGACAACTGTGCAGTTTTCAAATCAACAACATGTAAGTCATGTCAAGCTATCAACAACTCCAGCACAGTGGATACTACTCAAATCACAAGTTTTTCAACAAAACTTATTTGATCNTCTAAAAAGAATTTCATCTATTAATACTCGTTAAATACCTCTTAATTTTATCGTATCGTAATATTTTTGTGTCGTGCCATTTTGTCATGTCGTATTATTTTTGTGTCGTGTTTGAGTTAATAAAAAAATATTTTTAATACAAAAAATATTTTNTTTAAAAAGAATTTTATCTATTAATACTCGTGAAAACCTCTTAATTTTATCGTATCGTAATATTTTTGTGTCGTGCCATTTTGTCATGTCGTATTATTTTTGTGTCGTGTTTGAGTTAATAAAAAAATATTTTTAATACAAAAAATATTTTCTTATCAAGTCAATTTCATTGTGTTTTATATTTCACATTTACGANGCCTCTGACCCTAACAATTTGCATATGCACAAATGCAAATAAGTATCGACTAAAAAAATTACTTAATTTATGCAATTAAATGCATATGAATATGCTTCCTAACATTTTGTATTCACCAAAATTTTACTTCNGAGAATTCATATAATACTATTTAAAAAATTTTAAAATACCTATTTTTTCCTTACAATACTCATTAAATATATATTTTCTGTTTAAAGTTAATTACGACATGATACAATTGAGAGCTATTTAATGAACATTAATGGATGTAATTTTTTTTGGATAAAAAATATGAAATATTTAAACTTTGAGGGTGTAATTTATAATTAGTCCAAATTTTTTTAAAAGCAAAATAGGAGACGGTTAGTTTTAGGTGCATATTGATACGAATTTATGCCTCTCAGGATGCAAATTGATATTTTTAAACTTTAAGGGTATAAATTGATATTCGAATAATCTTTCGAAGTACAAATTAAAATTAACCCATCATTTAAACCTTTCATGAGTATAAATTTTTCGTAGAGTATGCTAATAAAACATGATTAATAAGGATAACCAAAACATTAAAGACCATGATAATGCACGCAATACATTTCACAAAATGAGGGTCCATATTTNTTGATTGATCTGGAATTGAGAAATCCTACCCCTGCACTGCTTTTTGATCCGAAATAGCCAAAAACAAAACTATATTATTTTTCAATGAAATTTCATACATATACTCAATTTACCTACCTAAGAATTAATATAAAATTTATTTTCCAAAAATACCCAAAAATTGGGTCGAATTGACCCTGGAGACCAAAACAGTCATTTTAATCCTCATTTTGATCTGACCGTTGGATCCACTTGAAACTTTATTGGGACCTCCACACGGACATTACAAAACTTTTGGAATAAACCAAAGTTTGCTCTGAGATTAGATGTGCCCAAAGTTTCCGTCGGAGTCCACTAATGTCCCCCATCCCACTTCATCTNTGATGTAGTATTATTAATTAATAATAAAATCATAAATAAATAAATGGACCTCACAAAAATTAATAACCAACCTATTATATAAGCAAATAATTCTCCACTCTTCTTCCATGTAAGTCTAAATAAGATTTATCTTACCCACTTGGGATTTATTTTTGTGCTCCATTGTTTTTATTAGCACCACATTGAGAAAATATTTATTGCAAGACTAATGTTATACTGATCAAATTTTAGAATCAAATTAAGAGGTCAAATGACATAGCAGTATATTATTGTCTCTATTGGGGCTCAAATGACATAACACAAAATAAAGATGCTNCTTACTTCTCCCACTACAGTACACCCATCTCATTTGATTTCAACATCCACATACTCTTTAGATAACCTAGTTTGAATCCCTCTAGACTTAACCTTTGAATTGAATTGTAACATCATCAAATTATTAATCAAAGTTAGCCAAAAATCATTTTTCAAACACAAGGACAGACCTGCAACTGTCCATTTCAGTCCCAAAACAACCTCTAAATCCAATTTCAAGGCCGTAAATGGATTCCTTGACCCCAAATTAACTAGACCTAAGCCCCTTTTCAAAGCTTAATCAAGTTTATCAAAAATCAAATTTTTAAAAATTCAAACGCCTGAGGGTTTCTGCATCCCATCACCACACACCATGGCAACCCATAAAATCACTCCCAAACAACTCTACAACAACTCAAAAACACAATCTAATACTCAATTGAAGAAGAAAAAATCATTTTCTACAAGACCCATTTCATGAAATCCTAAAATCTAAAACTTTAAAACTCAAATTCGAGCATAACCATTTACCCAAATCAAAAATTAACAACATCAATAAATTCCTAGCATTCAAATTAGGCTAGAGGCATACCTTTAAATGTTCGAATAAGCCTCCAAAGCAAACCCAAAAATTCGAACGAAGATTTTCTCTCTTTACCTTCTTTCCTCTGTTTCTCTTTCCACAAATGAATTTTATCCATTTGGAAGAAATCTTCAACACCTCCTCAAGCCTTCTAGAGTGTTGGAGAGAAACATGGAGCCTCCTCCTGCTGCCAGACAGTTGCTTGGAAGAAATGTCATTACATGGCATTTTTGTAATTACCTTGAATCCAAAAATTAATTTAACTTTTTTTATATATATTAAAACATGCATTATAAAAATACTTACCTATTTTTTTTTATATCCACGTCTTATGCATGTATGCTCGGGTTTCACAGTTTATTTCTTTATTGATGTAAGGGATGAATTCTTTAATGTTTCGTTCTCATCAGATTGTGAACATATATTTATAATTTTTATAATAACATCTATTTATTGTGTAATGGAAATCATGTAAGGGCTAATCTCAAATTACATTCTGAAAGATTATTCAAATTTTAATTTGCAACCTTAAAGTTTTAAAATACCAATTTGTACCTTGAAAGATATAAATTTATATCAATGTATACCAGAGTTTAATTGCCGTCCATTTTGCCGTTAAAAAAGTTTGAGCTAATTTTAAATTGTACCTTTAAATTTAAATATTTTATATTTATGATCTAAAAAGAATTTCATCTATTAATACTCGTTAAATACCTCTTAATTTTATCGTATCGTAATATTTTTGTGTCGTGCCATTTTGTCATGTCGTATTATTTTTGTGTCGTGTTTGAGTTAATAAAAAAATATTTTTAATACAAAAAATATTTTCTTATCAAGTCAATTTCATTGTGTTTTATATTTCACATTTACGAGAATTCATATAATACTATTTAAAAAATTTTAAAATACCTATTTTTTCCTTACAATACTCATTAAATATATATTTTCTGTTTAAAGTTAATTACGACATGACACAATTGAGAGCTATTTAATGAACATTAATGGATGTAATTTTTTTTGGATAAAAAATATGAAATATTTAAACTTTGAGGGTGTAATTTATAATTAGTCCAAATTTTTTTAAAGGCAAAATAGGAGACGGTTAGTTTTAGGTGCATATTGATACGAATTTATGCCTCTCAGGATGCAAATTGATATTTTTAAACTTTAAGGGTATAAATTGATATTCGAATAATCTTTCGAAGTACAAATTAAAATTAACCCATCATTTAAACCTTTCATGAGTATAAATTTTTCGTAGAGTATGCTAATAAAACATGATTAATAAGGATAACCAAAACATTAAAGACCATGATAATGCACGCAATACATTTCACAAAATGAGGGTCCATATTTACTTATGCAATGACGCTGCTTGAATATATGTGGGATGTTTGAAATTTGTAGGTGTGCTCCAAGAAAATATTAATTATAACGGTGATATCACATGACAATGTGATGTAGTATTATTAATTAATAATAAAATCATAAATAAATAAATGGACCTCACAAAAATTAATAACCAACCTATTATATAAGCAAATAATTCTCCACTCTTCTTCCATGTAAGTCTAAATAAGATTTATCTTACCCACTTGGGATTTATTTTTGTGCTCCATTGTTTTTATTAGCACCACATTGAGAAAATATTTATTGCAAGACTAATGTTATACTGATCAAATTTTAGAATCAAATTAAGAGGTCAAATGACATGGCAGTATATTATTGTCTCTATTGGGGCCCAAATGACATAACACAAAATAAAGATGCTCAAGCCAATTTTCATATCATTTGAGCTCTTAATTTGATCCTAACATTTAGTCAATATAGCTTTACTGTTATTACAATAATTATATCATGTCATCACCATTATACAATGTAACCATTCAACTAGAAGACAACAAATATATAAAATGAATATCACTAATTCTATGTATTATTAATTAAATGTGATGTTTATTGATATTTATAAAAATAGTGATACTTATTTTATCTATTTTTAATTTTTTTAGTTTGACGATGACANACGAGTCTAAATTTTTCGTAGAGTATGCTAATAAAACATGATTAATAAGGATAACCAAAGCATTAAAGACCATGATAATGCACGCAATACATTTCACAAAATGAGGGTCCATATTTACTTATGCAATGACGCTGCTTGAATATATGTGGGATGTTTGAAATTTGTAGGTGTGCTCCAAGAAAATATTNCGTTTTCTACAAGACCCATTTCATGAAATCCTAAAATCTAAAACTTTAAAACTAAAATTCGAGCATAACCACTTACCCAAATCAAAAATTAACAATATCAATAAATTCCTAGCATTCAAATTAGGCTAGAGGCATACCTTTGAATGTTCGAATAAGCCTCCAAAGCAAACCCAAAAATTCGAACGAAGATTTTCTCTCTTTACCTTCTTTCCTCTGTTTCTCTTTCCACAAATGAATTTTATCCATTTGGAAGAAATCTTCAACACCTCCTCAAGCCTTCTAGAGTGTTGGAGAGAAACATGGAGCCTCCTCCTGCTGCCAGACAGTTGCTTGGAAGAAATGTCATTACATGGCATTTCTGTAATTACCTTGAATCCGAAAATTAATTTAACTTTTTTTATATATATTAAAACATGCATTATAAAAATACTTACCTATTTTTTTTTATATCCACGTCTTATGCATGTATGCTCGGGTTTCACAGTTTATTTCCTTATTGATGTAAGGGATGAATTCCTTAATGTTTCGTTCTCATCAGATTGTGAACATATATTTATAATTTTTATAATAACATCTATTTATTGTGTAATGGAAATCATGTAAGGGCTAATCTCAAATTACATTCTGAAAGATTATTCAAATTTTAATTTGCAACCTTAAAGTTTTAAAATACCAATTTGTACCTTGAAAGATATAAATTTATATCAATGTATACCAGAGTTTAATTGCCGTCCATTTTGCCGTTAAAAAAGTTTGAGCTAATTTTAAATTGTACCTTTAAATTTAAATATTTTATATTTATGATCTAAAAAGAATTTCATCTATTAATACTCGTGAAATACCTCTTAATTTTATCGTATCGTAATATTTTTGTGTCGTGCCATTTTGTCATGTCGTATTATTTTTGTGTCGTGTTTGAGTTAATAAAAAAATATTTTTAATACAAAAAATATTTTCTTATCAAGTCAATTTCATTGTGTTTTATATTTCACATTTACGAGAATTCATATAATACTATTTAAAAAATTTTAAAATACCTATTTTTTCCTTACAATACTCATTAAATATATATTTTCTGTTTAAAGTTAATTACGACATGACACAATTGAGAGCTATTTAATGAACATTAATGGATGTAATTTTTTTTGGATAAAAAATATGAAATATTTAAACTTTGAGGGTGTAATTTATAATTAGTCCAAATTTTTTTAAAGGCAAAATAGGAGACGGTTAGTTTTAGGTGCATATTGATACGAATTTATGCCTCTCAGGATGCAAATTGATATTTTTAAACTTTAAGGGTATAAATTGATATTCGAATAATCTTTCGAAGTACAAATTAAAATTAACCCATCATTTAAACCTTTCATGAGTATAAATTTTTCGTAGAGTATGCTAATAAAACATGATTAATAAGGATAACCAAAACATTAAAGACCATGATAATGCACGCAATACATTTCACAAAATGAGGGTCCATATTTACTTATGCAATGACGCTGCTTGAATATATGTGGGATGTTTGAAATTTGTAGGTGTGCTCCAAGAAAATATTAATTATAACGGTGATATCACATGACAATGTGATGTAGTATTATTAATTAATAATAAAATCATAAATAAATAAATGGACCTCACAAAAATTAATAACCAACCTATTATATAAGCAAATAATTCTCCACTCTTCTTCCATGTAAGTCTAAATAAGATTTATCTTACCCACTTGGGATTTATTTTTGTGCTCCATTGTTTTTATTAGCACCACATTGAGAAAATATTTATTGCAAGACTAATGTTATACTGATCAAATTTTAGAATCAAATTAAGAGGTCAAATGACATAGCAGTATATTATTGTCTCTATTGGGGCTCAAATGACATAACACAAAATAAAGATGCTCAAGCCAATTTTCATATCATTTGAGCTCTTAATTTGATCCTAATATTTAGTCAATATAGCTTTACTGTTATTACAATAATGATATCATGTCATCACCGTTATACAATGTAACCATTCAATTAGAAGACAACAAATATATGAAATGAATATCACTAATTCTATGTATTATTAATTAAATGTGATGTTTATTGATATTTTTAAAAATAGTGATACTTATTTTATCTATTTTTAATTTTTTTAGTTTGACGATGACACCACGTAATACGTTGTGTCACCGTTGAATTGAATAGTAGCACCACCACGTTGACTTTTGTGGGACCCACACCGCTCTCAGTCGAAATTCATGGCGACATGACATGTGTACTAAAAAAACTGAGCCTCTGCATGATAAGCAATTAGGGAGACCCTTCTCTAATTCTTACTTACGAACTCTCCCCTCGTTAGTTAGTTCCGTTAGTGGATGCAGTCCGTACCAAAGAGTCAATTTAATAGCTCAATACGGATTTTCTTACAATTAACTTAATTTATTTATATAATTTACTTACCTAATTTATTATAANCATTGAGAAAATATTTATTGCAAGACTAATGTTATACTGATCAAATTTTAGAATCAAATTAAGAGGTCAAATGACATAGCAGTATATTATTGTCTCTATTGGGGCTCAAATGACATAACACAAAATAAAGATGCTCAAGCCAATTTTCATATCATTTGAGCTCTTAATTTGATCCTAATATTTAGTCAATATAGCTTTACTGTTATTACAATAATGATATCATGTCATCACCGTTATACAATGTAACCATTCAATTAGAAGACAACAAATATATGAAATGAATATCACTAATTCTATGTATTATTAATTAAATGTGATGTTTATTGATATTTTTAAAAATAGTGATACTTATTTTATCTATTTTTAATTTTTTTAGTTTGACGATGACACCACGTAATACGTTGTGTCACCGTTGAATTGAATAGTAGCACCACCACGTTGACTTTTGTGGGACCCACACCGCTCTCAGTCGAAATTCATGGCGACATGACATGTGTACTAAAAAAACTGAGCCTCTGCATGATAAGCAATTAGGGAGACCCTTCTCTAATTCTTACTTGCTAACTCTCCCCTCGTTAGTTAGTTCCGTTAGTGGATGCAGTCCGTACCAAAGAGTCAATTTAATAGCTCAATACGGATTTTCTTACAATTAACTTAATTTATTTATATAATTTACTTACCTAATTTATTATAATTATTAAATTAACAACGGAATTTATTAAATATTAAAACTTACCAACGGCTACATTGGATTTTGGTCATTAAATTAGGAAATGAAAGAAAATTCAAATTTTTACTTCAATTATGGGACACTCAAATTTTTAATGATTAATTTTATGATTTATTAAAGATCCAATGATTAAATTTTATTATTTTTTAAATTTGAGTTTGTCTTTTTTTAAATTTGAGTTTGTACTATTTTAAATTGACTTTTTTTTTATACTTTACACCTTAAAAGATTTAAAGTTTTTTTTATTTTACACTCTCAAATAATATTAAATTTTTCATATTACACTTTTTATGTATAAAAAATATTATAATGTGGTCCTTCTGTTAACTTCCATTATTTTTTTCTGTCAAAAGTCAACTTATTGACACTAACAAAAAAATTAATAAAATAGTCACATTACAATATTTTTGATACATTAAGAGTACAATGTAGAAAATTTAATATTTGAGGGTACAAAGTAAGAAATTTAAAATTTTTTAAGATATAAAATATAATTCATCCTTTTAAATTTGAGTTTGTGTGTATCAAATCAAGGATTTTAATCAAATCAAATTTGAGTAAAAATGTAAGCCAAAGTAAAAATATTTTCAATCCTTACTTAAATTTAAAAATTTGGGCAAAAACATACTAAAAATAAGCGAAGATTTAAATTTTTACTCAAATTAAGACAGATCTAAACCTTTAATTGTCACATTTCACCTTTATTGAAATTTAAATTTGTCTTCATTTAAATTTGAATTTATCTTCTTATAAAGTTAAGTTTAGTAGAACATCTCGTATTTTCTGCTCCCATCACCACCCACCCCATTGCTGAGAAATGAGAGTTCATGACTTCCAATTCTTTGGCATTTCTGGCATTAAGGGAACTTGGTTGAGAATCTACCAAAAGACTTCCTAGTGTTGGCATATTGATTCCTAGCGATTTGGAACATATAAATAAAANATTCAAATTTTTACTTCAATTATGGGAGACTCAAATTTTTAATGATTTATTAAAGACCCAATGATTAAATTTTATTATTTTTTAAATTTGAGTATGTCTTTTTTTAAATTTGAGTTTGTACTATTTTAAATTGACTTTTTTTTATACTTTACACCTTAAAAGATTTGAAGTTTTTTTATTTTACACTCTCAAATAATATTAAATTTTTCATATTACACTTTTTATGTATAAAAAATATTATAATGTGGTCCTTCTGTTAACTTCCGTTATTTTTTTCTGTCAAAAGTTAACTTATTGACACTAACAAAAAAATTAATAAAATAGTCACATTATAATATTTTTGATACATTAAGAATACAATGTAGAAAATTTAATATTTGAGGGTACAAAGTAAGAAATTTAAAATTTTTTAAGATATAAAATATAATTCATACTTTTAAATTTGAGTTTGTTTGTATCAAATCAAGGATTTTAATCAAATCAAATTTGAGTAAAAATGTAAGCCAAAGTAAAAATATTTTCAATCCTTACTTAAATTTAAAAATTTGGGCAAAAACATACTAAAAATAAGCGAAGATTTAAATTTTTACTCAAATTAAGACAGATCTAAACCTTTAATTGTCACATTTCACCTTTATTGAAATTTAAATTTGTCTTCATTTAAATTTGAATTTATCTTCTTATAAAGTTGAGTTTAGTAGAACATCTCGTATTTTCTGCTCCCATCACCACCCACCCCTTTGCTGAGAAATGAGAGTTCATGACTTCCAATTCTTTGGCATTTCTGGCATTAAGGGAACTTGGTTGAGAATCTACCAAAAGACTTCCTAGTGTTGGCATATTGATTCCTAGCGATTTGGAACATATAAATAAAATAAAAAATAAAATTAGGGAAAAGAACCTCATTTTGGGGATAAAAACCTCTATCGTCTCACTGTAAATGAAACCAGTCCTTCACTATAAAGTTTATTATAATATCTAACATATCATTTTCATTGATAATAGAACCTTTATATATAAGATCACAAAAATTACTTTAATTGTTTTTTTTTTTCTGCAGAGTGTATAAACTTGTGCCGATTACTCCATCGAGTTCAGATATTGATCACCGCAGCTTAAACGCGTTTAAAGCGTAACCCCTGAAAAACAAAAATGATTAACCCTTAAAGAATATGAAAAGTGTTGAATATGAGATTTTTGAATTACCAGAAATCAGACTCAACCATTTAACTATCTCCAAAGATCGTCCATAAATTAACTATTAACTACTTAAAAAAATAGACTACTTCTACCTCATTAATCCGATATTTTCTTGTCAAATTTTCAATGCCCCCACCACTAAAACAATCGCGATCTGAAACCTCTATTGTTGTATTCTATTTTCTTCATTAATTTCCTGGGAAATTTTGTAGTTTTTCTACACTTTTTTTCTTCATTTTTCTCGATCTGATCTTCTTTGTGCTCCCCTCCCTATTTTAAGATATATATATATATATATATATATATATTAGTTTAACGGTTAGGGTTGTTTGTACTGACTTACGTCAAAATTAAGCTATTCATGATTAATCTCCTATCCGATTCGGTTAACGGCATGTTGTGATTAAAGTATTTATGAGAGATAATTTTTTCATAGTCTGTCTCTAAAAAATTATCAAGATTTGAATTCAAAAGACGTCTGAGTTGAGGTTTTAAGGTATATATGGGTTAATAATATTTTTTGTCACTAAAATACAAATTTTTTGTCAATTTAGCCTTCATTGTATAAATTTTATCAATTTTGTCCGCAAAATATTCNTGAGATTTTTGAATTACCAGAAATCAGACTCAACCATTTAACTATCTCTAAAGATCGTCCATAAATTAACTATTAACTACTTAAAAAAATAGACTACTTCTACCTCATTTATCCGATATTTTCTTGTCAAATTTTCAATGCCCCACCACTAAAACAATCGCGATCTGAAACCTCTATTGTTGTATTCTGTTTTCTTCATTAATTTCCTGGGAAATTTTGTAGTTTTTCTACGCTTTTTTTCTTCATTTTTCTCAATCTGATCTTCTTTGTGCTCCCCTCCCTATTTTAAGATATATATATATATATATATATATATATATATATATTAGTTTAACGGTTAGGGTTGTTTGTACTGACTTACGTCAAAATTAAGCTATTCATGATTAATCTCCTATCCGATTCGGTTAACGGCATGTTGTGATTAAAGTATTTATGAGAGATAATTTTTTCATAGTCTGTCTCTAAAAAATTATCAAGATTTGAATTCAAAAGACGTCTGAGTTGAGGTTTTAAGGTATATATGGGTTAATAATATTTTTTGTCACTAAAATACAAATTTTTTGTCAATTTAGCCTTCATTGTATAAATTTTATCAATTTTGTCCGCAAAATATTCAATTTGTGTCATTTTAGTTCCTATCTAGATAGACCATTAAGTTTTTGACGGAATGATCATGTTTTAAGTACGTAATATCATCTAAAAATATGACAAGTGATCGCTTCTGTCAAAAAATTTAACAAATTATTTGATTAGAAATTAAAGTGATACAGATTAAATACTTTAAGGACTAAATTGTTACAATAAAGATTAACTGACAAAAAATATATATTTTAGATATCAAAAATGGTTTTAACCCTATANAATTTTTGACGGAATGATCATGTTTTAAGTACGTAATATCGTCTAAAAATATGACAAGTGGTCGCTTCTGTCAAAAAATTTAACAAATTATCTGATTAGAAATTAAAGTGATACGGATTAAATACTTTAAGGACTAAATTGTTACAATAAAGATTAACTGACAAAAAATATATATTTTAGATATCAAAAATGGTTTTAACCCTATATATATATATAGAAATTCACTGAGACCACGAAGTTTTCTATCCTTGAATTTCTGAGGAACACTCAATTTTCCCGAGAAAATCTCATATATATTTCTAATTTGTTTGTTTATTTTGTACCCACACCATTCATTCTAATTCCGTCACAGGTTGTACAGCAATTCTCTAATCATTCATTTTTTATTTTGGAATTTTTTTTCTTGGAATTTAAGAATCNAGAAATTCACTGAGACCACGAAGTTTTCTATCCTTGAATTTCTGAGGAACACTCAATTTTCCCGAGAAAATCTCATATATATTTCTAATTTGTTTGTTTATTTTGTACCCACACCATTCATTCTNATAGAAATTCACTGAGAACACGAAGTTTTCTATCCTTGAATTTCTGAGGAACACTCAATTTTCCCGAGAAAATCTCATATATATTTCTAATTTGTTTGTTTATTTTGTACCCACACCATTCATTCTAATTCCGTCACAGGTTGTACAGCAATTCTCTAATCATTCATTTTTTATTTTGGAATTTTTTTTCTTGGAATTTAAGAATCATTCTTGAAATTTTCCCAGAAAAAAATTTCACATTCTTGCTTCTTATTCATCCTCATCTCTTGTTTCTTCCATCTCGTAACAATTTTGTTGTAATTCACACTTTGTTTAAAATTCTCTCGAAATTTTCAGTAATTCATTGTGAATGGAGACCGGTGGTGGTGGAGGATTTGGTGATGGTAATAATCGTCGGCGGCTATCATTGAACGAAAGAACCAATTCATCGAACAATCTACGAGGCAAAGACACCACCGATGGCAACAACAACGGCGGCCGTCAAAACTTGACCTTAAACGCCGATAAAAAGCTGCTAAATCGGACACTTCTTGACATCATCCGTGATGACGACTCGACCGGAGACAAAGACCATAAGAAGAGCTGGAAACATTTCAGAGATACGCTCCGTCTCCGCCGTGCAGGAGTCGCTTGGGCCTCCTCCGTGTACATTCCGACTTCCGATGTTCCCGTTAAGCAAACTAATAATAGGATGATCACGCGGAGGCATTCGACTCGGATTATGAATACGAATGAACCTAGCTCAAATGAGTCGACTCACGAGTCAACTCAGCAAGAACTATCATCGGCAACTCATGCTGAATTCAATAGAGTTACGAGCAACAGAGCGATATCGTTGAGGCGTCACTCGAGTTTTATTCTAGAGAGACAAAATAGTCGATTGATTACTACAAATGAAGACAGCGTTCCTGAAGATGAAATAGATTTATCGGCGGAGGAGGTGGCGGGAGAGACGGAGGAGGAGGAGGAGATGACGATGGCGGAGAGGGAGGGAGAAAGGAGAGGGGAGGGGCGGGTGAGGATTTCATTGATGTCATTGTTGGCTGAGAGTGATAGGCAAATGGGATTGGAGGGTTTGGCGTATATGATTGATGACGATGAGGAAGAAGAGGGAGAGGATGGTGGTGGAGGGGAGTATAATAATTGTAGTGTGTGCATGGTGAGGCACAAGGGTGCAGCGTTTATACCATGTGGGCATACATTTTGCAGGCTGTGTTCGAGGGAGCTTTGGGTACAAAGGGGTAATTGCCCTGTTTGCAATGGGTTCATCTTGGAAATTCTTGATATTTTTTGATCAAAAAGATCATCTCTCAAGGCCCTCAACTTGCTTCTTTAGCTTGCCCCCTCTTTGAATGCATACAATTCCAGTGTGTAAATGACTAGCAGAAGTTCCATAAAAAGATGATATATGTTATTTTTCGTGCTTGTAGGTTTGGTTCTTAAAAAAATATATATCTATTAACAAATTTCGCCGTCATCTTTGTATTTTCTTGAAGTCTCCTTTGCAATTTCTCTTTTAGGTGGAACCTTGGTTTGTAAATAAGAAGTTCATTGCAAAACAGTGAGTGGTGATTTATTATGGTGCTTGGGTTCGACCCTGCTGCCCATGTTTAAAGTGTAGATATATATATTTGTTTTTCGGTATTATGGTCAGATGATGTCTAGAATTTTTTTTGGGTATCGCGGTTAAGGGTGTCTAGACTCTAGATCGGTTTAATGCGGGAAAGCAAAAACTATGTTTGCAACACTAACCTAATCTTGTATCCGATTTTTTTTTTTGGGAGGGGAAGTGGGGAGGTGAAGTACTCAAACTCATTCCAGATACGGTTCGATATTGCTTAATTAATCTATGGGGTATGGCCTTTGCATAACACAGTTCGGTTGACAGTATTTACATATGGCCTTTGTATAGAGTGGAGATCAATGAAATGTGACCTTCTGCTCATCTAGCCAGACTTGGAACAGAATCTATTGCACTGCTCAGGTCTTCCTATTCATCAATCTCCTTA
>CAUOFW020004036.1:14383-142474 GCA_963454935.2 Ilex paraguariensis | reverse complement strand
ATCTCTGGTGGCTAGGTGCTCCACCTTCTCTGTTTTGAAACTACCGTAAGTGTCAAGAGTGGTTCCCGAACCCTTAGGATGCATGGTCCCCACGGGTGACCCAAAAATAACATTCGGACCAGACTTTCAACCTTTGAGCTGCTTATTGGTTGGGCTGGGCTTGAATTGTTTGGTTATAAGCCTACTGCTGATATTGGGCCCTTTTCTTTCTGGTCTTGGCCTTTTGGGCTTGTTAGACTTCTGGGCCATGGAGGCATACGCCTTGAATTTAGTCCATATCAGCATCAAAAGGATCAGATCAATAAAGAAAAAAAAATGTCCACATACTTAGCATACAACAGCCAAAAAGTGAAACCATCCTTGCAATGACAAAAAAGTGAAGCATACAAGCTTATTAAAATAATTTACAATCAGCCAATGAACATGAAATCCAGTTACTAGAACAAGCTATGATACGGGAGCTGGTGCTAGCCATCTAGTGATGGATCTAAACAGAAATAGAGGTTTACACTTGAATTTGAAGGAGAGGATCCTATGTCATGTTAGGACAAATTTGAATCCCCAGTAATCATCTAAAGAAAAAAAACAACAAAGCATTGACAAAGAGTATAAAAAGTGAATATATATATATATATATCCACACCCTTGAACTGATTTTGTCCTTGCAATTGATGTAGAATCAAAGCAAGCCCAGAAAATAGCAAATGAAATCAAGAAGACCCATCTCACAGAATCAGCATTCCAGTCAGAAAATCACATAAAATATATAAATAACTAGCACCCACAATGTTTTTTGGAACTAACCGACCATCATAAACCACAGACAATGCAAGCCAAAACCATCATAGCGATCAAAACCACAAAAATAAGACAACAAAAATTCAAAACATACTTGTCATTGTCATAATCCATCTGGGTCTCTGTAAACCACTGGATGCAAACTAGAAGCAGCACAAAACAAGGATACAATCGCAAATCAGAATCTCTCCCTTCCAATACACCATGAAAAGTAGCCGTTACAAGAGCTCAACTCATACACATAAACATTCACATGCAGACGGAATTTTACAGCGGTGCTTAGATGTGTCCAATGGAGGTAAAGCGCCGTCTCTCTACACTCTTTCTCTCTCTTCTCTTCCTTTTGGGCTATTAAATTTTTTATACATACACACTGAAATATCGGCAACCATGACACATCAAGCGAGTAGATACTCTGCTGTCTCCCTCTTTCCCCCGCCTTCTTCTTCCTCAACTCAGTCGAACTGAGCATAATGAAAACTTGAAACAAAAAAACAGAACATAATGAAAATTTGATCAGCTGCCTCTTAGATCTCCACTTGGTCAGAACACGGTATGCATTTTTTAATCATGGCTCCATTATGGCATTTACTCGATGCATCATAAAATTTCATGGGCTTCTAATGAGTTTGTTCAGCTGAATCATTGAACTCCTGGAGTAACCTAAGTTATCATTTTTTTTCTTTTTCTTCTTCAGATATTGTGTCGATTGCATTCTTGTGTAACACACAATTGTTGATATATGAAAATTTGTTGTAATAGATCATTATTCGACATACTATTCTTTTTGACTCATGCTGTTGTTTAAGTATGTCACGAGTTTTAGAATAATTATCAAATTGCATTCAAATATCAAGTGTGGATTTGATAATTCTTTTTTTGGGTTTTGTTAGAAGAATATTTTTTATTGATTTGTATCCTGGAAATCACAATGAGGAACAAGTAGAATCTGTTTCCAATCTAAAGAAGAGTTCCAAATATTATTTTCTTCATGTCTATTGTTCAATAATGACACTTATATAAGCTTCTATATTGGTATGTACGGTTTCGGTTATTTATCTTGGAAATAATTTATGTCTTATTTTAATTTTAATTTTACTCATAGGATACAATGATGGATGATTTGAGAGTTAATGCGACTGATAATATACCTCATATTGGTATGCAATTTGATACGGAGGAAGATGCTTATGCGTTTTATAGTAGTTATGGAGGGTTTGTGGAATATAGCGTGAGAAAAGATTTTCAGAATAAAAGCTTGAAAGATGACGTTGTCATTTACAGAAAATATGTTTGTTGTAAACAAGGTCATAGGGGTCGTGATAAAAGAGAGGGCCAAATAAGGAAGCCTCGAGCAGAGATAAGAACAGATTGCCAAGCTCATATGTTCATATCTCTTAATAGAGAAATTGATAAATTTGTTGTGGTGAAGTGGGACGACAACCACAACTATCATTTGCACCTTGCTGAATGTATGCATATGATGTCATCGCAACGGAAGGTTACCGAATCACAAGACATTGATATTGATATGACAGCGGATTGTGGATTGTCACTTAAGGCTNTCAAATATATATGTTATTTTTCGTGCTTGTAGGTTTGGTTCTTAAAAAAATATATATCTATTAACAAATTTCGCCGTCATCTTTGTATTTTCTTGAAGTCTCCTTTGCAATTTCTCTTTTAGGTGGAACCTTGGTTTGTAAATAAGAAGTTCATTGCAAAACAGTGAGTGGTGATTTATTATGGTGCTTGGGTTCGACCCTGCTGCCCATGTTTAAAGTGTAGATATATATATTTGTTTTTCGGTATTATGGTCAGATGATGTCTAGAATTTTTTTTGGGTATTGCGGTTAAGGGTGTCTAGACTCTAGACCGGTTTAATGCGGGAAAGCAAAAACTATGTTTGCAACACTTACCTAATCTTGTATCCGATTTTTTTTTTTGGGAGGGGAAGTGGGGAGGTGAAGTACTCAAACTCATTCCAGATATGGTTCGATATTGCTTAATTAATCTATGGGGTATGGCCTTTGCATAACACAGTTCGGNCGGTATTATGGTCAGATGATGTCTAGAATTTTTTTTGGGTATCGCGGTTAAGGGTGTCTAGACTCTAGATCGGTTTAATGCGGGAAAGCAAAAACTATGTTTGCAACACTAACCTAATCTTGTATCCGATTTTTTTTTTTGGGAGGGGAAGTGGGGAGGTGAAGTACTCAAACTCATTCCAGATACGGTTCGATATTGCTTAATTAATCTATGGGGTATGGCCTTTGCATAACACAGTTCGGTTGACAGTATTTACATATGGCCTTTGTATAGAGTGGAGATCAATGAAATGTGACCTTCTGCTCATCTAGCCAGACTTGGAACAGAATCTATTGCACTGCTCAGGTCTTCCTATTCATCAATCTCCTTATCACGGTCTCAATGAAGTTTAATTTGCAAATGAAGTTCCTCATGCCAGAAACTACAATTTCCATCAGGCAACCAACCTGTTTGATGTTGAGTTGATTGTGGTATAGTGACTAATACCATAAAATTCATGAGAGAAGCCATCTAAAAAGCGAAATGTCCTCCACATACATTCAAATAGCATCAGGATAATTTTCCTCATCATCCAGACGAAGGCACATGCATGAGCGTAGCCCCCCCCCCCCCCCCAAAAAAAAAAAAAAAAAAAACAAAGAGAGGGAGAGAGAGAGAGAGGTTTGGGAATCGCTCAAGCTTGACTCGTAAATGACAAGGTCCAATACAAAATTCAAGCTTGGCTACTTTATCTGACAAATTATCACAAACCAAAGCCATGTCCGAAAACTAGGAATCCCTACAAGAAGAACATACCAGGTAAGCTTTCGCATCCAGAGATACCTTATGGCCTTTGTACGATGAATTGCACCTACCTACATGTAAATTTTTGCAATTCATCTACGTCTAATTACTTACAAACTTTTGAGAAATCATGAATGTGGTGAATAAGGAGTTAATGAATTAAGCCATAGATTACACCGAGTCCCATAACGTTATTCACCATGGAATCAGTCTACCACGGAAAATTAACCAAAGAAAAAAGGCATTTACTACAAAGCTATATTAAGATCACAGTTTCCAGGGCAACAGAAGATACAAAGTGAACAAAGGCTTTTCACATTCAATTTTTTTTTTGGCAAAAGCATCAGCAAAGTTTTCTATGGATAAACAATGGTAGGAGGAGTTCTATAGCATCATCATCCCAATAAACTCCAGTCCAGGTATAAAACAACGAGAATCTGTCGTTTAGGAAACCACTTGGAAAACATAAACACTTCATGTGATTTATGAAATCCAATAATAACACCATCCCCCCAAATAATGCCTTAAAAGCTAGCCCCAAACAATAATGGAGCAAAGCCCCAAAAAAGAAAGTTTGGGAGCAAACTTACCTAATCAACCTTTGGTTCTCATAATGGTGATGCATCCTTTTCCTCTTTAGTACGAATTTTAGTTTTACCAACAACAGGCTTCCCATAAAAGGCTGAAGTGGGATAAACAGAAGGATCTTCATTATTTTGCTTCTGACTTAGATGGTGGAGTGAGTATGTGCTGGTTTATGTCCTTTAGAGTAACATATCCAAAGACATTGCATGGTTTAACAAAGGCAAACAGATAGACAACATAAGAAGTCAAATTGGTGGGGGTCTGCATGTATGATTTTTTACCTGCATATGCAAAAAAAAGCATGAAATAGTTGGTGTTAAAGTTTATCATACTCAACTATCTTTCCATGTTTATAATGTTGAGAGGTCAATAGTGCACATATGGAAATTGTTGGATTGGAGGCCTTCTTGTACTCAATTGACCTAAAACTGGAATTGCTACTTTGTCAAATGAAGACTGCCATGTTTGCAGTAGTTCTTCAGCCTAACTATTCAACCCACCAAAGGAGGATAAAGGCAAAAATTAGTGACTAACCTTTCAAAACAACATTTCAAAGAGTTCGAGCTGGACACTTTTCGACCATAGTAGCTTCATATTCAGGTGGGGTGTTGCAGAACTCTATAACAGTGAATTAAGGTGAATACAAAATGAAGAACAGAGGAAAAGAATAAGCAAGAAATAAACAAATGAAATAAGTTCAAACAAATTAAAAAATGAAGAGAAAAATAGTTGCTCATCAAATTGGATGAATGTTAATCTGAATGCACCTGTGATATAAATTTGAACATTCGATGCCCCAGACTGATTCCTGTTTACAAGTATTTATTAGTATCAATTATTTTAAAACTGTTTAATTCAAATTCTGTTGTTGGAATTGACATACATATCATCAGGGCGAAAGTGCATCTCAGCATCATTACAACAATCGGCTAGCCAACCTTCAGATGACTGATCCAAGCCCTCATAACTGGATGCAGATGTATCCTCTGACATGCATTAGACTATTACATAAGATCCTATGTAGACATGAAGTACCTATTCATTTTTGAAAACAATTTCGCAGGAGACAAACCTGAAAATCTGGAAAATCACTCTGCCTCTTCAACAGAATCCTCTCTCTCCTAAGCATAGAAACAAAAACATGGATCTAAGCATTATCAGGGTACATTTAAATGAGTTTACTCAAGTCCGTTTCACAAACTAAGAACCATTTACCACTTTGTGAACCTGCCTCCATGTAATAAGTAATGAATTTTCTCATTGATTACCTTAAGTCCCAATACTAAAAAGTTGAGAAACCACACTCTGGAAAATAAGGGTTCTCTTTTGGGCTTAAGGAACCCTTACTGAAACTAAATATCAACCAAAACTGGGTTTTCAAGAGATGACCCTAGAGTGAACCTATCTTTTATGTAATATGTAAAGAATTTTCCCCCTTAGTTAGCTTAAACCCCAATCCTAAATACCTGAGAAACCACATTGTGAAATATAAGTTTTCTTTCTTGAGTTTTAAGTAATCTTTAATGAAACTTCAGCTAACATAAAACGATATCTACCAAAAAATGGGTTTTGGTTTGGACAGATGTGCAGAATTACATGATTGAGAATGTTTTCCCTGTGGCACACATGCAGTTTAGAATAAGAGATGAATTCATTATCTTTAGTAAAATATTATTGATCTTACATAAAATATTTAAATTCAACACCTTCCTCAAGGAAATAGACATCTCATTGCAAAGGGGAATATCCAAAACTTCAGTTTCAAACTGTAGCATGTGGCATCTTTTTACTTGGGTTAAAGTATCTGTGCATTGCTCTAACGCCTTGCTTGAGTTTGCTGCAGTCAATTTCTTCAAATCAGATATAGTATCCTTCAGATTGCAGTTAGGATAACAAAATAGGAAACAACACAAATTATGGGGAATATTTCAGATAAATACTGAGCTACCATTGCTAGTAACAGTTAAGCCAAATCATCACAGGCTTTAATTGGAGTTGTTTCGTTAAACATGAAAGAAAGATCTTCTCCATTCTGGCTTACTCCATTCCATAAGCTCTTGGATATATCTGCGCACAACAGCACGCGCTACTAACGTCAATAAAATCTTTGAAGTATCTTGACTTATTAGTAAATCAAAAGCTAGTGAGACTCACCAAAACTGGTGGTATGGTATCCTCTTGAAGGCAATAATCCTCACATTACCAATCCCACTTCTCGCTGCTACCATTTCGCACGAAAGGTATATTTGATCATAATTTATATTTTTTAAGTTGTGTATAGATGGAAAATTCACAAGAAATTCAAGTTGAAACCAAGCCGATTTTGGAAGCAACTCAGACCATGGCATCTGATGGTGCTCGGAATTTACAGCCCAAGCCCAATAGGTTAGGTGGTGAAGTTCTAGATGGATTAGGTGGGTTGTAGATTGATTGCAAGTGAATAATGAGGCGAGAAATATAAGAAGTGCACCTCAGCCGATGGACTAAGGCTACGTCTACTACCAGGGGAGTCTCTTGCTCCTTTTGATCGTTTTTTACTTGGGCAGAGATGCACATACAGCGATTGGGGACACGGGGTCCTTTACAAAGGGTGAATATTTAGCTTTGTCTATTGGTTTCCCTTGGTTTGACAATACTTATGGGGGAAGAAAGAGAGAGTCCTCCTCTCGCTGGGTTATGGTTTTCTATTTATATTAGGATATCTCTTAGGGTTTCTAGTTATTCTTCTCTTAGTGCTGATCCTGTGAGTCCTTCTCTCTGCACTCTGCTGCTTCCGTTGTCACCGTGGTCACTGTTCATCCGGCGTCTTTATTATCACAATCTCTGGTGGCTAGGTGCTCCACCTTCTCTGTTTTGAAACTACCGTAAGTGTCAAGAGTGGTTCCCGAACCCTTAGGATGCATGGTCCCCACGGGTGACCCAAAAATAACATTCGGACCAGACTTTCAACCTTTGA
Source organism: Ilex paraguariensis (assembly GCA_963454935.2). Lineage (NCBI taxonomy): Eukaryota > Viridiplantae > Streptophyta > Magnoliopsida > Aquifoliales > Aquifoliaceae > Ilex > Ilex paraguariensis. The sequence continues at coordinate 135,303 of CAUOFW020004036.1, read as the reverse complement.
GCTGCTTATTGGTTGGGCTGGGCTTGAATTGTTTGGTTATAAGCCTACTGCTGATATTGGGCCCTTTTCTTTCTGGTCTTGGCCTTTTGGGCTTGTTAGACTTCTGGGCCATGGAGGCATACGCCTTGAATTTAGTCCATATCAGCATCAAAAGGATCAGATCAATAAAGAAAAAAAAATGTCCACATACTTAGCATACAACAGCCAAAAAGTGAAACCATCCTTGCAATGACAAAAAAGTGAAGCATACAAGCTTATTAAAATAATTTACAATCAGCCAATGAACATGAAATCCAGTTACTAGAACAAGCTATGATACGGGAGCTGGTGCTAGCCATCTAGTGATGGATCTAAACAGAAATAGAGGTTTACACTTGAATTTGAAGGAGAGGATCCTATGTCATGTTAGGACAAATTTGAATCCCCAGTAATCATCTAAAGAAAAAAAACAACAAAGCATTGACAAAGAGTATAAAAAGTGAATATATATATATATATATATACACCCTTGAACTGATTTTGTCCTTGCAATTGATGTAGAATCAAAGCAAGCCCAGAAAATAGCAAATGAAATCAAGAAGACCCATCTCACAGAATCAGCATTCCAGTCAGAAAATCACATAAAATAAATAAATAACTAGCACCCACAATGTTTTTTGGAACTAACCGACCATCATAAACCACAGACAATGCAAGCCAAAACCATCATAGCGATCAAAACCACAAAAATAAGACAACGAAAATTGAAAACATACTTGTCATTGTCATAATCCATCTGGGTCTCTGTAAACCACTGGATGCAAACTAGAAGCAGCACAAAACAAGGATACAATCGCAAATCAGAATCTCTCCCTTCCAATACACCATGAAAAGTAGCCGTTACAAGAGCTCAACTCATACACATAAGCATTCACATGCAGACGGAATTTTACAGCGGTGCTTAGATGTGTCCAATGGAGGTAAAGCGCCGTCTCTCTACACTCTTTCTCTCTCTTCTCTTCCTTTTGGGCTATTAAATTTTTTATACATACAAACTGAAATATCGGCAACCATGACACATCAAGCGAGTAGATACTCTGCTGTCTCCCTCTTTCCCCCGCCTTCTTCTTCCTCAACTCAGTCGAACTGAGCATAATGAAAACTTGAAACAAAAAAACAGAACATAATGAAAATTTGATCAGCTGCCTCTTAGATCTCCACTTGGTCAGAACACGGTATGCATTTTTTAATCATGGCTCCATTATGGCATTTACTCGATGCATCATAAAATTTCATGGGCTTCTAATGAGTTTGTTCAGCTGAATCATTGAACTCCTGGAGTAACCTAAGTTATCATTTTTTTTCTTTTTCTTCTTCAGATATTGTGTCGATTGCATTCTTGTGTAACACACAATTGTTGATATATGAAAATTTGTTGTAATAGATCATTATTTGACATACTATTCTTTTTGACTCATGCTGTTGTTTAAGTATGTCACGAGTTTTAGAATAATTATCAAATTGCATTCACATATCAAGTGTGGATTTGATAATTCTTTTTTTGGGTTTTGTTAGAAGAATATTTTTTATTGATTTGTATCCTGGAAATCACAATGAGGAACAAGTAGAATCTGTTTCCAATCTAAAGAAGAGTTCCAAATATTATTTTCTTCATGTCTATTGTTCAATAATGACACTTATATAAGCTTCTATATTGGTATGTACGGTTTCGGTTATTTATCTTGGAAATAATTTATGTCTTATTTTAATTTTAATTTTACTCATAGGATACAATGATGGATGATTTGAGAGTTAATGCGACTGATAATATACCTCATATTGGTATGCAATTTGATACGGAGGAAGATGCTTATGCGTTTTATAGTAGTTATGGAGGGTTTGTGGAATATAGCGTGAGAAAAGATTTTCAGAATAAAAGCTTGAAAGATGACGTTGTCATTTACAGAAAATATGTTTGTTGTAAACAAGGTCATAGGGGTCGTGATAAAAGAGAGGGCCAAATAAGGAAGCCTCGAGCAGAGATAAGAACAGATTGCCAAGCTCATATGTTCATATCTCTTAATAGAGAAATTGATAAATTTGTTGTGGTGAAGTGGGACGACAACCACAACTATCATTTGCACCTTGCTGAATGTATGCATATGATGTCATCGCAACGGAAGGTTACCGAATCACAAGACATTGATATTGATATGACAGCGGATTGTGGATTGTCACTTAAGGCTTCCTATGAACTTTTAAGTACTTAGTCTGGAGGAAAGGAAAATCTTGGTTTTACTTGTTTTGACCAAAAGAATTACCTCCATGAAAGGAGACAACGAGACTTGAGGTATGGTGAGGCGGGTAGTTTGTTGAAGTATTTTCAAATGAAAGCAGTGAAAAATCCATCATTCTATTATAGAGTACAATTGGATACAGATGAATATATTACTAATATTTTTTGGGTCAACCCAGTGATGATTATTGACTATGACAACTTTGGAGATGTTGTCTCATTTGACACTACTTTTAGAACGAACAAGGAGTATCGACCATTTGCTTGTTTTACTGGCTTCAATCATTTTAGGGAGACAGTCTTATTTGGAGCTGCATTATTATATGATGAAACGACAACATCATTTCAGTGGTTGTTTGAGACATTCCTACAAGATATGTCTGAGAAATATCCTATTACCATCTTCACTTACCAAGATCAAGCAATGACTAAAACTATTTCTATAGTTATGCCAGAGACATACCATGGGTTATGTACTTGACATCTTTGCCAAAATGCTTTGAAACATTTGGAAAACATATATAAGGATGGTTCATATTTTTCTACTCGATTTAAAAAGTGTGTGTATGGATATGAAGAAGAGCATGAATTATTTGAGGCTTGAAAATCGTTACTTGCGGAGTATAATTTGCATGATAATATGTGGATAAAAGTTACTTGGGCATTGCGAGAGAAATGTGGGCATGTGTCGTACATCCATCCTTTCTTCAATTCGTCGTACATCCATTCTTTCATTTTTAATTTCCGAAGAGGGGAGAGTAATAGGAGTCATCCACTTAAAAAAGTGACTAGAATCGTCTGGACATTTGCAGTATAGCTTCCCAGGATGTTTTTCAGATTTAAAAACTTTGATAATCTCTCTTTTGGTACAAATGAGGCAATACATATTGCGATATCTTAACTCTTCATTGCTTGTTGCCATGCTTGAAGATGCCATTCTTGAACCATGTAGAATTGCTTGAACTAGGTATTAAGTAATGGATGAAAGCTGTTGAACATACACAGAATATTACAAATCAATTGCAATATTTCAACAAATATAAAAAGGAAGATAAAATAGTAACTTGTACAGGTCATATAATGAACTTTATCAAAATGATATTCAACAAAATGAACTTCATCAAAATTGATATTCAGCCCATTCACCATTTCCATTCCTCCATGGCACATACATGACAGGACAATGATATTCAAACCATTCAGAACAATGATATTCTCACAGGGGAGTGCTGTATTGTTATAGCAAATGAGAAAGCAGATTCTGTAATGGCACATCCCAGTTTAGAAAAGAGAGAATTTTATTTCAGGAAAAATCAAAATTTACAAGAATAAAAAACAGAGACTGTTAACCAAAACAGTAACTGTTTTCTGGCATTGTAGTTCAACTACTACCCTAGCTAATCATCATCCTCCATCTGCAACAGACTGCACCAGCCACTCTACAACACAACACAGACTGCACTAACACAAATTGTAGCAGCAACCATCAAACCACTCCACAGGATCATCACAGCATAGCAGACTTAGCACAAAGGAATTTAAAATTCTAAATCCACAGAGTTGGCTTTAATCCTTCAAAAGGACTAAAACCTAATAACTTCTGTCACAGCTGCACCCAGTCATCAACACCAATCACTCCATCAAAGCATCAGAAAAATTATTCACAGAGTAGCAACAACACAACTCCAAGCTCATACAAACAACAGGAAACTGTCTGTCTAAACCAGACCCCAGACCGAAACTAAAAAACCTTCATCTGTGCTGATCAGAGAATTCTGGTCAATGACAAAAAACCTCTATCCAATTCCCTAATGTCCCCCCCCCCCAACACAGACCTCCTCCTCCTTACAATAGGCATCCTAAGCTGATCCTGAGTTAAAAGTAATCTCCCAGACACAGGCAAAATACCTCTGTCTAAAAATTCAGTAAAACAACCAGTCTTAATTGCAAATTAGGCCAGAAAATCAGCTATAGAATTAGCCTCTCTAAACACATGACTTTTTTCTCTTTGCTCCCCCACCGCCTCTCAACTACATCAAAGCTCAACGCCACCACACAAAACACAACCAAAAATCATAACACAATGGTCATTGCATTGAAAAATCAGATAACACAATGGCCATTTCATATCAACTTTTATGTACACAGAGATTGGACTTTAAACATTGTTTAACGCATGTCATTGTTTCTGTGCAAAAAGAATAAAAAATTTAGGGTAGTGTTCATTCATCAATTATTTTGCAGAGTAGTGTTTCTTGCAAATAGTGTTCATTCATTCAACAAATTTGGTAAATTAGGTAAATTTCACAGGGTAGAGTTCATTCTTTCAACAAATTTGGTAAATTTGGTAAATTTCACATGTTAGAGTTCATTCATTCAAAAAATTTGGTAATATTCCTACAAATACCTTGCGAACGTAGTTTCGTAGAGAGCCTCTATTTTCGAATCCAAAATTTTCAAAGTGACGTTTGAAGCACAAATGTTGGAACACAAATCTTGGAAACCCTAACTTTTTTGTAGAGTGATCAGTTGTGGTAGCACAAACGTTGAAACCCTTCATTTGGCAGGACCTGCAATCGAAGGTTGAATCTTTTTGTAGAGTGATCAGTTTGATGGTTCCTCTTGGCAGTTTGAAGGTTGAATCTTCAGCAAGTTTCACTTGGCAGGACCTGCAATCAATGAAGACGAACCGAGTATAGAAGGGGATCTTTAGTTTGAAGAAGGGGGAAAGAGGGAGACAGCAGATCTGGAATTTACAAAACCAAAATAACGTCATTTTGGTAAGGGTGAATAAAAAAAATGCAAAAAACAAGTGAAAACGGTACCGTTCCACTTAACCGCATGTTATGCGGTTTTCTCCCAATAGCAGAGGATCTGCTCCCAACACATCAAGGGGCCTTCAAATCCATTAAACGTGGAATTATTGCGATTTTTTTTGTTGAGTAAATTGCATCATTACCCCCTCAAATTCACCACTTATTAGACTTTGGTTCTTAAAATTTTGAGTCTATCAATTTCATCCTTGAAATTTACACATCGAACCACCAATGTAGTCTGTTTATGAAACTACCATTTGAATTAGTAACGAAAAATCATCACATGCATAACAAGTGATTGCTATTAAGTTCAATTTTGTTATTATTCAACATTCACTATTGTCAAATATTCTTATTCTTCTTTTGAACAATATTAGACATTGATCAAAACATACTTCCTTGTCCTCACTCTTTTCTTTCTTTCCCCTCTCGTACACAATACATACTCGAGTAATGCAAAGGATCAATGGGGATCTTTGGAATAACAGGGAATTTCATTAACTTTTTTCAACAGGACTTACTCATTCAAAGACCCTATTTATTTGGATTCTCATTTGGGATGTATAGTGTTTTTATACATACTCACAAGAGAGCAACCAAGACATGCACACATACGTACTCTCCATCTTTGTCTCCCAATTCTCTCTTTTTGCACAACACCCTTCCTCTCTTGGAAAAAAAACATCACCTCTTTATCCCCTCTCTCAGTAAACAATTCAAGAAGTAAAGATTCATGCACAAATAAGTAATAAACACATGTAATGATTTCTATTAATAATTTAATCAATAATTAGTGTGAGGGGACTACATTAATCCAATGCAAGAAATTCGAGGATGAGATTGATAAAATTAAATTTTAAGGACCAAAGACTAAAAAGGGATATACTTTAGGAACTATTAATGCAATTTATCGATTTCCTTTCCTAATATTATATGTCATTTTCAAGTTGTTGAAGTTGGTTTAACGTGCCCTTTTGGCGCATGGCCTAACGGTCCAGTAACTAGTCCGCATCTGCCTCGAAAAAGATAGGTCCCACACTACTCTATGCTATTTTTTCGTTGCACGACACTCTATCCACTTCGACTTGACTCATTTTCAAGAGAAATGCACCGTTCTATTATTGCAGAGGCAAATTTCTTTCTTTAATTGGTTAAATATAAATTTGCTGTAAACACTTGGTACTTGATGTAAAAGAGGGAGGGTTTAAAGTGGAGTTCTATAATGGTAAGTTGGAGGGGGATGAGTTTCCGGTAGGGATACAATAGAGGAGATGATGCAATGGTTGGGCGAGACTTAGCTTAGGTGAAAGACTCCTTTAGAGAAAGACTCTTTTTTAGAGGGAGAGGGTGAGAAGGGGAACCTTTAAAGGCTTGTCTTGTTTTTTCTTTGGAGAAAAATTTTTAACTACAAAATTTAATTAAAACGACGCCGTTTCTTATAACAAAATACTGTGCTATTTTTGCCTAACAGCAAAGGAGCTTCACCCTGGGTGGGTGTGGCTCCTCTGTGGTTAGACAAAAACAACATGGGGTGTTGTTAAATGGTAAATTTTTTTTCCCGAAGAACAAAGCAGTGGAGCTAGCTCTCTTTGTTGTAACCCTTGCCAAGCTCCTCTGCACAAACTTTGCACATTCCAGACTCCTCTATCTCTTTTTCTCACGCACACACACACACACACACAATCTTACTGCTAATTTCACTCCAAAAAATCCTTTCTCTACAAAATTAACAAAAGTTATCACCCACTAAAACCCTTTCACGATGTTTATCACACCAATTTTGTTGATAGTTCTTCCAGCAATCATTCCCCTCACCAATGAATGACTTTCAACATCAACATTGGACCTGACTCATTTTCAAGAGAAATGCACCGCTCTATTGTTGCAGATGCAGATTTTTTTCCTTAATTGGTTAAGTATGAAGTTGATGTAAACACTTGGTACTTGATGTAAAAGAGGGAGGGTTGACAGTTGAGTTCTATAATGGTAAGGTGGAGGGGGATGAGTTTTCTGGTAGGGATACGACAAAGGAGATGATGCAATGGCTGGGCGAGACTTAGCTCAGGTGGAAGACTCTTTTAGAGAGAGACTCTTTTTTAGAGGGAGATGGTGAGAAAGGGTGAGAAGGGGAACCTTTAAAGGCTTGTCTCATTTTTTCTTTGGAGAAAAATTTTTAACTGTTGAACTTAATTAAAATGGCATCGTTTCCTATAACAACACATTGTGTTGTTTTTGCCTAACAGCAGATGAGTTGCACCCCCTTTTCTCACCCTCTCCCTCTAAAAAAGAGTCTCTCTCTAAAAGAGTCTTCCATCTAAGCTAAGTCTCGCCTAGCCATTGTATCATCTCCTCTACAATATCCCTACTGGAAAACTCATCCCCCTCCACCTTACCATTATAGAACTCCACTTTTAACCCTCCCTCTTTTACATCAAGTACCAAGTGTTTACATCAAATTCATATTTAACGAATTAAGGAAATAAATCTACATTTGCAAAATAGAGTGGTGCATTTCTCTTGAAAATGAGCCAGGTCTAATGTTGATGTTGAAAGTCATTCATTGGTGAGGAGAATGATTGCTGAAAGAACTATCAACAAAATTGGTGTGATAAACATCGTGAAAGGGTTTTAGTGGGTGATAACTTCTGTTAATTTTGTAGAGAAAGGATTTGTTGGAGTGAAATTAGCAGTAAGATTGAGTGTGTGTGCGCGGCAGAGAGAGAGAGAGAGAGAGGAGTCTGGAATGTGCAAGCTTTTGTGCAAAGGAGCTTGGCAAGGGTTACGAAGAGCTAGCTCCACTGCTTTGTTCTTCGGAAAAAAAATTTGTTGTGCAAAACTTAATTAAAACGTGGTCGTTTCCTCTAACAGCACACCATGTTGTTTTTGTCTAACTGCAGAGGAGCCACACCCAAGAAAGGGCGAAAAGGGGAACCTTTAAAGGCTTGTCTCATTTTTTCTTTGGAGAAAAATTTTTAACTGCAAAACTTAATTAAAATGACACTGTTTCCTATAAACAACACACTGTGCTGTTTTTGCCTAACAGGAGAGGTGTTGCACCCCTTTTTTGGCTCACACTTTTTTAGGTTAGGGAAATGTACGAGTAGGTAACCTGTGGAAGACTTTTTTGTGAGAAATGACCTTGAAAAAAATGTGTTGTAAATAAGTACCATTATGTTGAAATGTATTATAGAGAAATACACAATGACATTTTTTTTATTCTTTTTTTTACTATAATACCCTTTCCCTATTTTTATAGTGTTTGTATTTTGGCAGTTGCTTTTTATATGAGGATTTGGTTTTATTGATAGGCAGTTTCGTAGTATGAACGATTTTTTTTTTTTTTTTGAACATTTAAATCATCTAAAAACGACGCAGGATCTAAACAAAATCGACGTCTGTTTTGAAGCTAGGGTCATCATCATCTATAATGTTACATTGTAGTGATACATAACAGTGTAACACATTCATCAATACTTTAATCACTAACAAAAAGTTGTTCATATATAATCTAAATGGTATGCATCACATAATGTGATATCACAAATATGACATCCATAAATATTACTTTTAATGAATGACATTGTTACTATGTTACATCATAGCATAAAAATGTAAAGTGACATTAATTTCAACTAATTAATGGAGAGATTTTAGGCTAAAATTTACAGTTAATAGAGGGGAAGAGAATTCTAGATATAATCAATATATACAAACATAAGGAATATAATTATAGCTATGTGGGAGTGATTTTAGGAAAGGAAAATTATAAATCTGTGGGAGAGATTTTAAGAAAAGGAAAGAAAATGTTGTTTAAAAATTCAAATTCATTGTCCCATTAAAATAGAAAACTCTTAATTCATTTTTTGAGGATTGTAGTTTGTTTATGGTTGAAAACCGAAGGAATTTGAGGAAGTTTATTCAAATTTTGAAAAATCGAGTTTTGGGGCCTTGATTAGTGGCCGAATTTTGTGGAGATGGTGAATGGAATCCGACAATTTTCAAAGATAGATAAGCGTATGTTCAGTTACTTCTGTGGATGTTTTTGGAACAAAAAAAAAGAGGACTTCTCCACAAAATATTTTAATTGAAGGATTTTTATGTAAATAAGTTCTACATAAAGTACCGACCTATAAGAAATCCTTTAGGTTAAACTGGTGGCCCATTAATATTGTCAATAAGAAAGGGTAATAATGGGTTGGTTGGCTTGGTGGGCCAAGTTTCATATATATACGAGGGATTTTTGTAGTTTTGATACACAATTTAGGACTTAATTGTGTAAAATTTCTTCGGGTAAAACTATTTGTGTAGATGTCCTTTTTATTTGTAAATATCAAATATACCCACAATAAAAACTAACCGGCTCAAACTACTGGGTTTTTAAACAGTAAAAAATTAGGCAGCGTACCCATGGAAATTGGTGTACATACGATGGAGCACCTTTGAAGTTCGATCGTCAACTTTTTCAATTGTAATCGCCGACAATGTCGAGGTAACTAATTATAGATTGATAAAATCATGTCACCATACCTGTGTGAATAAAATGACTGTGTTAGACACACAGTGATTCATATGAATCAGTGTGACATGGCAATGTAACAACCTAATAACCTCTTTAATTATTGACAAAAGATGTGCAATTACATTCTTTAATTTATACACAATCTAAATGGCATGCATCGCATAGTATGACATCATATTGTTACAAGCATATTATTTTACCCATACTGTACGAATCAAGAAATTTAATTTAATTTTTTTTCACAAAGTGACAAATACAATAGTGTTTATTGTGTTGTTACACTATGATGTAACATTATCATTCTTTAAAAGCAATATATGTGCTTGTCGGATTATAGATGTCACACTATGTAAAAAACACAAACTTCTTGTCCCAGATTATTGTGATTTTATCAAAGTTTTTTTTTTTTTCGAAAATATGAATGAAATATGCAATATGTGGGTGAATGAAATCTATGGATACCTTTTTTTTCAAATCTTAGTTCTTTTGTTGAAATCGTGCAATGGTGAGATTTTAGTCTAGAATTTACAACTAATAGAGGGGAAGAGAATTCTAGATAGAATCAATTACATACAAACGTAAAGAAGAGAAATTATATCTATGTGGAAGAAATTTTAAGAAAGCAAATCAACACCCGCCGTCGAGGTAGAAGAAGATAATATACGTTTAAAATTCAAATATACTAATCTTCTAAAATAGGAAACCATTGATTTAATAAAACAAATCCCACAAAAAAGGGAATTGTCAAACTAAACAGTCTATAAATTATGAAAAATGATATTTCAGCAAAAGAAAAATTTTAAAAACTGTCATTGTGTATGTAGACATAATAAATTTATACTTAGTAGTACTTATTTGCAATAGAGTGTCAACAATGTATTTTTTCGCAAATAAGTAATTTATACGACACATATCCACAATTTTTTGTATATACAATGCAATTCAGGTTAAACTAATTAGATATTGATAACTACCATCTTTTTTATTTATACTAGGGCCATGTTTAGATTGTGGCATTCATGACATCAGCCTCTGACGACGGATAAAAAGACTCCTGCTGAGCAATTTCATTTCTACGTGGAACCCCACAAATCCTATGTTTGATATGTCAAATTGGGTTGAGAATAAACCCAAATAAATAATCACAAATCAAATATAATAATTATACTTCACTTTCTTTCTTTTTTTGTCAGTAGAGTACAAGTGTACGTCCCCTTCTCCCTCTCCCTCTCCCTCTCCCTCCCTACTTTCTCTTTCCCTCACCGTCTCTCGTTCACCTCTATTGGCAATCGCCTCCATCTCCACCATTGGACATGTTCAAATACACATGTAGAAGTAAGTTAGACCACAAGGATATGTCAGTGACCTAGCACAATAAAACACTCTCTAAGAATATGGAATGTCTCATTTTTTGGCCAGAATCTGTACAGTAATGTTTCTGTTAGGTTCTCCGATCGAAATACAAGAAAATTCCATTCAATTTTCGATGAAAACGGAGATTTATGAATTCTCTTTGAAACTTAGCATATTCGAGGGTTCAATATGCCGTGTGTCTAAGTTCGTGTTGGAGGGAGGGTTGGAGTATGATAGGAGGTGCATGTGTGTAAATGCTTCGATTTTAACCAATTCAATCCAGCATTTTAAATCCATCACATTAATTTATTTTTCACTTCTTTTTCATATAAGGGGATATATAGTGATGGTCTTCCAATGTGGAAATGTAATTTTCCTATTTCAGTGCCAGTCACTGTTAGAATCTTTAATGCAATGTCTAAGCAGATCTCCCTTAATTAGTTTTGGATTTGATTTAACTACAAGAAACCTGGGTCATAGTTTAATTATATATAATTGGAAACCTAAGCACACGACTCCTCATAGTTATAGTTAGAACCTCTAAGAAGAGGTTGGGGTCATTGGTTCTCTCAATGGCCTCCTTTTTATTAAATCTCTTTGGAATTCTCATTTGTGGTGTTCTCATGGGTGCAAATGGAGCTGATAATACCTTTAATCAAAACTACTTTGCTTTGTGGGGGTTAAATCATTTCACCCTACTTAATCAAGGAAGTGAAGTGCAACTTCTATTGGATAAGTCCTCAGGTCTCTCTCTCTCTCTCACTCTCATACACGCGCGCACGCGTATGTGTGCGTAATCTCTCTCCACGTATTTATTTACTGATACATAAAGTGATCAAATTAGGAAGAAAAATGTTGGATTATTAGATTTTAAAAACTAGTTTCTCTCAATTCAATTCACCCACGTTGTCGATACAAACATTCTCTTACTCCCGTAACATTGCCAATATAATCGCTTCTTATTTTGCAATTCTATCTTTTTTAATTTCATTCACTATTTTCCTTTTTAACTTGTCATCTTTATCACATTTTCTCTCTTACACTACAAGAAAAATGAAATAGGGTTGGGGAGGGCATGAGATATTGGCCTCACCATTCTTATAATACATTCATAAATGTGCATCGAATACGCAAACCATCAATATATACAATATTGTACTTTTTTCTATGTCTACGTGAGAGAGTGTGTGTGTGTGTGTGCAAGAGCTAGACATAACATTTACATGTTTCATCTAATTTCTTTGGAGCTATGCATGCAGGATCCGGATTCAGGTCCAAGTTGGTGTATGGCTCTGGATTATTTCGCATAAAGATGAAGATATCAGACAAAAAAACTGCAGGAATTCTCTCAACTTTTTATGTAATATTTTTTTTTTCTCGTTTGCTTATTATTGTTTATACAAAGAAATTAACAAACTTTAAGAATATGTGATTACATTGGTGTTTATCTGAATACAGCTGACCTCGGCCCCAGATTTTAAAGATCAAAAGCTTCATGATGAGATTGACTTCGAGTTTCTGGGCACCAATGGTACATTACAAACAAATGTGTTTGCTAATGATGATGGGCATAGAGAGCAAAAGTTTCAGCTCTGGTTTGATCCTACAAAGGATTTTCACACTTACGAAATTCTCTGGAACCAATACCAAATAGTGTAAGAATTATTCAACCACCTTTGCTTAATCATGTTCCTTGTAATATGGTTAGGTTTGATAATTCGAGCTGAGTCCCTCGAGTTCCTTTTTTTAAATAAGTCAAAGGTTATTTTCAATAGAAATTCAAACCCTTAACTAAATTTGAGTAAAAAAAAAAAAGGGTAAAAAACTTGATTTGGTGTAAACCTCTCAAATGGAGAAACTCAAATGTAAAAAAAGAGAAACCCAAATTTAAATAGGTCAAACACAAATTTAAAAAAGAATAAATATGACCATTAGATCTTTAGAGGAGAGTAAAATCTCACAATTAAATATTATGGTATAAATTTGAGTCTCTCTTAATTTTAGTAAAAGAATGAGACTACCTTCGTTGAATATGAGTATGGGTCAAGCAATGGAGAAAGTTTTTGGGAGTTTTTTTTCTCAAATTTAAATTTGAGTTTAAAAAAGGGTAAGAATTGAAGATATTCTAAAAAATTGTTCAAACTCGAATTGAATTTAAAATGAACTAAGCCCGAGTAGTCTTACTCAATTATTGGCCCGAATTTAATGATCTATCACACACATTCATTTGGTAAGAAATTTGATACGCACATCATTCATCTACGACCCTTTGATAAAATTCAATGGCCATAACATGATTTATGTAGTTGATCAAAAAAATATTAGGACAAGAATTTGTTGAGTTGGGTATCTTTCATCTACAACCATTACTGTATTCTTCCCATAAAGTAGATTTTCTGGGTTCTCTCTCTCTACCAGGTTCTTCGTGGACAAAATACCCATCAGAGTGTTCAAGAACAACACAGCACTTGGTGTGAACTACCCATCAAATCCAATGCAAATAGAGGCAAGCATATGGAAGGCGGATTGGGCAGGACAGGTTAACTGGAGTCAAGCACCATTCATTGCTCACTACCAATACTTCAACATAGATGGCTGCCCAACCCAGCAAAAGTCAATCTCTCAGCAGTGTTATTCTCTCCAGTATGAGTGGAACAAGAGAGAGCACTGGGAACTCAGCCCTGTTCAGAAACAACAGTACGAACAAGTTAGAAAAGCACATCTGGTCTATGACTACTGTTCTGACAAATCGAAGAATCACCCAGAATGCCCGAGTAATAAATAGTGTGGTAAGTGTTATGAAAAGTAATTGTTGCCAAGTGGTGGAAATTAGATTTCACTGGAGATGCGTTGTTGCAATGATGTGAGTCATTTGTTTGCTTCCTGTTTGTTGTAATGCTTCTTTGTACAGTAAAGAATATAGGGCTAATCCTACCTTACACCCTGAAACATCACTCGAATCTTAATTTATAGCCTGATTTATGCTCTAAAAAGAATTTTATCTATTAATACTCGTTAAATAACTTTTGATAGCTACTCGAAAATAATGGTCGAGGCCCGATTAACGTGCTATTGCTTAGATTGGTGAGTTTAACGGGGGAAAAGATTGATTTGCAAATAGCAGAAGAAACTGAGTGTAAGTGGTTCATCTAAGTCAAGAGACTAAGGCTACATCCATTATAATGGAATTTCTTGCTCTTTAAGGTTGTATATTAAGACCAGATGTGTATCTCGAGATTAGTGGCTCTGAGTCTCTACAATGTCTTACGCTTAGTCTGTTATACGTCTAGGGCTGAGTTAATACAGTCGAGAGTGGATTCAGCCAGGGGAGAGAGCTTTGGTAGGTTTTTTCTGTTTTATTTATACCGGTCCTTCTTTCTAGGGTTCTTGGTGGCTCCTCCTACCTTTTTGTTGATCCTGTGGGAACCTTTCGTCCTTACTCCGCAAATGCCTCCGCTAGCTGGTGCTATTGTGTGCATGATCTCTAGATCGTTACACACCATCATCCTCTGTAACTGTCATAGGTTTCAACGATGGTCCCCTTGTCCTTTGGACGCGTGGCATGGTAGATGCTCCTAGGGCAAAGATTTTGCTCACCCTTCTCAGACTAGACTTTGGCTGGTACTAGATTGGACCAAGGTTGGGCTACTGGTCCTCTGGAGTCATTAGACTTTACCCTTTCTGCTGTCTTGGGCTAATCAGAAGCACTTCATTGAGGCTAATGAGCCCTGCCTTTGGGTTCTCAGGGTGTTATTGGGCTTCGAGGCCATGGAGGCCCATGTCCAAAATTTCATCCTTATCGCTTTCAATTGTATCGTGTCATATCTAACTTTAGACAAAAAATAGTTATTTAACAAGTATGGTAGGTAAAAATTATGTATTTTATAATTTTAATTTTTTTAAATAGTATTATAGAAATTGTTATAAATGTAAAATATAAAACACAATGCAACTGACTCAATAAGAAAAAATTTTGTGTTAAAAATATTTTTTTATTGACTCAAACATGATACAAAATGACACGACACGAAACAAAAGTGTGATGATACATCACAATTGAAAGATATTTAATGAGTGTTAATCAATGAAATTTTTTTTGGATCATAAATGTGGAATATTTAAATTTTGAAGATGTAATTTGTAATTAGCCCAAACATTTTTAATGGCAAAATATATATTGTTACAAATTTATATTTTTTAAGATATAAATTAATATTTTTAAACTTTTATGGTATAAATTAAAATTTGAATCATCTTTAAAAGGTACAATTTGAGATTAGCGCAAGAATTTATCGAGGATAATCAATGAGTTTCAAAGTAGCATTACTCGTTAAAAAAAACACAGCCACCCAATTGGGTTCCCTGATACCTTTCTGTCATCAATCATCATTATACATATGCGTGGAATTTTCGCTTTTTTTAAAAAAAATTAGAAGTGAGAGCTCCTAAATATATTTGTTTGGAAATAAGTCCTGCAAAGAAACTTATAAGGGAGTAATTTCATGTTTAAAATTATATGTAATGACTTAAGTTTATTTTTTTTCTATCTCAAAAATATCATTCCTTAAAAAGAAATTAATCTTTTCTCTCTCATATCTATCTATATCCACATATATATATATATATATATATATATATATATATATATATATATTAAAAAAACATAATAATATTCGAATACAAAAAAAAAGTTACTATGAATTTGAATAGTAAAATTCAAATTCATGTTACTATTTTTTTTATTATGTTATTATTCATGTTACTGCTTTTGTTGAGTATGTTACAGTTCATGTACTATTATTTTTGAGCATGTTACTGTTTTTGTTGACCGTGTTACTACTATTATTTTCCTAAATATTAATATTCAATGTTACTATTTTTTTTTTTGAATATTTCTATTTTTTAAATGATACTATTTTTTGAGTTTGAATTTGAGAGAAATAATTATTGTTAAGTATGTTACAGTTTTTGTTAAGCGTGTTACTATTTTTGTTGAACATATTAATATTTTTGTTGAACATGTTACTGTTATTATTTTTTAAAAATATTAATATTGAATGTTTCAATTTTTTTATGTTTAAATGTTACTATTTTTTTGTGTTTAAATGTATTATTTTTTGTGTTTAAATGATAATTTTTTTTTTGTATTTGAATGTTACTATTTTTTATTTTTAATATTACTATATATATATATACACACACTCACACATATATATAACCTATATATAAATAGATAAGAGGGAGGAAAAATTTTAATGTTAGTCAAATTGTTAACCTATATATGGATACTAGTCATAACCCGTGCCTGAAGGCACGATAAAATATAAAATTCAAGCGGCAAAAAAATTGATCTCATTATATTAATTTTTTTCAAAATATATTAACTACAAATTAATCAAATATTAAATGATTAAATACATGATATAAATGTATGATGTGATATTTTTAGGAAAGAAATATATAAATGATTAAATATATGATAGAAATAAGTGATGCGATTTGACATTTGAGTCTGACAAAGAGATGATGGGTGAGGTTAGTGATTGGTGATGATTTTGAGGAAAAAAATATGACTGAGATAAAATTCAAACACACTTCTGTTTTATTATATGGATATAGATAAATATGAGAGAGAAGAAATTTTAATGTTAGTAAAANTAAGGAAGAAAATATGACTGAGATAAAATTCAAACACACTTCTGTTTTATTATATGGATATAGATAGATATGAGAGAGAAGAAATTTTAATGTTAGTAAAACTCCTAAGTTTTAGGAGTTTTTAATTTTTAATTTTATTTCACTTTTAAAGGGAAGGGATAGTATGGTAAAATTAACAAAAAACGGATTTCATAACAAATAAGTTTTCTTGACGAACTTAAGTCCATATAAGGGGACCGACTTCCAAATTTCCCTTTTTTTTTTGGTGGGCCGGGGGGGTCACAGACTCACATGGAGAGAAAAAAAATGGGGCTTTTCGCATTTTGCACACCAAAAAAAGTCTCGGTTTTTATTTTATACTTTGAAAAATTATTTTTTTCACATTATATTTTCAATGTTATAAATTAATTTCAATATGGCCTTCAAACTAACATCAATTTCAGATTTTGTTAAAAATTAATGTCATGTCAGTACCACCCACATGTTGCTGGCATGTACATCAATTTTTAAAAGAATTTGAAATAGATATTAGTTCGAGGGTCACATTAGAACTAATTTATGATATTCAAGATGCAATGTGACAAAAATAATTTTTCGGTGTGCAAAATAAAAATTGAGACATTTTTTGGTGTGCAAAGTGCTGAAAGCCCAAAAAAATGAGAAAACAAGTTTGATTAATATTTCAAATTCTAAGTACAAAAATAGAATTCAAGTGACTCATTTAAGTTTGAAATTTGAGTTGAATATGTAATTTGTATAAGAGTTTGTGGTAATTTACACTATGAAAGATTTAAAGTTTCTCATTTTGTACTTTTAAAAATTAAATTTTTCACATTGTATTCTCAATATATCAAAAGTGTTATTATATGACCCTTCTGTTAGTTTCCGTTATTTTTTTGTCACAAGCCAATTCATTGACACTGATGAAAAAACTAACGAAAAGCTAATAGAAGGAATTATAGTACTACACTTTTGATACATTAATGATATAATATAAAAAATTTAATCTTTTAGGATATAAAGTAAGAAATTTAAAATATTTTTAGGTATAAAGTGCAATTTGCCCGTTGTTCATCTCACAATCAAAGTTTTTTTTTTTCAAGCTTATTTAGGTCAATGTCTGAAACTTCATAAAATTACTTTATTGATCAATTGAGTTGAATTGAGTTTGAGATTGATGAATAAGATATATAAACACGAGAAAATCTGATGGCAGAAAAACAAATGGTCAAAAAAGTTTAAAGAGAATTAGACCCTCACCTCTTAAAGTTTGTCACTTAATCACTCAGATTTCTTAACATTTAAAATATTATACACAGACTCTTTGAAGTTTATATGCATGTAACACTTAGACCCTGCCATCAATGTCTGTTATTATATTTGTTAATAAATTACATTCAGACCTTCTGAAGTTTGTAGACATGTAATACTTAGATTTTTCAAATTTAAAATGTTATAACTAGATTAAAAATATTCCAGTTAAAGATTGAATATCAAATATTTTAAATTTTACAACCCAAATTCATGTTCTATTATAACATTTATTGAAATAAAATCAAAAAATAAAAATTTAACTTTTTCTTAAAAAATCATAATTATTATACAATTATACTATCTATTGAAATTTAATTTGATCATTTAAACTACCAAATTACCCCTATTAAAGTTAGAATATATTGTGTATATTATAATTTGACCTCTTATTTATTTTTTACTTTTATTCCAACAGATAATATAATTTTATACGAATTATGATTTTTTTAAAAAAATAAATTTTTAATTTTAATTTTACTTTAATAAATAACATAATAGAACATGAATTTTGGTTATAAAATTCATGTTCTATTATGAATAACTTAAACCCCTTGTTTATTTTTTAATTTTATTCCAATAGAGTATAATTGCATATTAATTACAATTATTTTAAAAAAAATAAATTTTTATTATTAATTTTATTTCAACAAATGATACAATAGAACACGAGTTTTAGTTGTAAAATTTAAAATATATAATATTNATTGATCAATTGAGTTGAATTGAGTTTGAGATTGAAGAATAAGATATATAAACACGAGAAAATCTGATGGCAGAAAAACAAATGGTCAAAAAAGTTTAAAGAGAATTAGACCCTCACCTCTTAAAGTTTGTCACTTAATCACTCAGATTTCTTAACATTTAAAATATTATACACAGACTCTTTGAAGTTTATATGCATGTAACACTTAGACCCTGCCATCAATGTCTGTTATTATATTTGTTAATAAATTACATTCAGACCTTCTGAAGTTTGTAGACATGTAATACTTAGATTTTTCAAATTTAAAATGTTATAACTAGATTAAAAATATTCCAGTTAAAGATTGAATATCAAATATTTTAAATTTTACAACCCAAATTCATGTTCTATTATAACATTTATTGAAATAAAATCAAAAAATAAAAATTTAACTTTTTCTTAAAAAATCATAATTATTATACAATTATACTATCTATTGAAATTTAATTTGATCATTTAAACTACCAAATTACCCCTATTAAAGTTAGAATATATTGTGTATATTATAATTTGACCTCTTATTTATTTTTTACTTTTATTCCAACAGATAATATAATTTTATACGAATTATGATTCTTTTTTAAAAATAAATTTTTAATTTTAATTTTACTTTAATAAATGACATAATAGAACATGAATTTTGGTTATAAAATTCATGTTCTATTATGAATAACTTAAACCCCTTGTTTATTTTTTAATTTTATTCCAATAGAGTATAATTGCATATTAATTACAATTATTTTAAAAAAAATAAATTTTTATTATTAATTTTATTTCAACAAATGATACAATAGAACACGAGTTTTAGTTGTAAAANTTTTTTTTAAAAAAATAAATTTTTATTATTAATTTTATTTCAACAAATGATACAATAGAACATGAGTTTTAGTTGTAAAATTTAAAATATATAATATTTTATTTTTGATTGAAGTATTTTTTGTCTAAATATAATATTTTAAACTTGAGGGATTTAAGTATTATACGCCTATAAACTTAAGGGCTTATGATGCAATTTATTAATAGATATACCAATGGAAATTGACGACAAGGGTTTAAAAGTTATGTGTGTACAAATTTTTAAAAGTATGTGCGTAATATTTTAAATGTTAAGGAATTTAATTGATTAAATGACAAATTTTAATAGAGCTGGATATATTTTTTCCAAAAATTTATGAAGGTGGGAATTTGAGTTGGACAAATATCTTGCAATGGTAGGATTGGGCTACAATACCGAAATTCTTTTTTCGGTATGCTACCGAAATTTTATTTGGGCCATTGATGTAATTTATCTATTTTTCTAGTCGTTGATGAGTTTAAAAGTGGGATACCGGTTACATGGTACACCGATAATGAAAAACAGTAGTGGAAAACAGTTGAATTTAACAAATAACCTTCCCGAAAAAGTTGCAACCTCTAACTTAAAAAATTGGAACTCCTCCCCCTAAGAGTTGGAACTTCTACCAAAAAACTTAGAATTCCTCCCCCAAGAGTTGGAATCCCTACCAAAAAAATTGAAACCCCTCCCCTTAACAGTTGTAACCTCTATCAAAAAAGTTGGAACCCCTCCCCCAAGAGTTGGAACCCCTACCCAAAAAAGTTGAAATCTCTACCCAAAAAATTGAAACTTCTACCCAAAAAAGTTGGAACCCCTACCCAAAAAAGTTGAAACCCATTTCCCAAGAGTTGAATCCCTACCCAAAAAAGTTGGAATCTTTACTCAAAAAGTTGGAACCCCTCCCCTAAGAGTTGGAACCCCTACCCAAAAAAGTTGGAATCCTTTCCCCCAAGAGTTGGAACCCCCTCCCCCAAGTGTTGTAACCGCTATCCAAAAAGTTGGAACTCCTGCCCATAAAAGTTGGAACATCTCCCACTAAGAATTGGAACCCTACTAAAAAAAGTTAGAACCCCTCCCCCAAGAGTTGGAACCTCTATCCAAAAAGTTAGAACTCCCACCCAAAAAAGTTGAAACACCTACTCAAAACAGTTGGAACCCCTACCTCCAAAAGTTGGAACCCCTACCCAAAAAAGTTGGAACCTCTCCCCCAAAGTCCCTCCCCAAAAAGTCAGAACCCCTACCCAAAAAAGTTGAAACCCTTCCCCCAAGAGTTGGAACCTCTACCCAAAAAAATTGAAACCCCTACCCAAAAAAGTTGAAACTCCTCTTCCAAAGAGTTGGAACTCCTACCCCAAAAAGTTGAAACCTCTACCCAAAATAGTTGAAACCCATCCCCCAAAAGTTAGAACCTCTATGCAAAAAAACTGGAACCCTTACCGAAAAAAGTTGGAACCCTTCCCCCCAAGAGTTGGAACCCATCGCCCAAAAAGTTGGAACCCCTTCCCAAGAGTTGAAACCTCTATCCAAAAAAGTTGGATCCCCCACCCAAAAAGGTTGAACCCCTCCCCAAAAAAGTTGGAACCCTCCTCAAAAAAATTGGAACCCCTCCCCCATGAGTTGGAACCTCTACCCAAAAGGTTGGAACCCCTACCCAAAAAAGTTGGAACCCTTACCAAAACAATTGAAATCCCTACCCCCAAGAGTTGGAACCCCTATATAAAAAGTTAGAACCCTCCCCCAAAAAGTTGAAATTTTTACCCAAAAAAGTTGAAACCCCTACACAAAAAAGTTGGAACATCCCCCTTAAAAAGTTGGAACCCCTACCCAAAAAAGTTAGAGCCTCTACCCCAGGAGTTAGAAAATCTCACAATAAAAGTTAGAACCCTCCAAAAGTTGGAATCTGCTGAAAAACTTGCAACCCTGAAAAAGTTGGTACAAAAAAATTATAATTCAATTCAAAAAAATTTGAAACCTCAAGCAAAAATTAGAACCCTACTCTACCCAACAGTTAGAACTAACCCAAAAAGTTATAACTTAATTAAAAAAATTGAAACGGGAACTAAAAATATAAACTACTGCATAAAAGTTTAAACTCTATCCCAAAAATTAGAATCACCCAAAACAATATAATCCAATCTTAAAAAATTAAACCTCATACCAAAAGTTTATAACCCAATCCAAAATAATTGAAATTTGGTCAAAACAATTGTAATCTACCTAATCCGAGTCACCAAAAAAATTAGAACTCAATCCAAAAAAAGTTATAACCCCGACTCAAATAGTTGGAAGCATTATTTACAATTCTTTTAATTATTTGATTTTATTCATTATTTATTTGTTACTAATAAAAAATGGGACTATTTAAAAAATATTGAATATTTTTGGACATTAGGATTTTTTTGATTATTTAAGGAATAAAAGTGTGATAATTAAGGGATAAAATAGATAAAAGTGTGATAGTTAAGGAATAAAAGGGATAAAAGTGTGATATTAACCCTCGATTGGTCTCCCATTTTTTCGGCCGGTCCTTATTCTTCACACATAAATTACACTTACACCTCACATATTACAATATATTAATTTTTTATTTTCTAAAGTAAATGTTGTCGTCCACAAACCACAAAAACTTTATATTCTTTTATTTAAAATTCTTTTAATTATTTGATTTTATTCATTATTTATTTGTTGTTAATAAAAAAATGGGAATATTTAAAAAATATTGAATATTTTTGGACAATAGAATTTTTTGATTATTTAAGGGATAAAAGTGTGATAGTTAAGGCTAAAAGGGATAAAAGTGTAATATTAACCCCGATCGGTCTCCCATTTCTTCGGTAGGTCCTTGTTAACACTTACACCCCACATATTACAATATATTATTTTTTTTATTTTCTTAATGAATATTTTCGTCCACAAATCACAAAAACCTTATCTTCTCCCTCCATCCACTTTCCTGTCTAAACGATTATTACTGCTTTTGCCTTCCCTCCATCTCTTTCACCATACAAAAAGTATTTGTTTGTTTCGTTTTGGTTTTGTTGAGTCTGCGAGGACGAGGTATTGTAAAACTCCATTACTTTGTCTTTGATAATCCTCCATTGCTTACCTTGGTGATCCAACTCTTGACTTGTTATGATATAATGTGAGTGAACACTTTTTTTAGTTAATAGCGTAATTTATATGGTGAAGCCTGATTGATGGTTTATTTTATGTTTAGGGTAAAGAAGGACCACGAAGCTGAAGCTATTAGGGTGAAAAAGGAACATGAAGCTGAAGATATTAAGTTATCTTGCCCAACAACCTCCTGACTTTTTTACTAGTGGGAGATTGTTTTTAATCTAAATGCTAAATTATTTGTGTTGATCTTATTTTTTATTCAAATGATCTAATCGATACTTGTTTTCACTATAGCAAGGATTGTCTGAAGACAATCAAATGGAAGGAAATAAAAAAATTGGACCATGGGGTATAAATAATATTATGTTGATCTTTATTTTTTATTCCAATAATTTTATTAATGCTTGTTTCCACTTTACCAAGGACTGTTTGTCTTCATCTCATGTTGTACAACCTTTCGCTACTCAATCATCAGGCCATGAAAGAACTTGACATCCAATGGAAGAATTTGAAACATGGCGAGAGAGAAAAATATTTAGAGATGTCGAAGTCATCAAAAGAAGAGTATAGTCGTAAAGGGAATTGTAACAGAAAAGAAAAGGTTCAAAACCATAATATTAGATGGTTTATCTATTTTTTTTTTCTTATACAACTGTTTGAAATTATAGCTCGGAATAAGATATTCTCCGGGAATAATTGTGAAACTAATACAAAGGTTAAGTAAAGCACAAAAAAAGGCCGTTGAAGATATTGGATTTGGAGGCTTGTTACGGTTCAAATGCAAAGTACTGAGAAGGGATTTGTGCGCTTGGTTGGTTGGACAGTTTGACCCNTCGGATTTGGAGGCTTGTTATGGCTCAAATGCAAAGTACTGAGAAGGGATTTGTGCGCTTGGTTGGTTGGACAGTTTGACCCGATATCATGTGTTTTGATCATTCACGGAAAATCCCTTAAGTTGTCTCCCTTGGATGTGGAATATATATTGGAATTGAAATATGGAGGGATAAACGTGGACACGAGTGGCTCAGTCGAAAAAATAAATGGATTGTGTAAGTCAATGTTCACTGGAATGAAGGATATTCCTTTGAAATATTTGAATGAAAAATTATAGGAAATGAGAGAAGATTCACAGGACTTTCTCCATGTCTTTGTGTTATTTTCACTTGGATGTTTACTGTGTCTTTCAACAAAGAATTCCATTAATAGTTCATTCCTCTATTTTGTGGTAGAAGTTGATTCTTTGGGAGAGAAGAACTAGACAAAGTTGGTATTTGATGCCCTCCTAGAGGGAGTGCAACGATATAAGACAAATGAACAAAATAACATTAGTGGTTGTTTATTGATTTTGAAAGTAATGAAATGATTAATTGACATATTAATAAATTTATACATTGTGATTGCAATTATTTTTGTAATTGAGAATAATTGTTTATTGTAGGTTTTTTATCTGCAGCACGTCACTCGCCAAGGGGTTTCCCTTGTGCCAATTAAAAAGTGTCAAACTATTCTGCATATCGCATCATGTGGTGATGTGGAAATCAAAGAGGGTGTGACACTATTAAAAAAATTGAAAAGTCTGAAACAGGTAGAGGTATTATGTTACAGCACTTAAATGATGTGTATGTATTTCAATTTGAATATAAATTTTGTATGTTGAAAATTATTGTTTTAGGTTCCAATTGTAGGAGTACATCCTATCAGTGCACGCCCACCTGAACCAAACATAGGACCACCTCGTGCAGGCACACCTAAACAAAACATAGTGCCACCTAATGCAGGTGCACCTGAACCAAACATAGTGTCACCTTGTACCCTGACTGAAGAAAAATCAAATGTATGTGTTACAAATACAAATGTTATATATGAAACAATATTTATAATTTTGTGTTGAAGAATATAATTTGATATTTTTTTCAGTCGTTGGAGCAAAGATTTTCTGCCATGAAAAAATCAATGGAGGAAATAATGACTAATCAAGAAAATTTATCTACCAAAATCGCCTCAATGGCATGCATGCTGCATAAAATCATGGATGCCATGACAGAACTTAAACGTCCCAACTACCAACATAAATTTGAGAATAATAAAAGAAGCAATAAAAAAGCACCGAATGAATCCGACCATGAAAATCGGGCATTGTTCTCACTTCAAATGGTTCAAACACCAGATATAAAGGCCCTGAAAGATAAACCAAGACAAACTTTAAACAAGTTGGTATACAGACATGACCTTCCACAGGGTTCATGCTTCCACTCATGTACTCAACAAAAATACACCCCAATATTTTGCGAAGAATTTCGAAGAGGAAGCCTTTGAGATACTTGAAATCACCATTCTACATTTTGAAGGTATGACAACATTATACCATCTTTATTATTATTAAATCTCATTATTTGGTTGTAAATCTATGTATTATTTTGTTAAGCAGAATGTTCAAAGGAGAAAGTATCTAAAAAATCAGATATTAATGAATATGGATAGATCTATAGAAGAGAATGTTCAAATTGAGGATGTGAATGTGAATGAAAATAATGAAGAGGATGTGGATATGGATAATGAGGATAAGAAAGGAATTAATGATGAAGAGGAGGAGGAGGAGGAAATAAATGAAAATAAGAATAAATAAACAATTACATCAGGGGGATTATTGGATACGGAGAAGGAGAGTGTGACAACAAGTAACATAACACAACTGTCCAATTATTATTAACTATTTATATTTTATTACTAGACTTCAGACTCTCTGTATTTTATAAGCCAGATTTTAGACTCTAGTACTGCCTGGAACCCATCATTAGGTATGGAGTATCCACCAATCGACAAAATAATTGCTGATGACAAATTGTTTGTCTTCAGTTACATATTTAACACAAACCTTGAAATGAGGTATCTACTATATTTTGTTTCTTGAACACTTTATTATTAGAGCATCATAAAGTACTAATTCAATTCTTTAACGATACAGGTATTGGTGAGTATTGAAACTTGTTATGCGTCGAGAGGAGTAATGATTGAAACCTTAAAACCAACAAAATGACTAATAGATGTTGTGAGTTAGATAGACACTTATTTAGTATAATTTTAATATTGACTAATATGATAATATTGTGGCTAACATGAGACTGTTGTGAGTTTGATTTTCTATTGTTTGACCTCTTGAAGATATTAAATTTGACACCATATCCGATTCCCAAGTCCGTCAAGATTAATCTATTTACAAAAAAGTCACTGTGGTACCTACTAACATGGTTTTTAGTAATGATTCATTTCACATTTATAAATTTAAAAAATGTTTCAAACTCTCAATGTCTGCTCATACTTCTCTCCAATACCCAACAAAAAACATTCAAAGGAACATACAAAGAAAAAACGTATGAGTTGCTTGAATTCCAAAGGTACTTTATTTCACAGTTCAAAGATTGTGAAAATGTATGTAGTTGGTTCATTCTTTGAACTATTTTTTGCTCTATTTATGATGGATCATTTATACAATAATATCTGCACATATATAATCGTCAATCTATTTTATGTATAAATGTAGATATATATACCCATCAACGACAAAAATATACATTGGTATCTATGTTTGGTTGATGTAGTGGAACAACAAGTTCTGCTACTCGATTCACTGCCAATACTGCCCAACAAGCATCGATACATTATTGTCAAGAATGTGGTTTATAGACTTCGTCATTTCAGATTCCACCTTAGGTTCTCTGTTTCGATTGCATTGTTGTCCATTGCATGTTGGATATTCGATTGCATTGTTGTCCCTCTGCATCCTTCAAGATCTATCCACGTCTCTTGGTCTTCATGCTGGATATTCATCTTCTACCATGCTTCTGGATAAAAGGCTTTCGTTTCTCTTTGTTGTGGCATGAAGTCAGCGCCTGAACATGTGCAAGATCTTCTCTTCTTTGCTATTTTGCAAGTGCTCAAAGGGAGAAGATCTCTCAGAGGTTGTTTCTCTCATCGAAAATGCAAGAGTCTGTGTTTTGGTCTCTTTTGTTCACGCATCTATTCAGCTGTCCTATCTCATACTTTTCTCAACGTGTAAGACTGTTCACCTTCTTCTCTGATAAGCAGGCTTCAAGTTCAGACGTTCAACTCTAACTCCCAGTTCTAGCTCAAGCCTCTAGACCAAGCTTTCAGCTCAAGCTCCAAACTCAAACTCATGCTCTCAGCTCATCAAGCATTCATGGCTGTTTTTTAATGCAGCCCTATTGTGAGCTGAGTTTTAATGTTAGTTTATTGAATTTAATGTTTATTAGGTAAAATTAAGTGTTGATTCGAAGAATTGAATGTTAATTTGGTATAAATTTAATGAATTGAGTATTAATTGGATGAAATTGCATGTTAGTTTGATGTTGATTTGATAAATTAAATATTTATTGAATGATTTTTGATGTTAATTTGATGAATTATAATATAAAAGGTTAAAATTGTAATATCAAAAGGCTAAAAATATAATATTAAAGGTTAGTGTAATATGAAATGATTAAAGTGTAATATTAAACCAGGATTGGTCGTCCATTCCAACGATCGGTCTTAGTAAATTACACTTACACCCTTGAAATATAATAATATTTTTATTTTGTTCCTTATATTTCACCTTCAAGTAATACATTACCTAATTAGAAATATCTATTATTTTTTTGAAGAGAAAATACATAGGGGGCAAAGTAAAATACCTGGGTTAGTAATTGAGATATAGTTATTTTCCCTTAAATATATAATTATATTAATAATTGGGTTAGTAATTGAGACAATTTGAAACTAATGTTTTAGGCTAGGTACCCTTGAAGTATAAAAATATTTTTATTTTGTTCCTTCAAGTAATATTTTTATTCCACATTAGAAACATCTATTATTTTTTTGAAGAGAAAATTCATATGGCAAAGTAAAATAATTTTCCCTTAAATATATAACTATATTAATAATTGGGTTAATAATTGAGGCAAATAGTGGAGGGAATAAAATGAAAAACTCTTTTGACTAGATACCATTTGAACAACCGGTTTCACCAATTTTAAAAACTATGTGTCACCCTTTTACTTTTCAGTATCATACTGAAAAGTAGGTTGATAATATAGTAGTGTTGCCCGCAATGATATCTATATCATTTGGGTGGGTGGCGGGCAGGAGAAGAAAGATGTCCCATCAAGTCTATTAATAGGGGAAAAGTTACTGTACTTAAGAAGTTACTTTATTAAAAATTATAATTATTTAAGGTTAAGTTAAAAAAATTTTAAGTGTAAATTATAATTTTTAAAGGTCATGATCGATCATGATAGATTGTATTTGATAACGAAGTTACAACTTTTAAAAGTTAAGTTACAACTCATAAGAAAGAAATTATAACTGCTCAGGATAAATTCATAATCGATTATATATATCTGTGATTGATCATAATCCCCTCGATCAATCATGAACTTTTTCTGTTAGTTGTAAGTTTTTTCTTTTTAATTGTAATTTGATTATAACTATTATAAGTGGCGATACCGAAGACTTTCCCATTACATAGCAAAGACTTTCCCATTACACAGCGTCTAAACTTCAATTTTCAAACAATGACTTAAGGAGCCAAAGTTTGACAAGGTGGTCAATTTGGAGCTTCTTATACACACCAATCAGGTGGGGTATAGACTAGTCCATTCTAGAAGCAATTGACCAAAAGGGATCGGCANGAGGAGGAGGAAATAAATGAAAATAAGAATAAATAAACAATTACATCAGGGGGATTATTGGATACGGAGAAGGAGAGTGTGACAACAAGTAACATAACACAACTGTCCAATTATTATTAACTATTTATATTTTATTACTAGACTTCAGACTCTCTGTATTTTATAAGCCAGATTTTAGACTCTAGTACTGCCTGGAACCCATCATTAGGTATGGAGTATCCACCAATCGACAAAATAATTGCTGATGACAAATTGTTTGTCTTCAGTNAGTGGCCCAGGATTACAGAGTAAATTTATTAGACTGGTCACAAAAGAATCGACATAATTTCGATAAAATATAATTTAAATATGACAAGAACTAGATTATGTATTATTATAAATGATTTAAATATGAATTAAATAAAATTTAAANATTGGCCCACGATTACAGAGTAAATTTATTAGACTGGTCACAAAAGAATCGACATAATTTCGATAAAATATAATTTAAATATGACACGAACTAGATTATGTATTATTATAAATGATTTAAATATGAATTAAATAAAATTTAAANGTTACATATTTAACACAAACCTTGAAATGAGGTATCTACTATATTTTGTTTCTTGAAAACTTTATTATTAGAGCATCATAAAGTACTAATTCAATTCTTTAACGATACAGGTATTGGTGAGTATTGAAACTTGTTATGCGTCGAGAGGAGTAATGATTGAAACCTTAAAACCAACAAAATGACTAATAGATGTTGTGAGTTAGATAGACACTTATTTAGTATAATTTTAATATTGACTAATATGATAATATTGTGGCTAACATGAGACTGTTGTGAGTTTGATTTTCTATTGTTTGACCTCTTGAAGATATTAAATTTGACACCATATCCGATTCCCAAGTCCGTCAAGATTAATCTATTTACAAAAAAGTCACTGTGGTACCTACTAACATGGTTTTTAGTAATGATTCATTTCACATTTATAAATTTAAAAAATGTTTCAAACTCTCAATGTCTGCTCATACTTCTCTCCAATACCCAACAAAAAACATTCAAAGGAACATACAAAGAAAAAACGTATGAGTTGCTTGAATTCCAAAGGTACTTTATTTCACAGTTCAAAGATTGTGAAAATGTATGTAGTTGGTTCATTCTTTGAACTATTTTTTGCTCTATTTATGATGGATCATTTATACAATAATATCTGCACATATATAATCGTCAATCTATTTTATGTATAAATGTAGATATATATACCCATCAACGACAAAAATATACATTGGTATCTATGTTTGGTTGATGTAGTGGAACAACAAGTTCTGCTACTCGATTCACTGCCAATACTGCCCAACAAGCATCGATACATTATTGTCAAGAATGTGGTTTATAGACTTCGTCATTTCAGATTCCACCTTAGGTTCTCTGTTTCGATTGCATTGTTGTCCATTGCATGTTGGATATTCGATTGCATTGTTGTCCCTCTGCATCCTTCAAGATCTATCCACGTCTCTTGGTCTTCATGCTGGATATTCATCTTCTACCATGCTTCTGGATAAAAGGCTTTCGTTTCTCTTTGTTGTGGCATGAAGTCAGCGCCTGAACATGTGCAAGATCTTCTCTTCTTTGCTATTTTGCAAGTGCTCAAAGGGAGAAGATCTCTCAGAGGTTGTTTCTCTCATCGAAAATGCAAGAGTCTGTGTTTTGGTCTCTTTTGTTCACGCATCTATTCAGCTGTCCTATCTCATACTTTTCTCAACGTGTAAGACTGTTCACCTTCTTCTCTGATAAGCAGGCTTCAAGTTCAGACGTTCAACTCTAACTCCCAGTTCTAGCTCAAGCCTCTAGACCAAGCTTTCAGCTCAAGCTCCAAACTCAAACTCATGCTCTCAGCTCATCAAGCATTCATGGCTGTTTTTTAATGCAGCCCTATTGTGAGCTGAGTTTTAATGTTAGTTTATTGAATTTAATGTTTATTAGGTAAAATTAAGTGTTGATTCGAAGAATTGAATGTTAATTTGGTATAAATTTAATGAATTGAGTATTAATTGGATGAAATTGCATGTTAGTTTGATGTTGATTTGATAAATTAAATATTTATTGAATGATTTTTGATGTTAATTTGATGAATTATAATATAAAAGGTTAAAATTGTAATATCAAAAGGCTAAAAATATAATATTAAAGGTTAGTGTAATATGAAATGATTAAAGTGTAATATTAAACCAGGATTGGTCGTCCATTCCAACGATCGGTCTTAGTAAATTACACTTACACCCTTGAAATATAATAATATTTTTATTTTGTTCCTTATATTTCACCTTCAAGTAATACATTACCTAATTAGAAATATCTATTATTTTTTTGAAGAGAAAATACATAGGGGGCAAAGTAAAATAACTGGGTTAGTAATTGCGATATAGTTATTTTCCCTTAAATATATAATTATATTAATAATTGGGTTAGTAATTGAGACAATTTGAAACTAATGTTTTAGGCTAGGTACCCTTGAAGTATAAAAATATTTTTATTTTGTTCCTTCAAGTAATATTTTTATTCCACATTAGAAACATCTATTATTTTTTTGAAGAGAAAATTCATATGGCAAAGTAAAATAATTTTCCCTTAAATATATAACTATATTAATAATTGGGTTAATAATTGAGGCAAATAGTGGAGGGAATAAAATGAAAAACTCTTTCGACTAAATACTATTTGAACAACCGGTTTCACCAATTTTAAAAACTATGTGTCACCCTTTTACTTTTCAGTACAATACCGAAAAGTAGGTTGATAATATAGTAGTGTTGCCCGCAATGATATCTATATCATTTGGGTGGGTGGCGGGCAGGAGAAGAAAGATGTCCCATCAAGTCTATTAATAGGGGAAAAGTTACTGTACTTAAGAAGTTACTTTATTAAAAATTATAATTATTTAAGGTTAAGTTAAAAAAATTTTAAGTGTAAATTATAATTTTTAAAGGTCATGATCGATCATGATAGATTGTATTTGATAACGAAGTTACAACTTTTAAAAGTTAAGTTACAACTCATAAGAAAGAAATTATAACTGCTCAGGATAAATTCATAATCGATTATATATATCTGTGATTGATCATAATCCCCTTGATCAATCATGAACTTTTTCTGTTAGTTGTAAGTTTTTTCTTTTTAATTGTAATTTGATTATAACTATTATAAGTGGCGATACCGAAGACTTTCCCATTACATAGCAAAGACTTTCCCATTACACAGCGTCTAAACTTCAATTTTCAAACAATGACTTAAGGAGCCAAAGTTTGACAAGGTGGTCAATTTGGAGCTTCTTATACACACCAATCAGGTGGGGTATAGACTAGTCCATTCTAGAAGCAATTGACCAAAAGGGATCGGCAGTGGCCCAGGATTACAGAGTAAATTTATTAGACTGGTCACAAAAGAATCGACATAATTTCGATAAAATATAATTTAAATATGACAAGAACTAGATTATGTATTATTATAAATGATTTAAATATGAATTAAATAAAATTTAAAACAACATAATTTAGACACAAAAAGAAATCCGATATAACACGATTCCCTAAATCTTTCAGTCTCGACTATTGAGACCTAAAAAAGCCAGAATTCAAGTTACTAAAATACACTTCTTAAATATAATTTTTTTAATTTAATAATTATGAGTGTTTGTACTACTTTACTTGCATTTTGATTAANGTCTCGACTATTGAGACCTAAAAAAGCCAGAATTCAAGTTACTAAAATACACTTCTTAAATATAATTTTTTTTAATTTAATAATTATGAGTGTTTGTACTACTTTACTTGCATTTTGATTAANCTGATTCCCAAGTCCGTCAAGATTAATCTATTTACAAAAAAGTCACTGTGGTACCTACTAACATGGTTTTCAGTAATGATTCATTTCACATTTATAAATTTAAAAAATGTTTCAAACTCTCAATGTCTGCTCATACTTCTCTCCAATACCCAACAAAAAACATTCAAAGGAACATACAAAGAAAAAACGTATNCCGATTCCCAAGTCCGTCAAGATTAATCTATTTACAAAAAAGTCACTGTGGTACCTACTAACATGGTTTTTAGTAATGATTCATTTCACATTTATAAATTTAAAAAATGTTTCAAACTCTCAATGTCTGCTCATACTTCTCTCCAATACCCAACAAAAAACATTCAAAGGAACATACAAAGAAAAAACGTATGAGTTGCTTGAATTCCAAATGTACTTTATTTCACAGTTCAAGGACTGTGAAAATGTATGTAGTTGGTTCATTCTTTGAACTATTTTTTGCTCTATTTATGATGGATCATTTATACAATAATATTTGCACATATATAATCGTCAATCTATTTTATGTATAAATGTAGATATATATACCCATNAAAGGAACATACAAAGAAAATACGTATGAGTTGCTTGAATTCCAAAGGTACTTTATTTCACAGTTCAAAGATTGTGAAAATGTATGTAGTTGGTTCATTCTTTGAACTATTTTTTGCTCTATTTATGATGGATCATTTATACAATAATATCTGCACATATATAATCGTCAATCTATTTTATGTATAAATGTAGATATATATACCCATCAACGACAAAAATATACATTGGTATCTATGTTTGGTTGATGTAGTGGAACAACAAGTTCTGCTACTCGATTCACTGCCAATACTGCCCAACAAGCATCGATACATTATTGTCAAGAATGTGGTTTATAGACTTCATCATTTCAGATTCCACCTTAGGTTCTCTGTTTCGATTGCATTGTTGTCCATTGCATGTTGGATATTCGATTGCATTGTTGTCGCTCTGCATCCTTCAAGATCTATCCACGTCTCTTGGTCTTCATGCTGGATATTCATCTTCTACCATGCTTCTGGATAAAAGGCTTTCGTTTCTCTTTGTTGTGGCATGAAGTCAGCGCCTGAANCATGTTGGATATTCGATTGCATTGTTGTCCCTCTGCATCCTTCAAGATCTATCCACGTCTCTTGGTCTTCATGCTGGATATTCATCTTCTACCATGCTTCTGGATAAAAGGCTTTCGTTTCTCTTTGTTGTGGCATGAAGTCAGCGCCTGAACATGTGCAAGATCTTCTCTTCTTTGCTATTTTGCAAGTGCTCAAAGGGAGAAGATCTCTCAGAGGTTGTTTCTCTCATCGAAAATGCAAGAGTCTGTGTTTTGGTCTCTTTTGTTCACGCATCTATTCAGCTGTCCTATCTCATACTTTTCTCAACGTGTAAGACTGTTCACCTTCTTCTCTGATAAGCAGGCTTCAAGTTCAGACGTTCAACTCTAACTCCCAGTTCTAGCTCAAGCCTCTAGACCAAGCTTTCAGCTCAAGCTCCAAACTCAAACTCATGCTCTCAGCTCATCAAGCATTCATGGCTGTTTTTTAATGCAGCCCTATTGTGAGCTGAGTTTTAATGTTAGTTTATTGAATTTAATGTTTATTAGGTAAAATTAAGTGTTGATTCGAAGAATTGAATGTTAATTTGGTATAAATTTAATGAATTGAGTATTAATTGGATGAAATTGCATGTTAGTTTGATGTTGATTTGATAAATTAAATATTTATTGAATGATTTTTGATGTTAATTTGATGAATTATAATATAAAAGGTTAAAATTGTAATATCAAAAGGCTAAAAATATAATATTAAAGGTTAGTGTAATATGAAATGATTAAAGTGTAATATTAAACCAGGATTGGTCGTCCATTCCAACGATCGGTCTTAGTAAATTACACTTACACCCTTGAAATATAATAATATTTTTATTTTGTTCCTTATATTTCACCTTCAAGTAATACATTACCTAATTAGAAATATCTATTATTTTTTTGAAGAGAAAATACATAGGGGGCAAAGTAAAATAACTGGGTTAGTAATTGCGATATAGTTATTTTCCCTTAAATATATAATTATATTAATAATTGGGTTAGTAATTGAGACAATTTGAAACTAATGTTTTAGGCTAGGTACCCTTGAAGTATAAAAATATTTTTATTTTGTTCCTTCAAGTAATATTTTTATTCCACATTAGAAACATCTATTATTTTTTTGAAGAGAAAATTCATATGGCAAAGTAAAATAATTTTCCCTTAAATATATAACTATATTAATAATTGGGTTAATAATTGAGGCAAATAGTGGAGGGAATAAAATGAAAAACTCTTTCGACTAAATACTATTTGAACAACCGGTTTCACCAATTTTAAAAACTATGTGTCACCCTTTTACTTTTCAGTACAATACCGAAAAGTAGGTTGATAATATAGTAGTGTTGCCCGCAATGATATCTATATCATTTGGGTGGGTGGCGGGCAGGAGAAGAAAGATGTCCCATCAAGTCTATTAATAGGGGAAAAGTTACTGTACTTAAGAAGTTACTTTATTAAAAATTATAATTATTTAAGGTTAAGTTAAAAAAATTTTAAGTGTAAATTATAATTTTTAAAGGTCATGATCGATCATGATAGATTGTATTTGATAACGAAGTTACAACTTTTAAAAGTTAAGTTACAACTCATAAGAAAGAAATTATAACTGCTCAGGATAAATTCATAATCGATTATATATATCTGTGATTGATCATAATCCCCTTGATCAATCATGAACTTTTTCTGTTAGTTGTAAGTTTTTTCTTTTTAATTGTAATTTGATTATAACTATTATAAGTGGCGATACCGAAGACTTTCCCATTACATAGCAAAGACTTTCCCATTACACAGCGTCTAAACTTCAATTTTCAAACAATGACTTAAGGAGCCAAAGTTTGACAAGGTGGTCAATTTGGAGCTTCTTATACACACCAATCAGGTGGGGTATAGACTAGTCCATTCTAGAAGCAATTGACCAAAAGGGATCGGCAGTGGCCCAGGATTACAGAGTAAATTTATTAGACTGGTCACAAAAGAATCGACATAATTTCGATAAAATATAATTTAAATATGACAAGAACTAGATTATGTATTATTATAAATGATTTAAATATGAATTAAATAAAATTTAAAACAACATAATTTAGACACAAAAAGAAATCCGATATAACACGATTCCCTAAATCTTTCAGCCTCGACTATTGAGACCTAAAAAAGCCAGAATTCAAGTTACTAAAATACACTTCTTAAATATAATTTTTTTAATTTAATAATTATGAGTGTTTGTACTACTTTACTTGCATTTTGATTAATTTTCTCTTTGATTTAATAAAAAATAAATCATTCACGCTGAAATTAAAATTTGTACTGCTAATAAATGTACCTTAATATGAAAAACTTTTGAATCTCTATTTTACCTTTATAAATAATTGTAAAGACTACTATATCATTTCACAATTAAATATCGAAATTATCATTATATTCTTATGTATTTAAATCTCCAAATTATCTCTAACGTCTTTTTTAATTATCTATTTACTATGTATAAATATCAATTTTTATATAAAAAAAAATTGATCGGCAATATTACCCTTAAAAAATATATATCATTATATTTTGAATAAAGTATTCAAAAAACCTTTAAAAATTTCATCAATCAAATATTACTCTTCTTATATGCAAATATAACATTATGCTTATATTTGTGTATTTTTTTTCATCGAAAAGTTTAACTTTTTTATTTTTAAGATAAAAAATAATCATATATATAATTTTTTAAAATTATGCTACATCAGTATAATTTTTCAATAACAATAAACTTTATAAATTGTATTAAGATTTTATGTGAAAATATATATTGTAATGTATTTTTAGGTAAAACTTAAATTTTTTTAAAAAAATTTAAGTTTGAATAATTTGAATTTTTTTTAAAATTTTTAAGTAAAACTTAAATTTTTTAGAGTAGTATATTAAATTCTATCTCATTTCACCTAACAAATTCCTAATTATAGTAAGGTTTCAATATGATTAATTTGTTAACAATTACTTTTATTTTATTAAAGAAATTATAAATAGAATCCTAAAAAAATGAATTTCAAAAAAATTAAAATTTTTAAACATTACTAAAAAAATCGATCTCAATCACAAAATTTTAAAAAAAAATATAATTTTAAGTATTCCTCATTTTTTTAATCTTTCCTTCCTTATAATTAGAACAAATAATTTTGATGACATATAAAATTTTTATAATCCTATAATATAATATAAACAGTAAAAATTAATTTTGATAAATTTGAGACAATATTTAATTCAAATACACATATTTAAACTATTCACGTACAATGCACATAGTGCATTACTAGTATTCATAAAAGTTAAATTCTGACTTAATCCAAGTTATTGCCACGATTTGCTTGGCTTGGAATTGGGATAAGATGAAATCAATTGGTTTGATGGGTTGAATTATTGAATCCCAAAATCAAACACGCGTTGCCTTGAAGGAAGCTTCTATTAAAACATGTATCAGGCCAAAAAAAACAGAAAAATCCTTAGAGGTTGTTGACTTGAAGGAAGCTTCTATTAAAACATTGTTCAAGCCAAAAAAAAAATCCTTAGAGGTTGTTGACTTTGGATTGTGTCGTTGATTTCAATTGAGTCATAGTTTTGGTGTCATTCCCGATGAAAAGGGATTGGTTTTATGGTCGTCCTTTTATGGATTTGAAATTCGTAGCCCTGAGAAATTTTCATGAGTCAATGGTTTAAAATTAGGGGAATTGTGCTTTGCACTTCAAAAAATTTAAAATTTCTCATTTTTTAGGCTGAAAAATTAATTTTCTAATAGTACACCTTAAATATATTAAAAATATTATAATATAATTTTTTTTATTAACTTCTGTTGCTTATTTTGTCAAAAAGAAAGTTGATGGAAAAGTCATATTGCAACACTTTTAATACATTTATATTCTATTTGGTAAGAGAGATGAAAAATTGGAAGGATAAAAAAGTACAAGAATAGATTTTTCATCATTTGAGAAAAAAATATATTTTTTCTCTTTTTTGTTTAGTACAATGGATGGAAAGTTGAAAAAAATTAATTTTTTATTATTTGGTATTGAAAGAAAAGTGGAAGGAAAAAAAGATGTATATACTTAATTTACCATTATACCCTTACATACAAAAAATAAATTTATATTATGAATAAAATTTTCAAGTTTTAAAAATGTTCAATTCGTTTTTATATAGTTATAAAAATAAATATATAAATAAAAATATGAATAGAAGAGATAATAGCCAAAACACATAAATATGAAAAATATGTGTGATAGGATATTTAGAAGTATACAGATTTTGAATTGGAATTATTACTTAATATTTAAAAGTATATCCAATTGCAAAAAAGTTAATTTGCCCCAAAAGTAGATTGATTTTAACTTTCCTCCCATTTTCCTCACAATTTTGGAAGAAAAAAAATGGGCCAGAGAGAAGCAATTTCCCTCATATTTTCCTTCACCTCCTATTTTCCTTTAGAGTCAAATAATGGAAACTCTTTCTTTCTATCCTATTTTTTTTCTTCCATTTTTCAACCAGCAACTTTTTATCAAACCAAACACACTATCGGGATGTATTGTAAAAAATTGAATTTTTGGGAGTACAAAATAAGAATTACTAAATCTTTTCGGGGGTACAAAATAAAATTCACCCTTTAAATAGGTATATCGGGTTTGGTGTGTATTGTAGAAATTTACTGACTAATGAAATCACTTCTATAATTTACACAAAATTTTAAATTTTACAAGTGACCACCTTTGCTGATGCTGCAACCCAAGTATTTAGTGGGATTTTCCCAATCTCTCTAAATCGGTTTTTCATTCAATTATATATATATATATATATATTGTTTAAGTTGATTCAATTATATTTCCAACACTTTTTTTAAGGTCCTAAATTTCACTATCTTTTTTTCGTTCCACCGTCAAGGGTATGCGAGTTAGTTTACGCACATCTCGACTAATTTTCATCTTAGTCCGATCAATGACAGGTCATTCACACTGGAACTAAAGTATTTATAAGGAATAAATCACTCATGGCCTGTCCCCAAGAAAGGGCCAAAATTTGAACTTATGACGTCTGAATTTACAACTCGTTCCTATTGCCACTTCAACTATCCTTCGGAGTTTAAATTTTACTTATGTTGGTCTCTTTTGATTTTTTTTTGAACAATGTTAGACCATCTTCAATCCTTACCAAAAAAAAAGGTAAAAAAACTCTTAAAAACCTTCTTTCAATGCTACATCCATATTCGTACAAAATGAAAGGAAATCTTTTTTTTAAACTGAAATCAAGGGAGACCATTTTTAAACCCAAATATTTAATGATTGGATTACACTTTCTTTTAAATATTTAATGATTATATTTTATCTTTTTTTAAATTTAGGTCGGTCTTCATTTAAATTTGAAATTTCTTTCATTTAAAAAAAAGTTTGTCAATTGGGCACGTCTATATGAAATCAAATTTTTTATCCTTTTTTTTTAGTTAAATTTGAGTTAAAATTTAAGTCTCCGTTGGAGATGATCTTAAAGTTAGCTCGACTCAATCATTCGATACGGAATTAATAAATTTAAATTTAATAAATTTAGAAAATAATAGGTGAATTCACTTTTTATCGGTAATTAATGGGAAAGGAATTTGCAAAGGATTTTTTTTTATATAAAAAAAAGGCTAGAATTAGGAAAGTCAAAGTCTGTTTTTTTTTTTCTTCAAAAATGACGGCTCGGAATTGTTTACTGAAATAATTTTCAAAAGACTACAGTTGGTTTTCCTGTAGTAAGAAAATGGCCATCTCCCTGTTGATTGTAGGAAAACAGCTTATACCCTGATCAGAACACTCAACACTCGAAGCTTTTTCAACTATGGCGAAGAATGAAAAAAGCCACACAAACCCAACTTTTATTCTCATTTTACTATGTTTTTGCATGGGAAGCTCTATTACGTATGCGCAGAGAGACACAATCAGACCAGGGGAAGCCCTTAATTTCACAGAGCAGTTGGTTTCTGCCAATGGAGTTTTCAGATTAGGGTTCTTCAGCCTCGGAGATTATAATCGTTATTTGGGTATATGGTACACTGACTCTCCTAACCTCAGAGTTTGGATGGCAAACCGCGAGAGTCCTGTGGTTGGCCGCATTGGAAATCTTACCTTGGATAACAATGGCATGTTGAAGATTATGGTAGTGGGAGCAAATCAATTTCCACTGAATTCTAATTCTCAATCTGCCCAAAATTCCTCGGCTACTCTTAATGATTTGGGTAATTTTGTGTTGACGGAGTTGAATCCAGATGGGTCGGCCAAGCTGGTGTTGTGGCAGAGCTTTGATTACCCTACAAACGCCTTCTTGCCTGGTATGAAAATGGGTATGGATTTTCGGACAGGGAAGAAGTGGGCAATTACTTCTTGGTTAAGCAATTTAGTTCCAGCTTCAGGAGCTGTGAGTCTGCAATGGAACCACACAACAGATGGTACAAACACAGGGCAAATAGTGATGAAACATAGAGGAAAAGACTACTGGACAACTGGCCTCTTCAACACTGCTGACCAGACGTTTGAAAATATTCGATGGTGGAGGAACAGTGATGAATTTAGCATCAATATTTACAAGTTCACCGTTGTTTCCAATGAGAACGAGAGCTACATAACTTTTACTGTCCCTAAAGGTACTATTTCAAGGTGGGTATTGAGTGCAGATGATGGGTTCACCTTCACCGGTGACGGGACAGAACCGAGAATCGGGCCGATAGTTCCATGTAATGGGGTCGGATCATATTCAGGTTGTTTGGTAGCGAGGCCACCGAATTGTAGGAGTAGCAGTGAAATTTTCGTGCCACAAACTATTAGTCTTTCAGGGGGTGTTTCGTACGCGGATCAAAATTCGAGCTTGGGTCTCAGTGATTGTTGGGACCAATGCTGGGAGAATT
The DNA here is from genome assembly GCA_963454935.2 of Ilex paraguariensis. Lineage (NCBI taxonomy): Eukaryota > Viridiplantae > Streptophyta > Magnoliopsida > Aquifoliales > Aquifoliaceae > Ilex > Ilex paraguariensis. The sequence continues at coordinate 95,116 of CAUOFW020004036.1, read as the reverse complement.
GTTCCTGTATTGGTTATAATACCTTTCACACTAATAGAACTGGCTGCCAGTATTGGAGTGGTGGATTGACCGTTGTAGAAGGAATAATCGGTTCTTGGACCACCATCTTTGCTTTGAACTCGACTCTGAATGGGACATCATCGAACAATAATAGCAACGCATCAAAATCGGGTGAAACCTCTCTCTCTCTCTGTTCATATATATAATATTTGATTGCATAATCAGCTTAGCTTGTCTTAATCTTTTCATTGTTAATGTGTTATTCAATTTCAGGCAATCGTTGGTGGATACGGATGATTGTTTCTATACTGGGTGTTTTTCTTATACTTCTCTTGGGATCCTTATGCTATCTAAGGAGGAAAAAGCTCAAAGGTCATCTAGAGTTTATGCACTTTTTATTTATACTTTTCTTGGAAAGTCTTATTTATACTTTGCTTTCTGGAGATAGTAAGTTTTCTCATGTGGTTAATAAGTGTATCCTTGAATTGTTTACACCACAGAAGAGAAGGAAAGATACCAAGAAGAGATACTGCTTGAATTAGATAGACTTGATCCCAAAGAGATTGGACATGCTGGGAAGTATGCAGTGAAAAAATTCAGTTTTGCTTCCGTTGTGGCTGCCACCAATAATTTTTCGAATGAAAATAAACTTGGAGAGGGTGGTTTTGGTCCTGTTTATAAGGTAAATTTTGGGTTGGTTTCTGAAATTGACAAAGAAACAAATTTGATTAATGACTAAATTTGAAGCTTACCCACAAATAATTATTGCAGGGACGATTGCCTGAGGGAAAAGAAATAGCAGTGAAGAGACTATCAAGGGGATCGGGACAAGGGCTAGTGGAGTTCAAGAATGAGATTATTCTAATTGCCAAACTCCAACATATGAATCTCGTTAGGCTTTTGGGTTGCTGTGTCTATAGAGACGAAAACATGTTAATATATGAGTACATGCCCAACAAAAGCTTGGATTGCTTCCTCTTTGGTCAGTTGGACTATCAATTTCAAGTTTTCCATTTTCTTCTCTTTAAATTGTGTCCAAATCAGAGCTAAATGTGCCCACCAAATTCTGCAGACTCATTTAAAAAGAAATTACTGGACTGGAAGAAACGTTATATTATCATCGAGGGGATTGCTCAAGGACTCCTCTACTTGCATAAATATTCAAGGCTAAGAATTATTCACCGAGACTTGAAAGCGAGTAACATCTTGCTCGACGATGATATGAACCCAAAAATTTCTGATTTTGGGATGGCCAGAATTTTTGGGCGAAATGAATCTCAAGCAAACACAGAGAGAATCGTTGGCACATAGTAAGATTGCGTACTTCTGAAGTTTTTCCTTAACTATTTAACTTTGTTAGGGGCTCTAAATTTCATTACCGTCGAATGCAGTGGTTATATGTCACCTGAGTATGCTAGGGAGGGCATTTTCTCAGAGAAATCAGATGTTTACAGTTTTGGAATTTTATTGTTGGAGATTGTGAGTGGGAGAAAGAATGGAAGCATTCTTCTTGACGATCGCTCCACGAATCTTGTTGGACATGTAAGTTAACTTATTTTACATAATTTATTCATCTCATTTGTAGTCCAAACTTGGGTTTTATATGTTAAAAAAAAAATACTGTTTTTCAGGCATGGGTGTTCTGGCAAGAAGGTAACATCTTGAAGCTGGTGGATTCAACACTAGGTGATTCTTGTTCTCTTCCACAAGCATTGAGATGCATACAGGTGGGTCTCTTGTGTGTACAAGAGAGTGCAGTGGAAAGACCAACAATGTCTGATGTTATTTCCATGCTGGCTAATGAAACCATGCCTCTTCCAGACCCAGACATTCCTTCAAATTCCTCTCAGAAAAGTGATACACCGGGTTGCTCCACAAATATATCTATCACTCGGGTGGAGGCCCGTTAGAGGTTACAACTTCAATTAACATAAAGTTGATAACCAAGAATTTGGATAACCTATACTATTTTTTACTTTAGTTTTCCTCAATAATTGGATTATATTATAAATGTGTCATCAAGACATATTGAAAAAAATGTATTCGATGAGATATGGATTTAATAACAAATATTTAGTTTGCTACAGTGACAACATCATCTCAAGTCTTGTGTAAAACTAATTTTCTTTTCCTCCTTTTTCTTATGTTTCGATTTTCAAGTGCAAAGTAAATGTGTTTATGCAAGTGAACATATAGAGGAAATGTAACACGATAGAAGAGTTCACTCCACCGCATAAGAGCCTTGAACCTACCATGACCATCATCCACAATCGATTTTCGTTCTCTTCCTTGCCTAGTAAGACGGATCAAAGAAACTGATGGCGGCTTAAACATCGAGTGAGAAGAAGACTTTGTTTCTCCTAATCGTTTGTTGACTTCATATTTTGATTTGGTCGTTTGTTCACTTCATGTTCTGACTTGGTATCTCTCTCTCATTTTCACTTGTACATAGACACTCACTCAAGTCTCCTTCCCATTTTTAGAATTTGAAACAATTAAGGGTGTGTTTGATAACGTCGTCAATTCTCTGTTTTTTTAAAAAAAAGCATAAACAATTTTTATATATCTTCATGTATATGGTTAAAACAAAAAAACTTATTTGGTTGTTATTTCGATTATGAGAAATTATGAAAACGAAAACAAAAAATTCATTTGTTAACCACTTCAATTTTTCCTCTGAATAGGTTTTTTAATTATTTCTCCGCCAAAAAAAATATATATATATCGTAGTTTATTACAAATAGGATTACAACATATAATTCATACTATTAGAAAATGAGCAATGCTACTGGGACATAATTTGAGAACATAATGAATTGTCACTAATGAAATGATAATGAATTCATTTAATGCTACAATGAGACCTATCATTAAATACAATTTCACTATCATTTCATTGGTGACAACTTATTATGTCCCCAAATTATGTTTCAATAGCATTAGTGTTAGAAAATTATCCCACACTTCATACACATCCCATAATCCATAGTCCTACTTTCTCTAATACCTTCTCACTTAATCAAAATCCCAATAATCAGTACATCCTACGGCCCATGACCTATTGAGAATTCCTTAATTGATTCTACTGGCTTATCAATGATGCTTGAAGGTTCAAATATTTGTTTGTCTTTAAATGCTCTGTAGATCCTCTATGCTCTGCAATATTTTAACCCACAAAAGAGAAGTAGAATTTTACCAAAACACATCAATTATCATCCTTTCTTTAGCTGAAAATCCAACACCACATAAGAACTCGACTAACATCCAAAATAAGTATCTTAGTGATACGTGTCATATCTACCATCTCAAGTTTTCATTAGTTTGTTGCAGAAAAATTTATTATAACCATGGAGACCTAAGAACTTTTGGTTTAATTTATTAGACTTAGAATACTTGAAATATTTGTGAGTGAAAAGGGATACTCAAATTAAGAGTAGAGCCCCGTATATATATCCAAAAATAATACAGGGTGACTTAAACATCCTTGTAGTTTAGGCAAAATATAAAAATCATAGTAAGGGTAAAAAAGGGAAAAGAAATCCTAATAAACTAGACTATCTATACTCCAACACTCCCCCTCAAGCTAGGCGCAAAAATGTCAACTAAGTCAAGTTTGACAACGGAGTCCCGAAGAATAGACAGAGTGACAGGTTTGGTAAAAACATCCGCAACTTGATCACTGGTCCCCACAAACGATGGAGTAACAAGACCACTGCTGACCTTCTCCCGAAGAAAGTGAACATCGATCTCTATATGCTTCGTTCTCTCATGTAGTACAGAGTCAGAAGCGAGCTGAATAGCAGATTGATTATCACAATATAATGTGGATGGAGAGGTCACTGAAAAACCCAACTCGTCAAGAATCGATCGTAGCCAGATAATCTCACATGTGCCAAGTGCCAATGCCCGATACTCTGCCTCTGCGGACGAGCGGGAGACAACTGCCTGCTTCTTGCTCTTCCAAGAGATAAGATGAGTCCCTCGAAAAGCACAGAAACCCGTAGTAGATCGACCATCACATGCTCCCCCATAATCTGAATCTGAATAACAGGCTAGAGAACCGGTCTGAGATCCTGATGCATAAAACAACCCAAGTCCAGGACAAGACTTGAGGTACCGAAGAATATGATAAACTGCATCAAGATGAGGCTGACATGGCCTATGCATGAACTGACTAACTCGGCTGACTGCGAATGAAATGTCCGGCCTAGTATTGGCTAAGTAGATAAGTCTACCTACCAATCTTTGATAAACTGTCGGATCTTTCAACTCCTCACCTTCAGCAGTAAGCTTCAGGTTTGGAATCATAGGTGATGATGCCGGTTTGCACCCCAACATCCCAGTGTCTGAAAGAAGATCCAAAACATACTTTCTCTGAGAAAGAACAATACCTCTGCTTCTACGGGCAACCTCAATCCCAAGAAAGTATCGCAGAAATCCAAGATCCTTCACATCGAAGGCCTTCCCAAGGTCTATCTTGACCTGCGCAGTCCCAGAAACATCATCACCAGTAATAATAATATCATCAACATATACCAGAAGGATGACACACTGTCCAGAAGTATTCCGTCGAATAAAGCAGGTATGATCAGAATGACACCTGGTGAACCCCAATCGTATGACTACATCACTGAAGCGAGAGAACCAGGCTCGTGGCGACTGTTTCAGTCCATAAAGAGACTTACGCAGTCGACATACCTTTCCAGCATACTCCCCCTCACCACGAAAGCCCGGTGGTGCATCCATATAAATAATCTCGTCCAGATCACCGTGAAGAAACGCATTCTTCACATCTAATTGATGAAGAGGCCAAGAGTACTCCGCAGCCAGAGAAATAATTAACCGAACAGTAGTCAATTTTGCCACGGGGGCAAATGTAGCACCAAAATCACGACCTGGTACCTGAGTAAAGCCCTTCGCCACAAGTCTAGCCTTGTAACGATCAATAGTACCATCCGCAAGAAACTTCAGGGTGTAAACCCAGCGACAGCCAACAGGCTTCACCCCTGAAGGTAAGGAGACAAGATCCCATGTATGATTACGCTGAAGAGCGTCCATCTCTGTCTGCATGGCAAGAACCCACTGGGGCTCCCGCATAGCTTCCGAAATAGAGCGAGGAACCAGCGTATCTGATAAGGCCATAGTATAAGCTCGAAATGTGGGAGACAGATTACCATAAGAAACATAAGCAGAGATCGGATATAAAATCTTGGCGGTCCAACCATATCGATCAACTGGACGGCGATCACGCCTTGGATAACGACGCCCTAAATCACCATCCTCTACTGATAATATCTTATCAGGTAAAGTAACTGGCTCAGCACCTGTAATCTCATCAGTACTAACAACAGGTGCATCAATATGCTCAACAAACTGAGAAGTATTACCTGCATCGCCTGAGGTAGAGGGGATATCAGCAGGGTGATGAGAGCGAGGACAACGAGCATACACCTGCAAAGGAAGAGAGACTGGTAACTCTGTACTGACAGGGATGAGTGACTCCTTTGGAGGAAAAACGGATGACCCTGTAGGGATAGTGATCAATGACTCTGACTCTTGTGGTAATGGAAAATCAAAGGGAGTATCATCAACTGGAGGGGCAGACAAAGGACTGAAAGAAAAATAAGGAATATGCTCAAGAAAGGTAACATCTAGACTGTGATACATACGACGCCTAATAGGATCATAACATCGATACCCCTTAGATTGATGACAATAGCCCACAAAGATACAACGAATCGCTTTATCATCAAGTTTATGACGAGTAGGAGACCGATCCTGAACAAAATATGTGCATCCAAAAACACGAGGGGGGACCGGAAAAAGTGTCCGCTCAGGAAATAAGACCTGTAAGGGAGCCTTATGCTGAAGAACACGACTCGGCGTACGATTGCACAGAAAGGTAGAAGTTAAAGTAGCAAAATGCCAATAAAATTTTGGTACCCTCATGCCTCTAAGCAGACAACATACCATCCCTATCAAACTCCTATTTTTCCTTTCAGCAACACCATTTTGCTCAGGAGTATATGGACAAGTGAGTTGCTGAAGGATACCCTGAGAAGAAAGGTGAGACACTAAAGCATCAGACACATATTCTTTGGCATTATCCGAACGAAGAGCACGAACAATGACATCGAATTGTGTCTTAATCATCTGTAAAAACTGAGTGATTATAGGGAGCACATCAGACTTCCTATGCAAAAGGTAGACCCAAGTACAACGGGTATGATCATCTATAAATGTCACATAATATCTGGCACCTGACAGAGCAGTAACGGGAGAGGGTCCCCAAATATCAGAGTGTATTAGGTCAAATGGCTTGGGTGACTGGTGCATGCGAGGAATATAATTGGCCCTAACATGTTTTGATAGGGAACAGATAACGCAATCAAGTTTACCACCAACACAAGCATTACTCAAAGCAGGAAACAACATACATAAATATTTAAAATTTGTATGTCCAAAACGGTCATGCCACAATTGAACAGTTTGTGACGAAAAATCATAACGACAACTACTAGGTAAAATACTAGCATGCAAGCTAGGAACAGAAAAAGACAAAGCAGGTGCAGGTGAAGGAATTGGTGAAACTGGAGATGGATTGCCAAGATAATACAGTCCATCTTTCTCATGTCCCTTGATAATAATCCTCCTGGTACTCAGGTCCTGCAAATAACACGAATCAGATAAGAATACAACCGCACAGTGAAAATCTCTGGCTAACTGATGTACAGATAATAGATTCATGGCCAACTTTGGCGCATGAAAAACCGAATGTAATGTAAGGCCATCTGGGAGACGGACTGTACCCCTACTAACAATAGGGGCATGTGTTCCATCTGCTAACTGAACCTGTGTATGTAACGGCTCGTCAAAAGTGGTGAAGTGATGGGCCTCACCTGTCATGTGACCATTCGCACCCGAGTCCAACATCCAAAGGGGAGATGAACTGGCACAAGCGTGAAAGGCACGAGATATACCTGTAGTGGTGACAGCAGCAGTAGTCAGACTCTGAGAAGTCAGAGCAGACATAAGTATATCTAATCGGGAAGTGATAGCATCCATATCACTTTGCCAAGGAGGAGCAGTAGCAGGAGTGGCGGTAGTGGGCGGTGGTACCTCAGCAATAGCAACAGTACGGCTGCGAGAAGGTGGCTTAAGCTCTGGATGGAGCTTCCAGCAAGTAGCCCTGAGATGTCCTGGTCGGCCACAATAATCACATTGACGGGAATCCCCCCGTCTGCGCTGATCTGGGGCGCCCTGACGGCGCTGGTCTGAGCGTTGCCCATCCCTGACTAAGGATCCTGAACGGGACCCTACAGCAGCTGCAAGGGCCATCTGGTCAATCGAAGGAGTCAAAGCTGCAACTGGAAGTGATGCAATACGGACTCGACGCTCATGCTGCTCAATCATCCCATACACCTCATAAAGAGAAGGAAGTGTCAACATCGACAAGATCTGAGAACGAGGTCCCTCAAACTCATCACGAAGCCCCATAAGGAACTTGTGAATCCTATCCTCCTGCTCTCGAGTATGCAAGAATGCTGCTCCCTCGGGCTCTATCTTCGGAATAGCAGCAAGAGGACGTAGAGACTCATACTCAAGCCAGCGCTGGGTCAAATAGCCATAATAATCCTGAACGGTCATATCTCCCTGCCGAGCATATGAGAGCTCCTGAGAAAGCTCATAAACACGAACTCCCCGTCCTGACTGAGAATACATCTCTGATAATGCGCTTCATAGCTTCGGAACAGGGCTATGAAACTGGTGGATCCTGCAAATAGAGGGCTCCATTGAGCCAAATAACCATCCAAGAATGACACAGTTTTCAAAAAACCACGCAGAATATCCAGGGTCGGCATCAGCTGCCTTTGGGTGAGATCCCGTCAGCCAACCAAGCTTTCCTACACGGCCTAAGAAAAGCTGGAATGAGCGTGACCACTCAGCGAAGTTACGACCATTCAACAATTGTGCCGTAACTTTTTGAGAGATCATGACCGGTAATACTGGTAATGCAACTGTGCCAGTAGGAACTGTATACTGGTCAAACATAAAAGTGGAAGTACCCATAGATGTCTCAACGGTAGAGGTGTCAACAGTAGGGTTCTCAAGTCCCTCAGTAGTAGNGATCGGTAGTACTGGTAATGCAACTGTGCTAATAGGCACTGTATACTGGTCAAACATAAAAGTGGAAGTACCCATAGATGTCTCAATGGTAGAGGTGTCAACAGTAGNGTACCCATAGATGTCTCAACGGTAGAGGTGTCAACAGTAGGGTTCTCAAGTCCCTCAGTAGTAGCCATATCAACAACAATACTAGGGCACCCGTGACAGAAAAATAACTCTAAGATAAATAGAGGAATAAAATAAGGGAGAACAATATACCTTCAGTCGAACAGTAGCGACAAATAAAGAAAGTAAAAAAAAGGCTCTCAAATAATCAGGTCACGGTACCCAAAAATCCAAAATATATAAATAAGTGATTTACTGCATCAAGGGTAGATCATCGGATAAGAGGATTCATCCCCTCTTTAAAAAATCCAAGATACACTGTGATGTTGGTGGACTTGGGTATGGATTTAATATGTCCGTGGGGTATATGTTGTTTCAGCTAGGTAGTGTGATGGAGGCAGTCGGCTGATATATGTTGTTTCGGCAGGCAGTGTGTGGTATATGTTGGGTATTGTGTGGGGTTTGATGAGAAAAGGTGAGGAGTTGAGGCTGTATATGTATGGATGTTCGGTGAGAAAGGTGCAATCGGCTTTGGGTACCTTACTTCGGTTTTGTCGGCTGGGTTTGATGGGAGTTATGGCAGAGCAGCTGGCTGTCGGTGGAGCTGCTGGTTTAATGGAGTGGAGGTAGTCGGTGGATGATGGGTATGTTTTGGGTATACGTTCGGTGGAGCTATTGGTTTAATCTGGTAGTTATGTTGCAGTCGGTGTAGGTGTGGTGGCTGGTGGCTGCAACGTGGAGAAGAGGTTAGGGTTAGTGTTAGGGTTGTGGCTTTGATACCAACTTGAAATATTTGTGAGTGAAAAGGGATACTCAAATTAAGAATAGAGCCTCGTATATATATCCAAAAATAATACAGAGTGACTTAAACATCCTTGTAGTTTAGGCAAAATATAAAAATCATAGTAAGGGTAAAAAAGGGAAAAGAAATCCTAATAAACTAGACTATCTATACTCCAACAAGAATAATTAGTATTAAAATGGAATCGGTGTCGATCCGTGTATGACTCATAGGTAATTTTCAAAGAAAAGTTTTTCTAAACTTTTTTGTGTTTTGAAAATATAATTTGAGTCATTATAGGACCCTTCTTGAGCAACATTCTTTAGTGTTTTAGATAATTAGTTTTTTACTTAGTTTTAGGCTTAAAAAACTACTAGAGACTGTCCTATGTTCGTTAGCCTTCGCTAATGGGGTCTCTAAAGACATAAAGAAAAATTTGGGAAAAGACTAAGCATATGGCAGAGATGGGTCGCTCTCAGGCGTTCGAGCAATCCTCGATCTTTGCTCTGCAGTTCTAGTTTGATTCCAAATTCTATTACAGTGATCACTAGCCTCCCATTGCTCGAGCAATTTTTCACGAATTTGTGTTTTCTTAGACCCTAATACAAATCATGTCCCTAGCTTATGAAGAGAGATGTCTTCAAAACCTAGGATAAGTCTATTGTAAACTTTTTGAGAGAGAAATTAGTCTATTTTACATCTTTAGAGCTTCACCACAACCTTAGATCCCTAAAATCTCAATTCTATCATCTTGTGATTCCAATCAAATCTTACACATTGGAGAAGAAGAACCAAAGATGTAAAACCCGAGAAAATTAAAATTTTATTAAAAATGACAAAACAATAATTAGTCGTTACGGTATGAGTTAAAAAATTAATTTTTTCTAGAACTCGAATGATGAAACAGACCTTATTGTTAGATTCGTCTTGAGAAATCTGATTATCTAGTCAATTTTCGTCAAATTCCAAGACAGTCGATTTTTTTGCGTTTTACAATGCGATCGGACGTTGCGTGACTAAAATAAACACGATCAGATTTTATTCACTAAACTTGAGAAATAATTTAAAGTTAGTTCAATAAATATACACTAAACTTAACATGAGACGAAATTTAATTGTTTCAGGATAAATTAGACCAAACGAAGTAAGACGTGTGGCACATCAAGGACCAAGTGTTTGGAGAGTATAAAAAGGGGAAGAAAATCAGATTTATTCCCCCATTTCTGAAAATAGAGAGAGAGAGAGAAAAGAGAGAAAACTCAAAGCTCTATTCACCTTTTTCCCTTAATCTGAAAAGATCCAATCGTTAAATTAGTTCGTGCCAAGAATTAAAGTCGTTTTACGTGACGATAGCTATGAAGACATACCAAAGATCGTATTTTGCTCCAAAATCTCAAAGACGGGAGTTTTGGAGTAAAGCTTTGCAAGCTTGATTTGGGGTCTTTGAGGCTTCTACTAAGTGAACATATGCTACATGAGGTAGGGTTCTCTGCTAACTAGGTTTATTTTAAACTTAGAGTTGTATATGAAATGGGTAGGGTGCTTAGAGATAAATTCTCATGTTTAGTACACTCCTAGTATAGCTAGAATATGAAAAATGAGTTTGAAAATATGTTAGAACTAATTCTTGTATGATTTGAGTTTGATGAAATGAAGAATGTGTTGTTTGGGCATGCTATGTGTTTACATAATATTATCTGCTAAGTGTTTGATAAAATGCTTTGAAATGTTTGTAGAATTGGATATGTTCACTATATGTCTTATGATACGATGAGCCTGCGGTGTAAATTGCAAAAATACAACTTGATTGCATAATGACATGAAATGTAATTGTATATTACATTTGCATATGTACAGGTAATATCACATTCGTGGGCATTCGACATGAGTATGAGTGTGTGTGCCTGTTTTGATCAAACACCATCTTTGGTGAGTTGATGCGTGGGCTCGTGAAGGTTGGGTCGAGGTTCGTCTGAGTCGCACTGGTTGCATTGAAAATGCGTGTCAGGTATAGCAATAAGGAATAGATTATCCCTCTAGTTACTTGGTTCACTCTCTTGTCCTGTGGTAAAATTCAAAAAAAGTGTGTCTGTATACTCAGAACCGGAGGTGTGATGCCCTCAAATACCGTGTTGGTTTGGTAGACCATTGGTGTGATGCCCATAAATTACCCACCCAACAAGACACAAGATTTTATGAAATGATCATTGGATATCTAACATCAATGTCGGGGGCTTAGAGTACCCGAATGTATACGCATGACATTATATATGTTATGGGAGCTGGTGGAAGGTGGAAGGCTCAGGTTTGAATTGCATGCGTGAGTTTTATCTCATGAAATGACATGAAATTGTAGCATTCATTTATGAAATGTATGTATTTTGAATGAATGCTTGATATGATGACTTGCATGTGACATTTCATATGTATTTGTGTTGGGGAGTAGCCTCCTTAGGAAATACCTTATTGAGCGTGGTTTATCCTTTATAGGAATACATTTCAGGTGTTGAGCAAGCTTCAGTGGACGATCCTTACTTGGGCCCAAGTTGATGACAGAGCCGGGTTGTGGCTCTTGAATTATATGTTGTAATTTCTTGTACATTATGTTTTGGCCTTGTATAAATTTTACACAAAACTTGTACTATTGACGAAGGCATTTAATGGGACATTCTTGAACATTATTCTTTGGCAAACAAAATCATTGTAATGGGTGTTGTATGATTTGAATGGCCAAAAGTTGAGATTTTGAGAAATTTGGGGAAATCTAGGATCTAGGTACCGGTATGTCATAGGAACCTAGCTCTAGTGAGCTCAGATACCATTACCGAGGCTCATAGGTACCTGTACCCCGATGATAGTGGACTCAAGTGTCGGTACCTAAGTTTACAGGTACTAGTACTGCACTGTCGAGGGCTCAGGTACTGGTACCAACTCTTGCAGGTACCGGTACATGACAACTAGAGGGCTCTGGTACTAGTACTACTTATCACAGGTACCAATGCCTCTTTCCAAAAATTGAAATTTTAACTGTGACATTGCTGAGTCTCACATCTTGAGCTCTTTCCTTTGCAGGATGTAAATGGGAAAATTTTGAGTCCTAGATTGGGATTTGGACCTTGGAATGGTTGTATAATTAATATATGAACATGTTATATATTGGGTAGTGCTCCCATGCAAAAGAGACTCTGTCCAAATTTCATTTTGTTATGATCCCGGTGAATGGGGAATAACGACATGATATCGGGTTATATGGTATCCACGGGTATTGCGCAGGTTGATAGGTGATCAACGAGTTGAGAAATGACCCTCGAATTTTGGGGCGTCACAAAAGATATCACTTAGGACCCACTATATCACCTTGCCAAGCACATACAAGACCGACCATATAGAGTCGCACTATATTTGGCGTCCATATATATATTTTCCGAGCTAAATGGTATAATTCGAGGAGAGAATAGGAAAAGAAAAATTGGGATATATGTGTCAAGGTAAATAGGATTGTGGAACAAACTTTGAGCAAACATAATTAGGATCCTGAGACAAGGTTCCTGCAGCGAGATCTCGAGGTAAGGGTCTTGCGGTATGGTTTCCGCGGCCACTACCTAATTAAATATTTGAGATGCTTGTTGCCGATTTATTGGCTTGAATCGTATGTGCCTAGGTCACACATGTGTAGCCTTCCTCTATAAATACCCTTATATTCTCACAAGAAAAGACATAGAAAAATGAATATAGATCATTGGGCTCTAAGCCTTGAGGAGGCAGCCTCTCTCTCTCCCTCCTTTCTCCTCTCCTCGTCCATCCTTCATAGCCTCTCTCTAACAGTGACGTGAATGAACCCATTTAACTCCCCGTTTACAAGGGGTAGAATAGGAGTTTAAACTTTTTTGCCACGTCATAGTTTAGATTTTGACATAATTCAATTAAATCATCATCCTACAATGGGGGAAAATATATATATTGGCCTTGGGCGATATCCAAATTAGCTAAAGGAATTCACAATTGATTATTTTAGGTACACCGAGTTTTTTATTAAATTTTTACACAAAATCGACATGAATGTTATATTTTACGAGTTTACTGTAAGATTGTGTAAGATTGCGCTGCATCATTTACTACATAATTTTTGGTGAAATTTTTTTTTACTCATTCACCAATTCTTAAAACCGTGGATTATGAGTTTATAATGTTTGTGACTATCTTGTTGTGTATAAGTACGGGTAAGTGAATAACTTACGTGCCAATTATGCATGCTTGTGTTCTGACCGAAAAAAACAATGTGAAAGAAACTCTACAAGGATGTCTAATGGAGCCAAGAACAAGCTATAAATTCAGATATCATGAGTTTGAAACTTAACAACTCTTTTAAGGAATTTTTTAGTCCCAAGGTGAATGGTTTGTATTTGACCATATTGGGGAATGAATTAATCAAGACGTGCATAAGCTAATCCGAACACTCCTGACTATAATAATAAAATAAAAAAAAATGAACTTAGGTGATAGATACAAAATCATGCACTTTTAAGGCGAGAGGTCCACGCTAGACACTTTTAAGGTGAAAGGTCCATAAAATACATAGTTGACAAAAATACGCTTAATGAATGAGGTTATTTAAAAATTTCACCATATTTCCCGCCCCCTAACAACCCCTACCCCTCATTGACAATGAATTACCCAACAGTGAACTACCCAACAATGAATTACACAACAGTCAACTCAATGACACTGAACTAAAAGATAGTGAATGTTACAATTTTAGAATTGATCACTTAATTACAGGTTATGCGAAGTAATAAATTTCTCGGGAGTTCGAGATCAAACCACAAAGAATTAGAAAAACTTAAAACATAAAGAAAAATAAAAGAAAATTGGTTTAAAAAAATTGTTGAAGAAATTTTGAAATTAGAAAACAATAAATATGGTTTTAAGACACTAAAGTATTGGGGATACCCTTTCAAAACCACACGACAATTATTAATGATCCAATTTTTGAACTCAATTGAGAATCATTTGAGGAGTGATCCCAATCAAAATATTTAGCAGTGATAATATGAAAATATCAAGAGGTATAATTAATGAATTATCTAAATAAATATAAGAATTTACTTGTAAATCACAAATATTTACCGTGGGTCTACGATAAATCAAATTTTTCAATAGGTAAATTTTATTTTATTGAAAATAATTAATCAACTATCTTATGAGAAATTCTAAATAATTAATTCAAAGTATAGAATAACTAGTTATTTGAATAATAGAAAATCTTAAGCATTCGATATACGTGACACAACAAATCAAGAAATTATACAGAGCAAAAATTTTACTAAAAGACAAGAATTAAATTAAAAGAATAAATCATGCATTAAAAACATTAAATCAATAATAATAGCGTACTTCATTGAAAGTATCTTCTCTAAATTTAGATGAACTTTTAACAAGCCATAGAACTAGAACTAGAACAAAAACTAAAAAAAAAACGATGGAAAAAGAATAATAATTATAATTATAATCATAATCCTCTCTTAATAGGTGAAAGCCCTTATTTATACTAAAATAAATTCTAGGTATAAGTAGGAGATTTAAGGTTGACTTAGGAAAATTCCTTTCCAAAAAGAAGTCTTTTAAGGTTAAATCTCGTGCATAAAATCTTAGGGGTGCAGGTACAAAATCTATCCAGACTTTGAGTTTGAATTCCGCATATTTAGAGGTTAATTCACAAAATTTTTGTAAAACACATTTTTGTAATCCTTGAAGTCTTCTTTCCAACCCTGTAAAAATCAGGTCAATCAGATTTCAGACTCAAAAACAAAATAACCTAATAAAATAAAACACAAATCCACTTTCGTAGAACTCACGACTGCATTTAGCATATACAACAAGCCTTTAAACCCTAGATTTCCTCTAATGGATGAGTATAATCTCATGAGGGTTTCTAAAGATGATACCTATAAGCATTACCCTGTAATCAAATATCTGAATAATAATTTTATAACACAAATTGTGACCACAATATAAAAATTCTAAACTGTGAGGCTTTTTATAAGCACATTCGCAATAAAAATATGGAACTCTACGATATATAAATGTATGCACTTATCATGTTCCAATAGAAACTTGTGTGTTTTGTGAAATAATTATACCAAGTCAACAATTTGTCTGGTAATCACCTCTATAACTATAAATTATTCATCTCAATGTCAAATCTCACTAGATAATTCATTCATAAAAGATTCTCTCAAATTATAGTTATTACTCTCTCAAATATCACATATGAGAAGAAGAAATTTAAATCAAAACAAAATTATGCTCATAGTCTATTAAAATAGTCGTCATCTAAAAGAAAATGATTTGATATAGTCTCATGAAAGGAAATCAACACACAATAAGCAAATAATCACTATTCTCTTCTTTATTCACACAAGTTATGTACCCACCAATACATTCTTGAGATCAAATAGATCTTTATCTAAGGTTGTAATGGGGCCTTGGGATTAGATTTTTGAAACGAAAGATATTTAGGAATTCAAAAGACTATGCCGAGAGAACATGTACATTAGACAACTAATCAGTGAACTGAAAAACTCAATTTATTTTGTTATATATTGTGGATGAAAGAAAAATTGAATATTTTAGTTCTCTGTCACGTAGTTCGCTGTCTTTTAGTTAATTATCAGCCTCTTTATGTGCAATTCCACTTCTGACCCTATCCCCACTGCTTTTACTACTACAATGTTTTAAAGCTATGGATACTGTCGTTTTCTAGATCATCCTCATTCTCTTCTTCAATAATAGGATCAGATTGTCTTGGTTGGGCTTTGGCATGGTAAATTTGGGCATGGAGTCGACGCGTAGGAGAGGGTTAGGAGGGAAATTGGGAAGAGGGAAAGGGAGAGGGAAAGGGAGGGGGAGGGAGTCGTAAGTGGGTTGAGGAATGGTGGTGGAGCTTCCAATAGGAACAGTGCAGATGAGGCAAAGTTGAATTGAACCTCGCCTTAGGCATAGTCACTTAGGGCAGCGACGGTGTTCTTAAACGACATACCATATGGTGAATGGGCCACCTCAAAGGTGTTTTGAGCTGTCATTGCCTCCTTCATGAACAACTTTTGATCTTTAAATCGCGTTACGATCCCTTCGTTCTCCATCTTTGATTGTGTGGAGCCCATTGGCCTTCAAAGATTGTTCTGTACAACTATATATGTGTGTGTATGTGGTTATGGGTATAGAGAGCCAACCAAAGTTAAAACTGGATCGTAGAAGATCAATCTCCAAAGAGAGAGAGAGAGAGAGAGAGAGAGAGAGAGAGAGTTGAGACTTTTTGCTTTTTCTTTTGTTTTTGGGAATAGAAGACAAAGATCAAGATTAACATGATAGAATTGTTCGTCTTCCTCGTTAAGAGAATGGAGAGGTAAAAGGACAGGAGAAACAACTAGAAATTATTAACAGGGTATTTTTATCATAAATAAAAAATAAAATAATAAATTTGGACCTCTCGTCTTAAAAATTCAGTCGAAGTGGATCTCACATCTTAAAAAATACACATCTGAACTAATATATAAATTAGGTACCAATTTTATAATTTTCACAAATTTTGTTTAAAAAAAAAACAATTTTCACAAATTAAATGCGAAAACAAACGACCCGAATTCGAAAGAAAAATGCTCCAACCGCCAGCCCACTCACGCAAGCATTGTGCCGCCTTCGGTTTCTTTCATTCTGATACCTCTCGTCGGATTTAAATCTTTCTCAAACAGTTTCAGTTCTTCGCTTCTCTCTCTCTCTCTCTCATGCAAGAAAATATTTGTTTGTGCTCAAATCAAAAATCAGGTTTTGCCTTAGGGTTTAGTGTTAAAATGCTTATCTGTATTCGTAATTAGGTTTAGGGTTAGGGTTTCTAACTGTTAATACTTGTTGCGACCGGTCCGATTGTGTATAAACAATCACGATGTATGCTGATCGAGAAGAGGCTGGAAGGAAGACGTCAATAAAGGAGCGTCTTAATGGCTCATCCGTGGTTGATTCTGGTAGCCGGAGACTTATCACCGGAAAGAGGTGTGTTTTCCGCCACTCCTCATACACATACACATACACATACACATGGTATATCTTCTCTGTTCAGCAGAGGCGCTAATTCGACAACCACGTCGCACCTATTACAACCTCTTTTGTACAGCAGAGGAGCCGTAGCCCTCACTTATCAAACTTTGATTTGCTGCATCAACTGTCTTTGGAACTTTTTTTTTTGTTTTCATTGTCGTATAAGGAATAATCTTTTGCTAATTTAGTGTTTAAATTTGAATTTGGGTCGTGTGGAATTCCAATTACAAACCACAAATTTCATGCCTGGAAACGTATTTTCAATTGAAACTTCAAATTTGTAATCCAGAGGATCAGCCCTTTTTATTGTGGTAGATTTCTCAATAATTGAAACTGGAAAGGAAACTTGGAACATTTATGAATACATACCTTTTAATTTAACCTAAGCTCCTCTTTGTGATTATGGAAAAAAAATTACTGAACCAGTTGTTAATGAGCTCCATTGTAAGCAATTTGGGATTTGATATGTTGATCATGTGAGGGGAGAAAATTATGTTTTTGACTTGGGCTGCTTAACGATTAACACAACTATGCTCTGACTAGGGTAGTTGTTTAAGTTGGACACATGGTATTATTTTTAGGTTGAAAAATGACCATTGGAGTTTTTCTTATTGGCGGTCCTAATTTTTGTGGTAAGAGGATTGGTTTACTACTAACTGTGGATAGGTGATGATGCTTGTGGTTATGTCATGTGTAGACGATAATTATTAATTGTCACTTCTTATGCAGAGGTTTTCATGTCATGAGGTTGGTGACATGTGAAGATTCTAATGAATAGTTTTATTGTTTATTGGGAAAAAATTCATGCAAGATTCTATTGATGGAGTCTTCTTGTGTTGAGGGTGTGGCAGATCCCTGATTTTATCAGAAGCAACTTTCAATTGGCGCGCATGACCCTGTTATTATGCTAAAATGAATAATTGGCATGATTTGTCAAGATCAAATAAATATTACAAAAATAGTGCGTTGAGGGATTTGCCTCGCGGTGCATTCATTTTATGAGCAATTTTTTTTTCTTGCAATGCAAAAGAAGCACAGAAAAAGATGGCAATGTCTGGTATGCTTATATGATTGTGGTCCTTGTGGAGGGGTTTGAAGACGAAGAGAATCCCTAATGGAGACCACAGATATACAAAAGATAAGCAGCTGTATAATAGTGATACCTTGTCTTCTGTTAATACTAAATGGATCTTTCACGTATTTAAAAGGGGGAGACAAAAACTGTTACGAACTTTATGTTCTATGAAAGTTATTGATATAGCAACTTGCCAACATTTTTTACGGTGGATGTACTGTTTTAATATATCATGTCTTATATGCAATGGATTTGTATCGTTTAATATGATCAATTATGGTTATGTTTACTTGAGATGTATGGTTTCATCTGGTCACGAGGATTTAACTGTTGCCTGTTGGACAACTATGGGCCCGTTAGTTTTGATATATAGTGTAGATGCGCCTTTGATGAATATCATTTACTCAATTAGTTCATGAGGCCTCTGCTCAATTTTTTAGGCATAAAATTGTTTGATAAATTAGAACCTGCTATTTAGACTGAACTGCCATATTTTCTGCAGGGAGAGGCAAGATGACGACAAATGGGAACATGATCTTTACGAGTACGATGAACCTCAAGTTTCAAGTATGGATTATTTGAGATACTATCACATTAAATTAAACAATGCTGCCATAGAGTATTAATAATGTTGTCGTAGCTGTAGTAACTTCATTTTTATATAATATATAATTCTGATTGAATGCATTGCCATGTAAAGATCGCAGAGTTGGCTCTAAAGATCTTCGTTTGAAGCTCCAGAAGAAGAATATGGAGCAAGCAACTCCAAAAGTGAGAGGATCTCTTTCAGGAGGTAAAAGGGATCTGCGTGAAAAGCTTTCTGGGACAGTGTATTCACCGCCAGGAGACACTGATCTTCCAAAGCCAAAACCAGTGCTCGAGGGTAATAAATCTGCTAGGAATAGTGTCATAGTTGGAGCCCTTGTGTCAGAAGTGAAAAAAGTGGCCAGCCTAGTTTCTAAAAAGAAGACTCAGCAAAAGGCAAGAATCTCCTATTTTCCCTTTTAGCTGATAACATCGTAGTTCTGTGTCTTTAAGAATTTAATGTCAATTATGGGGGACTATCACATAATTTGCTGTGGCGTTGTTGATTCTGAGTTGATACTTCTTTGATGCAGGCTGAATCGGTGGATGGTTTCCTGCAGTCCCTTGGTCTGGAGAAATATTCAATCACATTTCAAGCAGAGGAAGTATGTGGTCTTTTTCCTTTGTATCCACATGTACTTGGTCAGTTTTTATCTTTACATTGAGAAATTTATTTTTACTATGAGCCTTTGGCACCTGCTGTTTGTGCAAGGTTGATATGACCACTCTCATCCACATGACTGATGATGATCTTAAGGCTATGGGAGTACCAATGGTTAGCTAACTAGACTCTTCGATGTGTATGCATGCTTTTTAACCATTTTACCGTTATTTATGCTATTGCTTTTACTGATTAAGAATTGAGGAGTTCTATATATTAAATTTGTCACCTTTAATTGAGATATTTGATTATTTTTATTACTTTTGTATTCATATATCTATTTATAATGAAACAAATACTTAAAAAGACTAAGAAATTCAACAGGAAGGAGATTTCTTAAACTAGAAACATTGCTACAGCCATAGAGGAGAGTAGTCTACACATCATAAGGGGTGTCAAAATGTATGATCCCTATTAAGAATTGTGTACACATGACAAAAGTTTATACATTTTTATCCTACAGGATCCAAATGACTTCTCTCTCTAGAGTTCAGATAAGTTTTGCTGACACGTCTCCTTATTATCTGCCAACCAAAAAGGAAAGAGAGGGAGGGGTTTTGGTTTTTTTTTTTTTTGGGGTGGGGGAGGAGGCCTCTTTGACATTGGCCTTACTGGGGCCCTTGAGTGACCTTTGTTCGAAGATGAAACAGGTGATCCGTCATCTCCTCAGCCTTTAAATGAATAATTCACCCTATGCAGATTACTGGAGATATTCATGTTTATCTAAGTCAAACAGGGTTAGTGGAACTACATACGTGTATATAAAGTAGACTGAGCTGTTCTTTGCCTCAGAGAGACATGATCTTGTCCATGATGGGAGTTGCATCTCAAGTTCCTTGAACAATTTGGGTCATAGGATGCTAAAACCAATCAGTTTTGTAAAGTTGGCCATATTTGCAATGTGGCTAAATTGACGGCAAAAATCTCACTTGATTTGCTTTGGCCAAGGATGTGATTTTACTTCCCTCCAACCCTCTAATAGAATTTGCATTGTGGAGTCTTCGGGCTTCTACATGAATTTCCAAATGATATTTTGGATAGAAAACTACTGAAGGTGCTAAAGTTTAGCTCCATGTAGATGCAAAATAGGATGTGTCATCAGCCAATTGGAGATGTCATCGCTAAATTTATTTTCCTGCCACCTTGTAAAGCACCCATCCTATGTTTTTGTACACTTCAAAATCTGCATATCGTCAGAAGTCGAACAGGATACATTGCATAGATTTGGTTGAACTTGGGTTAGATATATATTTCTAATCACACTTTGCCTGACTCCCAAAAGGAGGAAAATTCTTTTGTAAAATATTAGTGATGCTGTTTTTCATTGCAACATGTTGGTGATTGTTAAACTCTGGTGTTCAGTTGACCTTCAGTCCACTTTCTTCCATCCACTTGGTTGGAGATGTGTCTATTTCTCTTATGCAGGGCCATTTTTACCGGCCACAAACACCACTTGAACTCAATTGTTAATCTTACTTTTGTTCATGGTGCCTTCGTCCACAAGTCTAGAGCCATATAACTTCATGGTACTTTAATGTTTAAACCTTGACAATCCTTACATGATGCAACCATGTCGGGCAGTTTGCTTGCATTATTGTCTTCCCTTGGTGGTATGCACAAGTTCTTTACGTTTGTCAAGTGTTATATATCCATGTGACCTCCAATATTCTCATTTGAGCTGTGGACTTTTCTGACCTGTTATAAAATCTTGAGCACAAAGTAAAGAGTCATGCTCACACTAGGTTAGTCGCGCTCCAATTATACACGATTGCTTCTCATGGTGAAAGCAATACTGGTGACACTGTCCATTCATCCCATTGTTCTTTTAAGTCATGACATGTTTCTAATTGTAGGAAATGTAGAAACCCAATTTGTATCTGATTAGATCAGATGGGTAAAAATTGGATGTGTCCGCCTTCCTCGTGGTTACCTGCCTAGCTGTTAACCAGTTGGAGTCAGAAACCACTCATAGCATCATGGATTGATCTGTGGTTCATGTCCAAATGTATGACTTTTCTTTAACCATCTAACTTCACCAAGCATGCTGCTTTGCACCTTTTTATTTATGGATCTTTGGGTGTCATTTAGGATGCAAATTTGTTCAAATACTCCAGGTTCTTGATCCATGTCAATAGGTAGGATGCAAATTTGTTCAAATACTCCAGGTTCTTGATCCATGTCAATAGGGGTTTTACTTCTCTTGCCTTGTTGAATTTATGTTTTCCCCCTTGACCTTGGTTGTTCAGGGCCCAAGAAAGAAGATACTTCTGGCATTGGAGTCAAAAGTCTGAATGTTGTAGTGGACCCCATGACTTTGCTTGGTTGCCCAGATCCCAGTGACTTGGTCCAGCATCCCACGAAACAACTGGTATGAGCCCGCATGCAACTTGTTATTTTTTGGATGTATTTGTAGAAGTGGCTTTCAATGAGCTCCTCCTCATTGTTGTCTACCCATTCCGATATGGATAGCATGGGACACTGGTCAAAATTAATGAAATGAATGTGTTGCTTTTTTGTGGTGATGTTGATCCGAGTCATCTGGTAGCTCTATGTTTCAGTGGTGTTTGGTTTCCCTTTCTGTTGAGCACTCTCCAGTTTGTTTGAGGATAAGTATTTCTGTACTTTAACAGCTACGAATTGGGAAGGGAGACAAAGGGGCGGGATGAAAGGGACGATGTTTCTAAACATCTTACTTGATGCCATTTGATTTGGGTGTGATATGTTGGAGTTATGGAACAGTTTCTTCGTACGCGGGAATAAGAACTTGCTCTTGTTAGTGAATTAGAATCGGAAACTAGACTCTCTCATCGCAGTACATAAATCCAAGATGTTGATGGTAACCTCTGCTGGGATTTAAGCAGGCTGAACTGAAGGTCTTGGATCCGAGAGATGAAGAGAAGTGATCTTGAAATGCATAAGGGCCTTCCATAACATAGACTATATTGCCAACAAGACATGAACATTTCTGACTCCCTATATAAGAGCCTTAAGGGCTTTGTTTGGATTGATTTTTGGGAAGGATTAATTTAATGTTCATATATATGTATGATATGTCTAGATATATCATTATTATAATAATATATTTGTATATAAATAGCTATTTTGTCCCTTCAGTAATCTAATTTAACATCATGTTTATATACGTATTGAATATAATTGTCTTTTTGTATCTTAAATTTATTAATCCTTATTCTAAACCCACCCTCCCATGTGTTTGATAAAACCCATGATCTAGGGTTTAAGGTTTGGGCCAATAGCGGGTTAGGCTTGTTAACTCAAACTTCAAATTTTTGGCTAAATATGAATTTTGTGTCATTCGGATAATTGTTTTCCAACCCATCCTCCAAAGCCTCCCTCAATTCCACTTACCAAACAGCTCCTAATGGTGTATTTGGATGACAGAGTTGGATTGAATTAGAGATCATAAAAAATATTATTTCCTATCTAATCTAAATTCACCCATGAATTAACCGGTTAAGATTTAATAGGTGTATCTTATGTTTCCCCGGTGTTTGGGTAATACATATGCAATTTTGTAGGGTCTATAGAGAAGTGTGATTTAATATGGTGTTTGCCCCTAACAATAAATTAAAATAATAAATAATATTAAAGAACAAAATAATATGATTAAATTAAAGAGCAAAACATTAAATTAAATTAATTTCTTTATGGTGGTGCATGAGGGACAACGGAATACAAAACAACTAGTGAGAATGGAGAATGGAGAATGGAGAATGGAGAAGGAGACAAGGCACGTCATGAATTAGCAAACTTCTCCAGCGAATCCGTTCGTTGTCGTAGTAGTGGCTGATGAATGAGACAAGTCAATATTAGTGTTAATAAATGAAAAATGGGTATAATAGTAATTATATTGAGATATTTTATCGGTGGTCAAATTATCCTAGACTCTTAGTTCTCGTGGGTTTCATTTAACTCATATATGCAAGTTAAAGTTGACTTTTTAAATCGAATTGAGATAAACTCGAGTGGGATTTTCAATACACTTTTTTACTTACTAAATGCGTGATAAATGGATTACATATATATATATTTTTTCTATGGTATTGGTATTATTTTCTTTTAACTGGCGATCCAAACATACTCGAAGAGGGTNTATTTTTTTTTATGGTATTGGTATTATTTTCTTTTAACTGGCGATCCAAACATACTCGAAGAGGGTAGTCTAATATCCGATGATTACATCCTTGCACGATCTAAGAAGAATCCGCATAGAAAGAGACAGTTGTTGCAAATCAAATTGATAAACTGATTTTTTTTCCCTTACATAATGTGAATATTATGGC
Organism: Ilex paraguariensis; assembly: GCA_963454935.2. Taxonomy (NCBI): domain Eukaryota; kingdom Viridiplantae; phylum Streptophyta; class Magnoliopsida; order Aquifoliales; family Aquifoliaceae; genus Ilex; species Ilex paraguariensis. Next base: position 71,384 of record CAUOFW020004036.1, on the reverse strand, counting down.
CTCCTTGTTAAAGTTTTTTTGATAGGCAAGTCAAACCATTAACATGCCACTCGAATAGGACTTGCATTTAAATGGAAATATATGCATTGTTTTTGCTCAGAAATAAATTAAGAATTTAATGTCGTCACACTCTCAAAATATATCTCATTAGGGGTGTTCAAATTTTTGATTAACTGTAATTTCTTATCTCACCCGACCCTATTGAACGGTTTGCCAAAAAATCGAGTAAGAATGCAAAAGTGCTTTTGATTTTCTGATTAAATCGGGTAGAAATACAGAATAACTATTAATTTCCGTATTTCTATCCTACTCTACCCGCATTATTTTATATATATATATATATAAACTAAAAACCCTAATTCTCTAGTCATATGGTTTAAATTTAAAATAATTGTTATTGTATTTGTGCAACAATTATGATGGATTGATGTTGATGTTTTTTTGTGTTTTATTGTAATTGTTTTTAATTTTAGTGTTATTGGTTTATTATATTATTAAATTGATACATGTTATTTAATTAAATTGTTAAAATAATCCAAAAATTAATAACTATAAAAACGTTCACCCAATTTTCTATCCGATTAAGTCGGGTAGGAATACCACATTCAATCAGATAAGATAAGTCAAGAAAAAATTATTCCGTAAAGTACCGGGTAAGGAGACGAAAGACCATATTTTTTATTTGTATGGTAGGATGATCACTCCTAATCAAAAAANTAATACATGTTATTTAATTGAATTGTTAAAATAATCCAAAAATTAATAACTATAAAAACGTTCACCCAATTTTCTATCCGATTAATTTGGCTGAAAGTCGGGTAAGAATACCACATTTAATCAGATAAGATAAGTCAAGAAAAAATTATTTCGTAAAGTACCGGGTAAGGGGACGAAAGACCATATTTTTTATTTGTATGGTAGGATGATCACTCCTAATCAAAAAATAGAAAGAGATATTTTTTAATATATTTTTTATTTATTTTTACATACGCTAAATTCAAATAAGACTTATCGTATATAACGCTAAGAAAAAAGAAAAAGTATTCAATAGAATCTAATTTTCACAACAAAACGAAATCATTGTGAACAGACAGAGGATCCCGATCCGTCTAATGATCAACAACTATAATTGTTTGTTTCCCTTCCGACAGTCCAACTTGTCAGCTTGTATAAGCTGTAATGNAACAACAACTATAATTGCTTGTTTCCCTTCCGACAGTCCAACTTGTCAGCTTGTATAATCTGTAATGACGAACAAGTGAAGTTCCAGCGTCCCTTTTGATTTATGCGGCCATTTCNATCAACAACTATAATTGTTTGTTTCCCTTCCGACAGTCCAACTTGTCAGCTTGTATAAGCTGTAATGACGAACAAGTGAAGTTCCAGCGTCCCTTTTGATTTATGCGGCCATTTCAGTGGCCAAAAGACCTAAAGCCTCTCCTTTTACGCTTCAAAGACAGGGCATCCATTGCTAAAATCCACGCTATCATGATATCATCTGGGACATTCGACCGTGGAACTTCTTTCAATGGCCAATTGGTAGCATCCTATATCCGAATTGGCGACATTGAATCAGCCCGACTAGTGTTCGATAAATCGCCCCACAGAGCCGTAGATGCTTATAATGCCATGATCATTGCGTATTCACGTAAAGTTTGCCCACTAGAAGTGATTAAACTGTACAAGCAAATGAATTTGGAAGGAGCTAGACCCGATAGCTCTACTTTTACGTTGGCACTAAAGGCGTGTACAAGCTTGTTAGATTTGGATATGGGTGAAAAAATTCGAACCAATGCTGTGAAATGTGGATATGAGCATGATATGTTTGTTGGGTCTTCTGTTTTGAATTTGTATGCTAAGTGTGGCCAAATGGATGAAGCAATGGGTGTGTTTGAAAAGATTCCGGGGAGGGATATTGTTGCTTGGACGACAATGATAACGGGGTTTGTACAAAGTGGTCGAGTGAGTGACGCGATATGGATATATAGGCAGATGCAAAAAGAGGGCATAGAAGGGGATGGGGTTGTGATGTTGGGGTTGATTCAGGCTTGTGCAAATATTGGGGATACGAAAATGGGTCTTTCTGTTCATGGACATATGATTAGGAGGGATCTTCGTATTGATGTGGTGGTGCAAACCAGCCTTGTGGACTTGTATGCAAAGAATGGACAGTTGGAGCTTTCTTCTCGTATGTTTAGGAATATGAGTCATAGGAATGCTGTTTCTTGGAGTGCTTTGATTTCTGGCTGTGCTCAAAATGGTTTTGTTGGGAATGCACTTGAACTATTGAAAGAGATGCAGAGTTTTGGGTTTGAACTGGATTTAGTGTCGCTGATGAGTGGACTTTTGGCCTGTTCTCAAGTTGGTTTTTTGAAACTGGGTAGGTCGATACATGGATATATCATGAAAAGGCTTGATCTAGATCAAGTTCTTGGCACTGCATTGATTGACATGTACTCAAAATGTGGATTCCTTTCTAATGGCCGTGCAGTATTTGAGCTGTTAAGTTCTAAGGACTTGATCTCCTGGAATACAATGATTGCCAGCTATGGTATCCATGGACAAGGAATGGAGGCTCTCTCACTCTTCCTCCACATGACAGAGACAGACTTAAAACCAGACCATGCAACTTTTGCTTCTCTGCTCTCTGCCTGTAGTCATTCTGGTTTAGTAGAAGAAGGGAAATACTGTTTTGATCGCATGGTATATGAATTCAATATTAAACCAAGCGAGAAGCATTATGCTTGTTTGGTTGATCTTTTGGCTCGTGCCGGACGAGTGGAAGAAGCTCGTGATCTGATAGATTCAATGACAACCGATCCAGGGATTGCTGTGTGGGTTGCCCTTCTTCTAGGTTGCCATATACATCGTAAGTTGTTGACTGGAGAGTTGGCAGCAAAGAAGGTTCTTGAGTTGAAGCCAGATAATCCTGGAATTTATGCTCTAGTTTCAAACTTTTACGCCGCAGCAAGGAAGTGGGATGAATTTGCTGGGGTGAGGAAGGTCATGAAAAATACAGGGATGAAGAAAGTACCTGGTTACAGTGTTGTGGAAGTGCATGGAAAACTCCATGCTTTTCTTATGGAAGATAAGAGCCATCCCCAATATGAACAGATTGCGGGAATGTTGGAGAAGCTGGAGCATGAGATGACAGCTATGGGTTATATCCCTAACACAGAATTTGTGCTGCACAATCTTGAAGAAGAAGTCAAAGTAAAAATGGTGTGTAGTCACAGTGAGAGACTTGCTATTGCTTTTGGGCTCTTGAACACAGGGCTAGGAACTAGATTGCTCATCACAAAAAACCTCAGAGTCTGCAGGGATTGCCATGAAGCAACTAAGTTTATCTCCAAAATAGTGAATAGAGAGATTGTGGTGAGAGACGTGAAACGATTTCATCACTTTAAGGATGGAGTCTGCTCATGCGGTGACTACTGGTAAACCCTGATATAAGAGCTTACTTTCCCCTTATTGGGTTTTGCTTGGTTCAAGTACCCAATTCTCAGGCCAAGGTCCTATCACCTTTGATTGAAGAAATTTTGACTATTGTAACTTGATCGTGGCAGAGAGATGGATTGCATACTGAACTTTAACATTAATGTAAAGAAACAGCATTATGTTTCATGGACTTAATCACCCTATTGAATCCGATAGGATTATACTTGTGTATTAAAATTCCACCAACATCGTTCTCTGTTTCTTTTTCCAACCATTTTTGGGTTCATGCATAACAAGTTAACAATGCAGCATCCAATTGAAAGAGCTTTTGTTAGAATCAAAACCTTACTTGTACATCCATAACAAAGGCCTGTCATTTTGCAAGTCTTCGGCTTGAGTATGAATTGATACAAATTAGAGACGGAGGTTCTTGCAGCCCAGATCTGCTGAAGTTTTTCTGGATACTGTTGTAAAATTTATCCTTCTTACCCAAACATTCCAATCCCATAGAGTGTCTGATTCCTTTCTCTGGAAACCTCTTCTGTCAAGATAACCTGCAGTTGATAATGCATTTGAGAAACTTGAGCTGTCATGTCTGAGCAGATGCAGTGGAAGGCAAGGAAGATGGAAAGTATGAAGCAAATCATGGGGATTTCCTGAAGTAATTGAGGTAAAACAGTACAAATTTTTCCTGGTGGGAGTGGGGAATTAATAGTTTGTGAAATGTATAACATCTAGAGTCCCATATATGGGATTTATTCTGGATCTCATTTCGTGGAGCATTTGATCCCACGGGTTTCTCCGAGATTGATCGGCAATTGGTAAGCATTACCACTTTCTTGCTAGGAAACCCTTTGATCTCTAATGGAAAATTCTGTAATTCTTGTTTTCTCTTTGCAAAAGGTAATAACTTATTAAGTCTTGAATTATCTTCAGGTTTTCTCTAATATTTGGTCTCTATGAACTTTTTGAATGAATCAACAAATGCTCAAGTGGCTTCTAAAAATATTTTCTTATTCTATGGTACACTTGTTTATTGTCTTAATTTTTGGTCTGATAGATGATTCTGTGCACTCTTTCTATAATATGGTTTATAACTAATAATTGACAAGAAATTTTGGAAAGAGATCCTAATCTCACAAATGTTGCTCATTGGCAAAAGAGATGGTGGGAATGTATGGTGCTGTAAATCATGACATCCATGATTTTGTACCAAATAGAGACCCAAAATTTTAGGGCTGTAATTTTACCTACTAGTATAAGGAAAAACCCAATTTAGGCCCTAGAGATGAAAATGTCACACCAGCCAAAAATAATGGCCATGTTAGAATTTTGAAGCAGGTCCCTGACTATGCCTGGCATGCACAAAATCTACACCCGTACAGATCTTTGGTGAGTTTTTAGCAGTTAGCAATTTGATTGTAGCTGGCATATTAATATTGTCTCTAATGTTAGCCAATTTTTTTTTCTTTTTGGTGTTTCTTATAACATCACCATTTCCATTTCAATGAGAAGGATTATTTTTTTTTTTTCTTGATATTCTACGAGGGGGTCCTAATTTCTTCTAGTACATTTTCTCTTAGTTTTTTTCAGTAGCACAGCACTTACGTGTATTAGTGACAGATCCCCTTATGAGTTGTGGGACTCGGTTCAATTTTTTATCCGTGATCTACCAATGAGAAAGAATATAGAAAAGTATAATGGAAGGGATGCGAATAGAAGGTGCAAAATTCCCTGACTTTAGGTCATTAGAGGTTCTTCCCTCCCACGTCAAGCCCACGATGGGCATTGGTAAGCTATAAAGCACAGATATTTCGTTGAGGTTGACGTATCCATATTCAATACCGTATCGGATACGATACTCGTCGAATACTCAATGATATGTATCGGATACACTTTTTATGTATTCGATAATAATTAAATATTAGAATATTTTATGGATATTTTTGTGAGAGTTAAATTTTTAACATCTCTTTTCGAATTCACATACCATATAATACATTAATAAAAAATTCATTTTACTTTAAAGGCACATGAGTGTTTCTTAAGTATTATCTACAATTACATGTCAAAAGAGTATAAAATAAAACTATTACATTATTATCTTAGCAAAAATTACTTCTAAATACTAGGTAAATATTAGTTTTGATTCTTTTAATTAGTCACTTCACTTTGTGAATATACTACAGCGATACGATATATATTTTCTTGAAACTAAAAAAAAATTACTAATTTTCCTTATTATATATTAAAGAACTACCAAACTATATAAATATTAAGCTGGTTGAAAATAATAAAAATATTAAATATATTTTATTATAGTCGCATTTTGGCCGTACTTGTATCCTACTTTTTAAAACTTTGTCATATCACCGTATCCGTATCGTATCATACTCATATTTCGTATCCGTATCTGTGCTTCATATGTGGTAAGCCATTACTTCATTTCATCAAAATGGCTACCTAGTCATGCTTTGAAGCAAATCCTTTCTCCACCCTTAGTATTCATGGGACCATCAGCAAATGAATTTACCAAAATTTCTTATATTCGAGTATCTGTACAACCTAATTTTAACCAATATAAGACATTATGGGTCACCCAGAANTATATATTAAAGAACTACCAAAATATATAAATATTAAGCTGGCTGAAAATAATAAAAATATTAAATATATTTTATTATAGTCGCATTTTGGCCGTACTCGTATCCTACTTTTTAAAACTTTGTCATATCACCGTATCCGTATCGTATCATACTCATATCTCGTATCCGTATCCGTGCTTCATATGTGGTAAGCCATTACTTCATTTCATCAAAATGGCTAGCTAGTCATGCTTTGAAGCAAATCCTTTCTCCACCCTTAGTATTCATGGGACCATTAGCAAATGAATTTACCAAAATTTCTTATATGCGAGTATCTGTACAACCTAATTTTAACCAATATAAGACATTATGGGTCACCCAGAATTAAATGTGATAATCCTCTTGAACCATTCTTTTACCATCTTTTCCATGGAAATGAATCTGCTAAGGTTTTGCCCTTCTATATCAGTCCGTAATGACAAACAGATGACCCTCTCATTTTCTCAACTTGCAGTATAAATTGGGAACGCTTCAAACACTACTCTCCACACAAAAGATGTACTGGACATACTTAGATACAAGAGATGGGTGATCATGGAAACAGTTAATAAGGCACGTTTCCTCCTCGCTCTTCTCGTGGTGTTCCTTGCCATGGCTGAGGGAGGAAGGGACGTCTCGATGAAAGACGATGTCTACAATCCTCAGAACTTTTTTGGAAATGGTTGGTTCCCATTTTTTCCCTTTTTCCCTCATTTCCCCTGGTTTGGAGGTATCCACAAAGCTGAAGCTGGGCAAAACGATTTGGTGAAACGCAAAGAGGGGGTCTGAGGTGTTCCTAAAGTCTATGGGAAGTCTGCAGAGGGATACCCATGATCATATGATCCATGTTTATGGTACTTAGGCAGGGTATTTATGTGCATAAATAATGTCTACTCCTGCTCGTTTTAGTAGTTTTACTAGTGAGGCTGTTTGGGTTATGCTGTTTATATGTTTATCTNGTCTGCAGAGGGATACCCATGATCATATGATCCATGTTTATGGTATCCATGTTTATGGTACTTAGGCAGGGTATTTATGTGCATAAATAATGTCTACTCCTGCTTGTTTTAGTAGTTTTACTAGTGAGGCTGTTTGGGTTATGCTGTTTATATGTTTATCTTGTTGTTTAGTACTTCCATTGGAGTTATGCCTCATCTGGGGTTGCAGTAACTTCTGGTGATTGCTATGCAATAAAAAATCTTTAAAATATGTGCCTCTCTCTCTCTCTCTCTCTCTCTCTCTCTCTCTCATATTACATCTGTAAATTTTAAGCTCCCCAGACACAACCAGAATCTCCCAAAATCCAAAACTAATGAGGCTTGTACAAACACAGCTTGAAAACAGTGGAGTTTTTGAAACTATTGCTTCAAAGGTATTGTTGCTAAGATGTTCTTGAAGGAATGTAATTCTGAAACGGTTTCCATAAGCAACTAAACATAGACTTCAAGAGGAAGAGCTTTCATATTTGTTATGGGAAGCAATGAGAATTGTTACGAGTGTGTAGGTGGTTTCTTTTTTGGGGTAGGGGGGGCGGGGGTGCTCTGTGTCATGTATAATCTGATGTGACAAACAGATAATATTGGATTCAATATTCAGATGACAAGCACTGGGTTATATCCTCACCAAAGTATCATGGAGAAAGTTTTGACATTAAATTGAAAAACAGAAAATCAGTGTTCCATTAACAACATGAATTAAGTTACTATAACTGGTGGGAGAAAACCAAGATGAAATGGAAATCCATCTCAAGAAGCAATATAGATGATACAATTCTCAATCCAGAACTAAAATTACAAAAATCTTACCACCGAGTTAAAGAAGCATCTGCCACTCCTCTTCCTCTTCTTATATTAAGGACTGAGCCACAACACATAATGGGCAGTATCAGAGACACTTGATTAACATCACCTTTGACCAAAACTAATTCCAAAACTTGAATTTCAGTTCTGCCAAAATTTCTTAGCTCCTATATCCTAGAGCTTGGGTCTTGAAGATTTTGGTTGTCTTTTAACAGATGCTCATATTCTAGTAATAAATCAGCAGCTTGTTTCTGGAGTGCAGCAACATGAGCTTCAGCAGTTTCCCGTTTGTCCTTCTCTGCAAACTCCAACTTAAGCTTCTTTAAGTTGTCTGTTAAATTAGAAAATTCTTTCTGCAACTACTTTATATTCTCGTTGGCTTTCTCTTCCCTTTCTTTAGGCTGCAGTCTTTCTTTCTCAAGCCTTTCAACTTCCTAAATTGAAGCTGCCACAGTAGTTCTCAGCTTGACCTATTTTCTAAGATAATGGTGCATATGATCAATTAAAAATCCAAGAAACAAAGAGAAACCTGCAAGATCAATTTTAGGCATTTAGGGACAAAAAATTGGGCTGAAAGGGTTAGATCAGAAAATTATCAGTCATTGGTGTCCTGATAGTAAGCCACTAATTGAAGCCAGATAACCCTGGAATTTATTGCCTACTTTCGAACTTTTATGCCGAAGCAAGGAGGTGGTATGAAGTAGCAGAGGTGATGAAGAAAGTACATAGTTACAGTGCTGTAGAATTCATGGGGAACTCCATGTTTTTCTTATGGAAGATAAGAGTCGTCCTCAATATAAACAGATTATGGGAATTTTGGACAAGCTAGAGCTTGAGCTGAAAGCTATGGGTTATATGCCAACACAGAGTTTGTGTTGCACAATCTTGAAGGGGAAGTCAAACTAAAAATGTTGTGTAATCACAGTGACAGACTAGCTATTGCTTTTGGGCTTTTGAACACAGGGCCAGGAACTAGATTGCTGATCACAAAAAAAACAGTCTGCAGGGATTGCCATGAAGCAACTAAGTTTATCTCCAAAACAGTGAATAGAGAGATTGTGGTGAGAGACAAGAAGCGATTTCATCACTTTAAGGATGGAGTCTGCTCATGTGGTGACTACTGGTAAACTCTGATATAAGAGCTTGCTTTCCCCTATTGCGTGTTGCTTGGTTCATGTATCCAATTTTCAGTCGAAGGTCCTATCACCTTTGATTGAAGAAATATTATGATTATTGTGACATGATCGTGGCAAACAGATGGATTGCATACTGCAACTTATAACATGACTGTAAAGAAGCAGAATTATGATGCATGAAATAAGGACTTCTAATCACTCTATTGAAATTCCACCAACACCTTTCTCTGTTGCTTTTTCGACTATTTATGGGTTCATGCCTTACAGGTTAACAATGCAACAGCCAATTGAAAGTGCTTCTGTCAAAATCAAAACCTTAATTGTACCTTATAAAAAAGGCTGGTCATTTTGGAAGTCTTTGGCTCGAGTATGAATTACTAAAAATTAGGGGGAGGTTCTTCAAGCCCAGATCTGCTGAAGTTCCTCCAGATACTGTTGTTAATTTTCTCCTTTGTATCCAAACATGCCAATCCAATAGAGCGTCTGATTCCTTTTTCTGGAAACCTCTTCTGTTAGGATAATCTGCAGTTGATAGTGCATTGGAGAAACTTGAGCTGTCATGTCTGAGCACCTGCAGTGGAAGGCAAGGAAGATGAAAAGTATGAAGCAAATCACGGGGATTTCTTGAAGTAATTGTGATAAAACAGTGCAGATTTTTCCTTGCGGCAGAGGGGAATTAATAGTTTGTGAACTGTATAACTGGGGTTTTCTCAGTCAATAGAAAGAAAGAAGACAGAAAGCCTACATGTAGAGTCCCATGTATTGTGTTTTTTCTGGATCTCACTTCGTGCAGCATTTGATCCCACAGATTTCTCTGAGATGATTGGGAACTGGCGAGCATTATCACTAATATAACTACTAGTTAATCTTGAATTGTCTTCACATGCAGAGGCAGTTCATTTGCATACATGTTGCTGAGGATAATGAGTGAAGTTCCGAGCTTTTTCGTATCCTCGGGTTTTCTCCTCCTCATGAACTCTGTACTTTTTGAATGATTGAATCAACAAATGCTCAGGTGACTTCTAGACATATCATATTATGCTATGGCACACTTGTTTATTGTCTTCATTATTCGTTTGATGGATGATTCTGTCGTAAACTCTCTATGATATGGTTTAGAACTAACTGATCGACAAGAAATTGTTGAAAGAGATCTTACTCTCACCAATGTTGCTCATTGGCAAAAGAGATGGTGGGCATGTATGATGCTGTGCCAATTGAGATGCTCAAATTTAGGGCACTAATGTTATCTTCCACCATCCAAAAATAGTGGCCATGTTATAATTTTGAGGCAGTTTCCCCGAATATACCTGGCGTGCACGAAATGTAGATACATACAGGTCCTTGGTGAATTTCTTAGCAGTTAGCAATTTGATTATATATGGAATACAGATCTTTAGTGAATTTATTAGCAGTTAGCAATTTGATTGTACCCCTCACCTGCTTAGCTCCTATTATAATTACGAAAATAGTCCCTACTATATCTCAATTTCAATTTCAACGAGGGAATAATTCTGTTTTTGATCTTTTATGAGGGGATTTAGATATTCTCTAATGCACTTTTCCTCAACTTTCTCAGATAATACATTGGTTGCATGTATTAATGACGGATCCTTTATATTTAATGGGTCTCAGTTGAATTTTTAATACCCGACCTTTGGATCGGACGATATTCTCCCCTTCTACACCAAGCCCAGAAATGGGAGGTGGAATGCCATTACTTCATCTCATCAAAATGGCTACTTAGTCATGCTTTGAAGCAAATCCTTTCTCCAACCTTGGTATACATGGGACTATCAGCAAAATAATTTACTAAAAATTCTTACAAGTGAGCATCAATACAACCTATAATATTAACCAATAGAAGACATGATGGGCCACCCAGAATTAAACATGATAATCCACTTGTAACCATTTTTTGCCATTTTCCCATAGAAATGAAACCGTTGAAGCATTGCCATACTAATCTCAGTCCAGGAAGATAATCCATAAGACCCTTTCATTTTCTCAACTTGCATTATAAATAGCAAAGGCCTCAAACACTGCTCAGCACACAGAAGATATCTACTACACATACTTAGATACAAGAGAGAGGTACCATGGAGAGAGTTACCAAGGCACATTTCCTCCTCGCCCTTATCGTGGTGTTCCTAGCTGTGGCTGAGGGAGGAAGGGATGCCCCAATGAAAGACGACGTCTACAACCCTCAGAACTTTTTTGGCTTCGGCTGGTTCCCTTTTTTCCCATTTTTCCATCATTTCCCCTGGTTTGGAGGCATGCACAAAGTTGAAGCTGGGCAAAAGGATAGGGTTAATGGCAAAGAGGGGCTCGATGATGTTCCAAAGGTTTATGGAAATGCTGCAGCTGGATATCCATGATCATATTATGCATGTTTATGGTACTTGGGCTGGGTGTTTATACACATAAATAATGTTCACTCCTGCTTGTTTTCCTAGTGAGCCTGTTTGGCTTTGTGCTGTTTATGTATGTTTGTGATGCCTGTAGTTCCAGTGGGTGTTGCTTCTCTGGGGTTGCTGTCACTTCTCTGTTTGATTGTTATGCAATAAAGTGATCTTTAATATATAAGCTCCTCTCTCTCTCTCTCTCTCTCTCTCTCTCTCTCTCATATTACATCTTTGAAAAGTAGAAAATCAGTGTTTCATTAACTTCAATTGAGATTCTAAAGCAGGTAGGAGAAAACCAAGATGAACATGTAAAGTCTGCCTGAAGAAGTAATATAGATGATTCAATTCTCAATCGGGGGGAAAAAAATTCAAAATTCTTAACACTCTGGGTTAAAGAAGTAGCTCCCACCCCTCTTCTTCCTCCTATATAACAAGGGCTGAACCCCAACACATACCGAGCAGTACAAAAACAATTCCAAAACTTGAATTTTAGGAGTTTGGCCAAAATTTCTCAGCTTCTATATCCTAGAGCTTGGGTCTGAAGGTTTTGGTTGTCTTCTAACAAACGGTCANAGCAAGGGCTGAACCCCAACACATACCGAGCAGTACAAGAGATGATTAACGTTGCTTTTGATCAAAAACAATTCCAAAACTTGAATTTTAGGAGTTCGGCCAAAATTTCTCAGCTTCTATATCCTAGAGCTTGGGTCTGAAGGTTTTGGTTGTCTTCTAACAAACGGTCATATTCTAGTAGTAGATCGGCGGCTTGTTTCTGGAGGGCAGCAACATGAGCTTCAGCAGTTTCAACCTGTTTGTCCCTTTCTGTGGACTCCAACTTAAGCTTCTTTAAATTGTCTGCTAAATTAGAAAAATTTTTCTGCAACTTCTTTATGTTCTCGTTGGCTTTCCCTTCGTTTTCTCTCAGATGCAGTTTTTCTTTCTCAAGCCTTTCAACTTCCTTTCTTGAAGTTCCCATAGTAGTTCTCAACTCAACCAATTTTCTAAGATAATGGTGCATGCGATCAATTAAAAATCCAAGAAACAGAGAGAAACCTGCAAGATCAATTTTATGCATTTAGTGACACAAAACTGGGCTGATTTATCATTCATTGGTCCTGAGGCGTAGAACTACACACTAATATCAAGCAAGATTTGTGGAGTGCAACATTAGTCCATGTGTGTACTGATCTATATAGTAATTCCTTCATTACCAGCACATCTCTTAATAATAACGCTTCCCAGGTAAATGCGAGTCTAGATCCCCTGATAATACATGTGTGTGCTTATGAAGATAACAAAACAGACCAACCTCATATCCCACTTATTTTCCAGATCTCAAACACCAAGCAGGCAACGTAAATTTCACATTCCATATCATACTAATCTCGTTTAAAGTTTTTTTTTTAAACAAAATCTCGTTTAAAGTTGAGTAGCCACCTCCTATGAAGCAACATGCAAACAAAATAATAATTGACCCAAAGTCCACAAATTCAACAGTGTTGACATTATGAATTCAAGTGGGCAAAGTAGGTGCTAAACAAGCTTGCAGGTAAGTCTATTAATTTTTAATGCAATTTAGAAGTATCTAATATTTCTGATGGGAAAATCCACAAATCAGTGGGTTCAATATTAATTTTCCTCCTCATAATTCAAGGTGACTCAATAAAAGCATGTTTCCAGCCATTTGATTGCTTCCTCATTTCCTTTCTGGGGCTATAATTAATATATCATACATCAACCATATACTTTCTTCTCATCCTTGAGCTATACTTCGACAATTATATGTTGCCTTCTCCCGTTTTGCAGCAAATTCTTCAACTCAAACTCATATCAAACACATTAAAGTAGTCACTCTTTCCAGCATAATTACATGCCATTTTACCAGTTTGTCTGTTAACATCCCTAGATGCAATTATAAACAGATTCAAGAAGAAAAATGGCTTTTCCACAGCTAATGTGTTTATTTGGTGCATGCAAAATCTTACTACCAATAAAGTTTTTATTTTATTTTCCATGCGTATTATGATTTCCCCATGTTAGGTGATTAAACTATTAACTGGAAGTGAAATCATGTATCAGAAAATTCAAACTCTCCCCAGAAATCTTTTGTATCTCTCAATGCAATATAAATATACAATGATCGAGCATTAAATGAAAAGAAATAATGTTTTACACAGAAAGAACATAATAAACCACACAAGCAACAGATTGAGAAGGCAAATTTCAAATCCACACAGCAATTAATGAACAAACAACATATCCCCACATATACCCAAGAGGATTAGAGTCATACCCACGAGAGAAGCCTCTAGCAAGTGTGTCCTCCAGAGAACCTGATCCATTGGAGTCATGGTACCAACCTTAGCACCCTTGTTCTGAATCTTGACAATGCTAATAAAGTTGAAAAAGAGGATCACAGACATAACACTAGCAATAGTTAGAACAGTACCATTTCTCACCTTCACCTGATCCAAACCCTGCATCACCAGCTCTCTCAGTAGCCCAATCTTCACCATTAGAAGAAATGCCACCATGCCCTCACCAAATAGAACCAAGAACAACAACTGAATCATCTTTTCCACAAGAAAACTCCCACCTTCCACTATTAATTAACAATGGCTAATTTGTCATAAATGGTTGCTTTAAATTCAGAGATAAGAATGGAGATCTTTCATAAAACCAGATTCTCCCCCAGAAATAGAACCATAGGTCCCAGGTTTAGGCACTACCAGAAAGAAACAAGCTGTTGGGAGGAAACCCATTTCTCCTGTATATGTAAACTAGACCANGCCCTCACCAAATAGAACCAAGAACAACAACTGAATCATCTTTTCCACAAGAAAACTCCCACCTTCCACTATTAACAATGGCTAATTTGTCATAAATGGCTGCTTTAAATTCAGAGATAAGAATGGAGATCTTTCATAAAACCAGATTCTCCCCCAGAAATAGAACCATAGGTCCCAGGTTTAGGCACTACCAGAAAGAAACAAGCTGTTGGGAGGAAACCCATTTCTCCTGTATATGTAAACTAGACCACCGACAAGCCAATCTTGGTGGGAAAACCTAAATTTTCTATTCATGAAAGANATAGTAATTCTGACGAAACGAAAGGTTTATTTTTAGGATTTTTGATCGCCTCTGGCTTAGATTTGACTCATCCAAAAGTGAATTTTGACAACAAGAAGTAGGTTGAGAGGGACAAATGGGCCTTAAGGACCGGTGATGAATTGTTTGTTGGGTCGCTTGATCGGTCCTGGAAGACTGTGGGAGGATCCTATGACACAAAAAAATAAGTTAGAAGGGTACCGGAGTGCTCTCCAGCGTATCCCCTCCGACAATTAAGTCAATTTTTTGAGAGAGGAGAAGAAGAAAGCACTGCATAGTTCCTTTTAGAAGTTCTTGCATACCTTTGCAAATACGTTTTTGAGAACTATTNTACCGGAGTGCTCTCCAGCGTATCCCCTCCGACAATCAAGTCAATTTTTTGAGAGAGGAGAAGAAGAAAGCACTGTATAGTTCCTTTTAGAAGTTCTTGCATACCTTTGCAAATACGTTTTTGAGAACTATTTATACCTTCAAAAGCTCACGATTGTTGATAGTCCACCCAGCAGGTATTTGTCAGAGATGAGGCAGTGTGCTCCTCACCTTTATGGGGAATAGGTTTGGCTTTAACTGATCGGGATGCCAAGCATTTAAAGCTTACTCCTCGGTCTACCGAGAATTTAATTNTTACCTTTATGGGGAATAGGCTTGGCTTTAACTGATCGGGATGCCGAGCATTTAAAGCTTACTCCTCGGTCTACCGAGAATTTAATTTTCCCTTTCTCGGCGAGGATCCATTAAATATCCAGATATGGGAGTCTTTAATGCACTCCACTTCTCGGCCCCCTGTGCCTTAATTGCTGTCTCATCAGGAGGAAGATTCATTAAATGCTTATTTGGTCTAGACATGTGTCAGTAGGGGTATCGAGGTCTTTTTGTTACTGATTTGATATCACATTCCACGTGTCCACCCCTCCTTGGCTGTAAGTTCTGCATTCCTGCGCCTCTTAATACCATGGAGCAAAGCATCTTCATGATGGCTAGCCTAGCCTGGCCTAGGCTAGTCATCTGTCAATCATTTGATTTTATAGAAGCGGAGGAGTGGTGGGATCCAGCGTGTAGAAGGAACACCTTGGCGCCGAGGGATATTGGCCTATTTTGGGGTAGAGGGTTTTCACCGCGCCGAGAATATATATGTCGCTCGCACCGTTGGGAGGGTCCCTTGGCTCTGAGCATTTATCATCTCGACAGAAGGGGATAAGCTACGCCGAGGACACGTGGCCATACCTGGTTAGGAATATAATGATGTTGAGAATACGTGTCGTCGATTTGTTTCCTTCCAGAAATGTCTCATCAACTCTCCTGCATCTTTTGATGCAGGGGAGACGTGTCGTCAGAAGGCGAAGGGTTTTATAAATGCCCCAACCACCTCATCATTACTTCCAGCCATTTTTCGTCGCTTTAGAGATTGTGCGCATTAAATGCGCCTTTTAGTGTTTCGTGAGCAATGATGAAGATAGTTACTATATAAACTAAACCCCCTTCTCTTTTATACATTTTAGTTTACGCGAAGAAACTTACGAGAGTTTTGGCCGAAAAACTCCAAAAAGAACCAGCTGCACCACCGCCTTTCCAGCTATCACCAAAGCAAAAAAAAACACTTGCGCCACCATTGCCACCAAACTTTTGACGACAAAACAAGTCCTTCTAAGCTTCCAGACCCTTTCCTTAGTTCTCTGGTGAGTCCTTGCTTTCTCTTTCTTCTTTTTCCTTCTTCCTTCTGATTTTTCCGGTGACCGGTGGTCTTCCTGGTCCCCATCAATCTCCCCAGTGGTTTGAAAAACTCCTTAGGAACTTTTTAAGGGGAGAAATCCTTGTTTCCTTTGTAGATATGCCTAGAGCCCGCCCTAACACCGAGATCCAAAGTACTGGTCCCTCGAGGCCAGGGAAATACAAGATTAAGGGGGATCAGCAGATAGAGAGTTTTAGATCCCGTTATCGCATACCTAGTAATGTTGGCATAGAGGAATTTAAACCTACTCGGCATAATCGTGATGTCGGGACCGAGAATACAATGTCTTTCTACACCAAGGCTATTATAGAGGGTGGGATAAGATTCTCTTTGCCCNCTAGGGAAATACAGGATTAAGGGGGATCAACAGATAGAGAGTTTTAGATCCCGTTATCGCATACCTAGTAATGTTGGCATAGAGGAATTTAAACCTACTCGGCATAATCGTGATGTCGGGACCGAGAATACAATGTCTTTCTACACCAAGGCTATTATAGAGGGTGGGATAAGATTCTCTTTGCCCCTTTTACTCTTTCAATTCCTCTCCCGGTTCGATCTCGTCCCCGGCCAATGTTGCCTGAATGTCTTTAGGATAGTAATGGGGGTCCTAGAACTCAACAGGCGTCTCGGGATCAATCTTGGTCTCGATGACATTCTCTTCTGCTACTCCTTGTTGAGGGTGATACCCCAGNCCTTTACTCCTTCAATTCCTCTCCCGGTTCGATCTCGTCCCCGACCAATATTGCCTGAATGTCTTTAGGATAGTAATGGGGGTCCTAGAACTCAATAGGCGTCTCGGGGTCAATCTTGGTCTCGATGACATTCTCTTCTGCTACTCCTTGTTGAGGGTGATACCCCAGCAAAATTTCTATCTCAAGGCAAGGGACCCATCCATGTATCTAATGACTCACCTCCCTGATTCAGACAAGGGGTACAAGGATGACCTGTTGGTCTTTAGTGGGGCATGGGAGAGAGGAACCGGCCCCAAGTATGTTGGTCTGAGGTGCCCCCTGCAGTGGAGAACGACAAGTACGTCGGCCTCTTTGCGCCTTTTTTTGTTTATATCTTCTTTAAATGTCTTGCCAATTTTTAACGAGATCCTTTCTTATTTGCGCAGATGTCTCTACTCGTGAAGTTGCTCCTCCTTCCCGGCGCTTGATGAATTTTACCGACCTTGCCATGTTTGGGGACACGTCAACGGCGACAATTTTGGCCGAGCTGGACACATCCTCCTAGGTTACACACCAGGATACAAATAATTTTCTCAGCTCCCTCAACCCTTCGATCTCTCATGGTGGTCCGAGTTCTTCAACCAGGCAACGCAGCAAGACTTTGAGCAGGACTTAGAGAGAGATCCCGATAGAGCCACCGAGGCTGAAGTTGAGGGTGTCGCTGAAGTAGAAGAACCCGAGGTCAAGGAGTCTTTTGTGCTTGCATACACCGAGGTTGGTACTTCGGGGAAGGGTGGCGGGGTCCGACATCAACATTCTTNGCTCTTCAACCAGGCAACGCAGCAAGACTTTGAGCAGGACTTAGAGAGAGATCCCGATAGAGCCACCGAGGCTGAAGTTGAGGGCGTCGCTGAAGTAGAAGAACCCGAGGTCAAGGAGTCTTTTGTGCTTGCATACACCGAGGTTGGTACTTCGGGGAAGGGTGGCGGGGTCCGACATCAACATTCTTCAATCCTTGGACGTCGAGGACGCGCTAGAGGCAGTCATGTCACCCCCCACGAATTGACTTGAGCTTCTTGAGGCAGAGGCAATCCCTTGTTCTCGGGAGGGACAGGGGATCATCCTCCAATGTGCCTCCACCTCCTTCAGGGGCCAGTAACATTGTCCCTCCAGAACCAAAGCCCACCGGTCAGGGCCAGGTACGCCACAAGGACCCTCATATAGAGGAGGAGATGAGAATCAAACAAAGACATGNGTACCAAGGCCCACCGGTCAGGGCCAGGTACGCCACAAGGACCCTCATATAGAGGAGGAGAGGAGAATCAAACAAAGACATGATAGTCAGGGCCGAGGTAGGGCCCCCTCCCCTCCGCAACAAGGCGGCAGGGCCAAGGGAGGGGCCCTTTACCTCAGCCACAAGTGCAACAATAGCAGCAATAACAACAACAACAACATCAAATTCCACCTCCTCCTCCACCGACAGAGGTTGCGGCAGAGTGGAACCCCCGAGCTATTGACCATATGAACAGGGTCATCCGGATTAATGACTCCATCTCCCAGGATCCTCATATGGCTTACGCGATGAGCGGGATGTGTCACTTCGGGGCCGGCATGTAGGCTCATCGGGAGCAGACGACAAACTCGATGTTCCGCTCAATCATTCAAAACTCCTTGGTGGTAAGTTTAACTCTTATGGTTGTTTTTCCCATGTTTCAACAACTGTGATTTAACCAAGTCTCTTTTCTCGCAGGTCACCCAACAGATTTCAGTGATCGATGCACACTACCATGGGGCAAGAATGAATTTGCAGTGAGCCGAGGAGGAGAAAAAAAAAGACTAATGAAGCCCTGGCCATCACCAAGGAGGACGTGGCTGCCAGAGACATCACCTAGGCAGCCCAAATAGAGCAACTGCTCAAGGATGGTGAATCGGCGAGGGCTGGAGCTGAGAAGCTAAAAGTTGCCCTTACCGATGCCGAGAGAAGGATAACAGAGCAGACACAGCGGCTATCTTCAACCGAGGAGAGAGCAGCCGGGTCAGAGGAAAATTGTCTGGCCCTTACTCAGGAGCTTGACAAGGTGAGGGCCGAAATGAAGAGTAATCAGAAGTAGGAGGAACAACTTCGGAATGAGTTTGCCGACAGCATCCTGCCCGCACTTGAGGAGAATAGTGCGGATTATTTCAAGAGGGGCTGGGATGAGGAGTTCCAAGCCACTAGCGTTCCTTCTAATTCTCCCTTATTTGAGATGCACATCTATGTACCCTCGGGGGAGATGGTACAGGCTAGGGCCGAAGTCGTCGCTGAGGATGTGGTCCCACCCCTAGTGCAAGCCTCGAGTGAGACCTCTGAAGTGGTGATCCTAACTCCAACTAATGCTGCCCTGCCGGAGACAGACCCTCCTACTCTTAAGACGGGTATTCCTCCGATCTCACCTATCGTCGCTCTGGTCCCTGCTCTGCCTGTTCCAGCTGCTGCCGACGTNGGGAGACCTCTGAAGTGGTGATCCTGGCTCCAACTAATGCTGCCCTGTCGGAGACAGACCCTCCTGCTCCTAAGACGGGTATTCCTCCGATCTCACCTATCGTCGCTCTGGTCCCTGCTCTGCCTGTTCCAGCTGTTGCCGACGTTTTCAATGTCGACTCCCCCTGTAGCGGCCTGATGGACGTACCGGAGGGAGGTGATTGGTTTTTTTTTGACTTTTTGCTCTGTACTTGTCCCTTTTTATCTTGTAGCTCTCGGGTGCGCAAAGCCCCGTTTCTTTTTGCAATGAAATACTTCTTTTGTTACTATCTATGCATATATCATTTCCTTGTCTGCATAGTTTTAACTGCTAGCTTTACGGACTTTATCTTGACTTCGGGGCCTAAAGGCTTTTAATGCCTTCAGCATTAGTCTGAGTGGTTGATTCTCGAAATACTTCGGTTATATGGTGATACATAGGGATAACCAGATGTCGTGGAGGTTCCAACGCCGAGGGAGTTTGACAGCTGATCCCCCCCGATTGGTTCAGTTTAATCATCCTTAGGTGTTACCCAAGGTATATAACCCCGAGAGTAGGGTGATTTCACTAACTCATCTTTAGGTTCTGAAAATCTTTGTTAGTGTCAAGGCCGATCGCTGCCCCTCTGAAAAGGAACGTTTTCCACTCGGGGGGCATATCTTTTATCTGATTTGGAGATAACTTTCAGAGGTTGCTTCTAGGGTCGTGCCCTTTTCAGGAGGCTTACTCCTGTTTTGACGCAGGAGTCTCTAAGACTCTGCCTCTAGGGTCATACCCTTTTTCAGGTGGCTTGCTCCTGTTTTTCATTTGGAGGCAGGAATCCCTAAGACTCTGCCTCCAGGGCCATGTCCTTTTCTAGGAGGTTGACTCCTATTCTTTATTTGGAAGCAAGAGTCGCTGAGACTATTTCTAGGGTCATGCCCTTTCTAGAAGGCTTGCACCTATTTTTCCTTTGGAAGCAGGAGTCCTTAAGACTATGTCTCCAGGGCCATGCCCTTTTTCAGGAGGCTTGCTCCTGTTATTTATTTGGAAGCAGGAGTCCCTGAGACTCTACTTCCAGGGTTATGCCTTTTCCAAGAGGCTTTCTCCTATTTTTTATTTGGAGACAGGAGTCCTTGAGACNTGCTTCCAGGGTCATGCCTTTTCCAAGAGGCTTTCTCCTATTTTTTATTTGGAGACAGGAGTCCTTAAGACTCTACCTCCAAGGTCATGCCCTTTCTGGATTCCCACTTATAATTGCAGAGAGGGAGGGTACTCAAAAATAGTATTTCTTTAGGTTAATTACATTCCAAGGCTGTGTTACAAATTTTTCTCCCATATTTTCTAGCCTGTATGACCTGGAGCTTCCTACTGATATTACTCTATTGGATCCCTCCCAGTTGGGACCCATCTTGCTATCGGCTAGGTCTCGGGTATTGGCCACCACTCTCCTGAGCACCAGGTCACCGATTTGGAATCCTCTGGTCTTGACTCGGTTGTTGTGAAGTCTGAAAACCCTCTCCTTATATTTAGCCAACTTCAAGGCAGCCACTTCCCTCCTTTATTCCATTAGATCCAAATCCAGACTCAGTTGGTGATTTTTGCCCTCGGTGTCGAAGGCTTGTGTTCTTATGGTGGGGAGTTCTACTTCTAATGGGATGATTGTCTCTACCCCGTATGCTATAGAGTAAGGGGTTTCCCCTGTCGAAGTCTGGACGCCCATAGGATATTCAGCAACTCATCCACCCATTTTCTCTTGGCTTTTTCCAACCTCTTCTTGATCCCGTTGACAATAGTCTTGTTGGAGGACTCCACCTGTCTGTTGGACTGTGGGTATATGGGGGTAGAATAAAAGTTATGAATCCTGAGATGCTCATAAAAAGATTTCCATTGTTGAATTGGGTCCTGTTGTTTGATACAAGTGCACGGGGGGACCCCAAATCTGATCCAACCTCTTCTTGATCCCGTTGACAATAGTCTTGTTGGAGGACTCCACCTGTCTGTTGGACTGTGGGTATATGGGGGTAGAATAAAAGTTATGAATCCTGAGATGCTCATAAAAAGATTTCCATTGTTGAATTGGGTCCTGTTGTTTGATACAAGTGCACGGGGGGACCCCAAATCTGGTGACTATATTCCTCCATACCAATTTCTTGGTGTCTATGTCTCGAATATGTGACAGTGGCTTCGTCTCTACCCACTTGGTAAAGTAGTCTGTTGCTACAATTAGGAACCTCTTGTTTTCAAGAGCTTTTGGGAGAGGTCCCACCAAATCGAGCCCCCACTAGGCAAACGGCCAGGGGCTGGTCAACGGATGTAAGTCCCTAGCCGGCTGTCTAATCACCGGAGTGAATCTCTGGCACTGATCACTCCTTCGGACGTATGCTTGCGCGTCTCTCTATATTCGCGGCCACTAATATCCTTAGGACATGATACGGTGAGCCATGGATCGTCCGTCAGAATACCCCCCACATATTTTTTCATGCACTTCATAGAGGAGGTTCTCTACCTTGTCTTCTGGGACGCATAACAGGTAAGGTCTTGAGAACAACCTTCGATACAAATTCTGGTCTGAAGAGACCCAATACCTTGGGGCTTTCATCTTTATCTTTCTGGCTTGTTTTGGACACTTTGGGAGGTCCCTTGACAATAGAAATTTGATAAAAAAGATCAGTCCAGCTAGGTTGTTATTGGCCTTCATGGATGACCACTACCCCCAAAGTTTTGTCTATACTGGAAGTTGGAAGGTAATCGATGGTAATCCTTCATGGCATAGTGGAATCTAGAGCTGAGGCTAGGCAAGCCAGGGCGTCGACATGTGTGTTCTTGTCTCGGAAGACTTACTTGACTTCAACTTTTCTGAATTTGCGGAGTAGAGTCGTCGCCTCATGGTGGTAAGCTTTCATCCCGGAGTCCCTTGTTTCAAACTCTCTATTAACCTGGTTGACTGCTAACATGGAATCACAGTGGACGACCAATTCTGTGGCTCCCGTTGCTTCGGCCAGTTGAAGTCCTAAGATGAGGGCCTCATACTCGATTTTGTTATTAGAGGCTTTGAAACCCAGTTGAACGACTTGCTCTGTGACTACTCCATCTAGTGAGACTAGCAACACCCCGATCCCGAAACCCTTATTGTTGGAGGAACCGTCCACACATAAGTGCTAGGGTGGCCCCTTGTTACTCTCAAAGGATATCATTTCGGGAGGGGATGATCCTTTTGAGAGGGAAGGTTCCCTGAAAAACTCCTCTATGAAGTCCACCAGCACTTGACCCTTTATAGCAGTTTGAGGTTTAAAATGGATATCATGCTCCCCCATCTCTACTGCCCACTTGGCAACCCTCCCAGAGAGGTCTGCCTTTCTCAAGATTGTCTTCAAAGGCTGGTCTATAAGGACAGTGATTGGGTGAGCCTAGAAGTAATGTCTCAGCTTCCTTGCGATCGTGACCAATGACAGAGCTAATTTCTCTAGGGGTGGATACCTTGTCTCTGCGTCCAGCAACGCCTTGCTTACATAATATACTGGTTTTTGCCGTCGCCCATGGTCACGAACGAGTACTCTGCTGACGGCGAATTTCNTGCGGCAGAGTGGAACCCCCGAGCTATTGACCATATGAACAGGGTCATCCGGATTAATGACTCCATCTCCCAGGATCCTCATATGGCTTACGCGATGAGCGGGATGTGTCACTTCGGGGCCGGCATGTAGGCTCATCGGGAGCAGACGACAAACTCGATGTTCCGCTCAATCATTCAAAACTCCTTGGTGGTAAGTTTAACTCTTATGGTTGTTTTTCCCATGTTTCAACAACTGTGATTTAACCAAGTCTCTTTTCTCGCAGGTCACCCAACAGATTTCAGTGATCGATGCACACTACCATGGGGCAAGAATGAATTTGCAGTGAGCCGAGGAGGAGAAAAAAAAAGACTAATGAAGCCCTGGCCATCACCAAGGAGGACGTGGCTGCCAGAGACATCACCTAGGCAGCCCAAATAGAGCAACTGCTCAAGGATGGTGAATCGGCGAGGGCTGGAGCTGAGAAGCTAAAAGTTGCCCTTACCGATGCCGAGAGAAGGATAACAGAGCAGACACAGCGGCTATCTTCAACCGAGGAGAGAGCAGCCGGGTCAGAGGAAAATTGTCTGGCCCTTACTCAGGAGCTTGACAAGGTGAGGGCCGAAATGAAGAGTAATCAGAAGTAGGAGGAACAACTTCGGAATGAGTTTGCCGACAGCATCCTGCCCGCACTTGAGGAGAATAGTGCGGATTATTTCAAGAGGGGCTGGGATGAGGAGTTCCAAGCCACTAGCGTTCCTTCTAATTCTCCCTTATTTGAGATGCACATCTATGTACCCTCGGGGGAGATGGTACAGGCTAGGGCCGAAGTCGTCGCTGAGGATGTGGTCCCACCCCTAGTGCAAGCCTCGAGGGAGACCTCTGAAGTGGTGATCCTGGCTCCAACTAATGCTGCCCTGTCGGAGACAGACCCTCCTGCTCCTAAGACGGGTATTCCTCCGATCTCACCTATCGTCGCTCTGGTCCCTGCTCTGCCTGTTCCAGCTGTTGCCGACGTTTTCAATGTCGACTCCCCCTGTAGCGGCCTGATGGACGTACCGGAGGGAGGTGATTGGTTTTTTTTTGACTTTTTGCTCTGTACTTGTCCCTTTTTATCTTGTAGCTCTCGGGTGCGCAAAGCCCCGTTTCTTTTTGCAATGAAATACTTCTTTTGTTACTATCTATGCATATATCATTTCCTTGTCTGCATAGTTTTAACTGCTAGCTTTATGGACTTTATCTTGACTTCGGGGCCTAAAGGCTTTTAATGCCTTCAGCATTAGTCTGAGTGGTTGATTCTCGAAATACTTCGGTTATATGGTGATACATAGGGATAACCAGATGTCGTGGAGGTTCCAACGCCGAGGGAGTTTGACAGCTGATCCCCCCCGATTGGTTCAGTTTAATCATCCTTAGGTGTTACCCAAGGTATATAACCCCGAGAGTAGGGTGATTTCACTAACTCATCTTTAGGTTCTGAAAATCTTTGTTAGTGTCAAGGCCAATCGCTGCCCCTCTGAAAAGGAACATTTTCCACTCGGGGGGCATATCTTTTATCTGATTTGGAGATAACTTTCAAAGGTTGCTTCTAGGGTCGTGCCCTTTTCAGGAGGCTTACTCCTGTTTTGACGCAGGAGTCTCTAAGACTATGCCTCCAGGGTCATACCCTTTTTCAGGAGGCTTGCTCCTGTTTTTCATTTGGAGGCAGGAATCCCTAAGACTCTGCCTTCAGGGCCATGTCATTTTCTAGGAGGTTGACTCCTATTCTTTATTTGGAAGCAGGAGTCGCTGAGACTATTTCTAGGGTCATGCCCTTTCTAGAAGGCTTGCACCTATTTTTCCTTTGGAAGCAGGAGTCCTTAAGACTATGTCTCCAGGGCCATGCCCTTTTTCAGGAGGCTTGCTCCTGTTATTTATTTGGAAGCAGGAGTCCCTGAGACTCTACTTCCAGGGTTATGCCTTTTCCAAGAGGCTTTCTCCTATTTTTTATTTGGAGACAGGAGTCCTTGAGACTCTACCTCCAAGGTCATGCCCTTTCTGGATTCCCACTTATAATTGCGGAGAGGGAGAGTACTCAAAAATAGTATTTCTTTAGGTTAATTACATTCCAAGGCTGTGTTACAAATTTTTCTCCCATATTTTCCAGCCTGTATGACCTGGAGCTTCCTACTGATATTACTCTATTGGATCCCTCCCAGTTGGGACCCATCTTGCTATCGACTAGGTCTCGGGTATTGGCCACCACTCTCCTAAGCACCAGGTCACCGATTTGGAATCCTCTGGTCTTGACTCGGTTGTTGTGAAGTCTGAAAACCCTCTCCTTATATTTAGCCAACTTCAAGGCAGCCACTTCCCTCCTTTATTCCATTAGATCCAAATCCAGACTCAGTTGGTGATTTTTGCCCTCGGTGTCGAAGGCTTGTGTTCTTATGGTGGGGAGTTCTACTTCCAATGGGATGACTGTCTCTACCCCGTATGCTATAGAGTAAGGGGTTTCCCCTGTCGAAGTCTGGACGCCCATAGGATATTCAGCAACTCATCCACCCATTTCCTCTTGGCTTTTTCCAACCTCTTCTTGATCCTGTTGACAATAGTCTTGTTGGAAGACTCCACCTGTCTGTTGGACTGTGGGTATACGGGGGTAGAATAAAAGTTATGAATCCCGAGATGCTCATAAAAAGATTTCCATTGTTGAATTGGGTCCCGTTGTTTGATACAAGTGCACGGGGGACCCCAAATCTGGTGACTATATTCCTCCATACCAATTTCTTGGTGTCTATGTCTCGAATATGTGACAGTGGCTTCGTCTCTACCCACTTGGTAAAGTAGTCTGTTGCTACAATTAGGAACCTCTTGTTTTCAAGAGCTCTTGGGAGAGGTCCCACCAAATCGAGCCCCAACTAGGCAAACGGCCAGGGGCTGGTCAACGGATGTAAGTCCCTAGCCGGCTGTCTAATCACCGGAGTGAATCTCTGGCACTGATCACTCCTTCGGACGTATGCTTGCGCGTCTCTCTATATTTGCGGCCACTAGTATCCTTAGGACATGATACGGTGAGCCATGGATCGTCCATCGGAATACCCCCCACATATTTTTTCATGCACTTCATAGAGGAGGTTCTCTACCTTGTCTTTTGGGACGCATAACAGGTAAGGTCCTGAGAACAACCTTCGATACAACTTCTGGTCCGAAGAGACCCAATACCTTGGGGCTTTCATCTTTATCTTTCTGGCTTGTTTTGGACACTTTGGGAGGTCCCTTGACAACAAAAATTTGATAAAAAAGATCAGTCCAGCTAGGTTGTTATTGGCCTTCATGGATGACCACTACCCCCAAAGCTTTGTCTATACTGGAAGTTGGAAGGTAATCGATGGTAATCCTTCATGGCATAGTGGAATCTAGAGTTGAGGCTAGGCAAGCCAGGGCGTCGACATGTGTGTTCTTGTCTCAGAAGACTTACTTGACTTCAATTTTTCTGAATTTGCGGAGTAGAGCCGTCGCCTCATGGTGGTAAGCTTTCATTTCGGAGTCCCTTATTTCAAACTCTCCATTAACCTGGTTGACTGCTAACATGGAATCACAGTGGACGACCAATTCTGTGGCTCCCGTTGCTTCGGCCAGTTGAAGTCCTAAGACGAGGGCCTCATACTCGATTTTGTTATTAGAGGCTTTGAAACCCAGTTGAACGACTTGCTCTGTGACTACTCCATCCAGGGAGACTAGCAACACCCCGATCCCGAAACCCTTATTGTTGGAGGAACCGTCCACACATAAGTGCTAGGGTGGCCCCTTGTTACTCTCAGAGGATATCATTTCGGGAGGGGGTGATCCTTTTGAGAGAGAAGGTTCCCTGAAAAACTCCTCTATGAAGTCCACCAGCACTTGACCCTTTATAGCAGTTTGAGGTTTAAAATGGATATCATGCTCCCCCATCTCTACTGCCCACTTGGCAACCCTCCCAGAGAGGTCTGCCTTTCTCAAGATTGCCTTCAAAGGCTGGTCTATAAGGACAGTGATTGGGTGAGCCTAGAAGTAATGTCTCAGCTTCCTTGCGATCGTGACCAATGACAGGGCTAATTTCTCTAGGGGTGGATACCTTGTCTCTGCGTCCAGCAACGCCTTGCTTACATAATATACTGGTTTTTGCCGTCGCCCATGGTCACGAACGAGTACTCTGCTGACGGCGAATTTCGACACGGCTAAGTACAGGAATAACATCTCCCCTTGGGTTGGGACAGACAGAGTGGGGAGGACCCTGAGGTACTCTTTAATTCTCCCGAGGGCGTCCTCACATTCCTAGTTCCATGCGTTCTTTCCTGGTGCCCTGATGGCTCCAAAGAAGGTTTTGCATTTGTCTGAGGATCACGAGATGAAACGATTGAGTGTTGTCGACATCCCTGCCAACTTCTGGACTTCTTGGACAGTTCAGGGACTCCGGATGTCCAGGATAGCTCGGATCTGATCTGGGTTGGCTTCGACCCCACGTTGACTCACTAGGTATCCGAGGAATTTCCCCGACTCTACTCTGAAAATGCACTTTACCGCGTTCAACTTTAACCCATATTCTCGGAGAGTGGAGAACGTATCGGCCAGGTGCGTCAGGTGGTCACAACTCATTTTGCTTTTGACCAACATGTCATCAATGTAGACCTCCATAGTGTCGCCGATTTGTCGTTTGAACATCCGATTCATAAGTCTTTGGTAGGTAGCTCCGACGTTTTTCAGCCCGAACATCATGACTTTGTAGCAATAAACCCCCCTTAGAGTGATGAGGCAATCTTTTCTTGATCAGGTGGATCGAGGGGGATTTGATGGTAACCTGCCCTGGCCTCTAGGAAGGCCATGCGCTGATGCCCTGCAGTGGCGTCTACCAGCTGATCCACCTTCGAGAGTGGGAAGTCGTCCTTGGGGCAAGCTTTGTTCAGATCCATGAAGTCCACGCATACACTCTTTTTTTTCTCTTTTTTCTTTGCGCAAACTATGTTTGACAACCATTTCGGGAATTGGACCTCCCGAATGGTGTTAGCCTCTAGAAGTTTATCAACTTTCTCGTTTACTACCTGGGCGTGATGCGGCACCATGCTCCGTGGCTTTTGCTTAATTGGCTTGTGTGTCGGATCAACATGAAGCTTATGAGTTATCATTTCGGGGTCCACCCCCTTCATCTTTGTCGCATTCCAGGCAAATTCATCTGCATTTTGTTTCAAAAAATTTATCATCTCGACTTGCTCAGCTGAAGGCATGGCAAAGCCAATCAGGAACTATCTTCCCTATTCTCCTTCTATTAAGAGCACTTTTCGAAGGTCTTCCACCGATCGTTCGACTGGATCCATCCGGGGGTTGTCTACTCCAGGACGCTCAGACTATGATTGTTATTTATCCAGGATCTCCTCCGGGGCCCGCCCCTTCTTCTGGATGAAAACCCCAGCTCTGACAGTCGAGCAGAAATAATTCTTGGCGGACGCTTGGTCCCCTCGGATCTCCCTCACCCCTTTTGGGGTGGGAAACTTGAGCTTCTGGTGATAACTGGAATGTACTGCTCCCAGTGCATGCACCAGGCTCGCCCCATGATAATGTTGTAAGGTGAGTCTATGTCGATCACAACAAACTCTGTGTTGACAGTGACAGGCCCAATGATGACTGGCAACGTGATTTTACACATCGACAGGGTGAATGAACCGTTAAATCCAATGTGGGGCGTCTTAACTTTGGTGAGATCTTTAGGACCAAGTCCCATTCGTTTCAAGGTTTCGGAGTACATCACTTCAGAAGAACTCTTAGAGTCTACTAGTACTCTCTTAACATTGAAGTTGTCAATCTTCAGTGTTAATATCAAGGCGTCGTTATGGGGGTAACTATGCCTGCAAGATCCGCGTCAGAGAATGCGATGTTGGGCTCACTAATCCGAGCCCTCTTGCTGGGCTGGCCCCCATCTTCTTCAGCTACCTTCCTTGTGAATGTCATTCTTTTGAGATCGGACTCAAGGTTCTTGGATGTCGGACGCTCTAGTGGACATACGTGGATCACGTCGATTATATTGTCCCGGATAGTAGCCGAATTATTGGGGGCCCGAACCTCTTCGGATTTTAGCTCAATGTATTCCTTTAGATGCCCATCTTGGACCAACTTCTCCAGGAAATATTTATACACCCTACAATCTTCGGTACGATGCCTGAAATCTCGATGATAGGAGCACCTGGCATTCTGATTTCGGATGGACGGATCACTCTGTATTTTAGGTGGCCATTTGAAGCACGGCTCACCCCGAATCTTTTGGAGCAGTCTATAAATAGGCTCTTTAAATACGGTGTGGGTTCCTTTAAAAGAGCTTCTGGAAGGAGGTATCAATCCCTTCTGGTAGGTGTCTTCTTCTCTCTGTCTTTTTTCCTGGAGGTGGGGACCCTACCTCTGCCCCCTCTCATCTCATTCTCAATCCGAGAATATTTATTTATCTAGGTCATTAACTTGCCCATGTCTGATGGGGTCTTCTTGGTTAACGACCGATATAGATCTGTGTCTCTTGCCAGGCCAAGCCTGAAAGAAGCGGCTACCATGACTTCTGAGCATCCCTCCACCTCATTGACCTCCTCCCAATAACGAGTGACATATTGGCGAAGAATTTTTCCTTCCTTTCGTCTAAGTGTAGTAAGGACCCAATATCCTTAGATCGCTTACTTCCTGTAACAAACCGAGCGAAGAACTGTCAGGTCAACTCTTTTCATGATCCGATGTTGTTGGGAGGGAAAGTTTCGAACCACTTCATAGCGGAGTCTCTCAAACTCATGGAGAACACCCGACATAAAAGCAGGTGGTCTGAATGGTAAAGGGATATCATCTGTTTGTACTGTCTGAGGTGAGCTTCGGGATCGGATCGTCCGTCATAAGTTTTGAACCTTGGCACTATAAACTTTTTTGGCACCTCCATCTCTCGAATGTCCCTGGTAAAGGGGGATTGTATGGTTTCGTCATCGGTGTCATCCTCCTGAATGGCCTTACTCCTCCTNTCTTTAGGACCAAGTCCCATTCGTTTCAAGGTTTCAGAGTACATCACTTCAGAAGAACTCTCAGAATCTACTAGTACTCTCTTAACATTGAAGTTGTCAATCTTCAGTGTTAATATCAAGGCGTCGTTATGGGGGTAACTATGCCTGCAAGATCCGCGTCAGAGAATGCGATGTTGGGCTCACCAATCCGAGCCCTCTTGCTGGGCTGGCCCCCATCTTCTTCAGCTACCTTCCTTGTGAACGTCATTCTTTTGAGATCGGACTCAAGGTTCTTGGATGTCGGACGCTCTAGTGGACATACGTGGATCACGTCGATTAAATTGTCCCGGATAGTAGCCGAATTATTGGGGGCCCGAACCTCTTCGGATTTTAGCTCAATGTATTCCTTTAGATGCCCATCTTGGACCAACTTCTCCAGGAAATATTTATACACCCTACAATCTTCGGTACGATGCCTGAAATCTCGATGATAGGAGCACCTGGCATTCTGATTTCGGATGGACGGATCACTCTGTATTTTAGGTGGCCATTTGAAGCACGGCTCACCCCGAATCTTTTGGAGCAGTCTATAAATAGGCTCTTTAAATACGGTGTGGGTTCCTTTAAAAGAGCTTCTGGAAGGAGGTATCAATCCCTTCTGGTAGGTGTCTTCTTCTCTCTGTCTTTTTTCCTGGAGGTGGGGACCCTACCTCTGCCCCCTCTCATCTCATTCTCAATCCGAGAATATTTATTTATCTAGGTCATTAACTTGCCCATGTCTGATGGGGTCTTCTTGGTTAACGACCGATATAGATCTGTGTCTCTTGCCAGGCCAAGCCTGAAAGAAGCGGCTACCATGACTTCTGAGCATCCCTCCACCTCATTGACCTCCTCCCAATAACGAGTGACATATTGGCGAAGAATTTTTCCTTCCTTTCGTCTAAGTGTAGTAAGGACCCAATATCCTTAGATCGCTTACTTCCTGTAACAAACCGAGCAAAGAACTGTCAGGTCAACTCTTTTCATGATCCGATGTTGTTGGGAGGGAAAGTTTCGAACCACTTCATAGCGGAGTCTCTCAAACTCATGGAGAACACCCGACATAAAAGCAGGTGGTCTGAATGGTAAAGGGATATCATCTGTTTGTACTGTCTGAGGTGAGCTTCGGGATCGGATCGTCCGTCATAAGTTTTGAACCTTGGCACTATAAACTTTTTTGGCACCTCCATCTCTCGAATGTCCCTGGTAAAGGGGGATTGTATGGTTTCGTCATCGGTGTCATCCTCCTGAATGGCCTTACTCCTCCTAGCATCCAGCTAAGTTCTGAGGTCGGTTCCCAACTCGAGGGGAACCCCTCCAAGGTTCCTGTGCGGGCTAATGGGGTGCCTCCTTCCTGGGTGCCGAGTGGAGAGGGTTGACCCCTCGGACTCCTCCACGCTCCCTCTCCCGGACAGTCCCCGACGGAGGTTATCTCAAGCCAAAGGCCTTGCCTTCTTGACTTGGACACATAGGGAATGCATTTTGGCTCTCAGACGCTTTGGAGCCTTGGAACTTTCTGCTTTATTGTTCAGGTGATTCCGCAAGTTTTCTGTTTCCATTTCCTTGATGGAGGGTTCCCGAGAATGAAACGAGTCCTTGGATCCTTCGCCGAAAATCACAAATTCGTTGAGATGGTTGAGGACATTCACGTTATCCTTTTCTTATTGCCGCAATCGACCACCAAACTTCTCCTCGATCATTTCTGCTAATTGACGGGCCAATGGGGCGGATCCTCCTGATCTGATGCCCATACTGGTTTGGCGGGTATGCCCCCTTAAGTGAATGGAGATACTCCTGTCGATGCTATCACCTTGGTCCTTCGTTCCAAAATGAGAAGGAGCTTGTTGATCGAGGTTTTTCTGCTAGAGAGCCCTTTCTTTCTGTCGAGTATTCACCATGGTCATTGTTCTTTAGAAAAACTAATCGTTTTCCATAGACGACGCTAGATTGTGCGTGCCGATTTTTGCACAATAGTAGAAGTAGGAATAAATCTCTCCCACAATGAACTGTGGTTCGACAATATAGTAATTTTGACAAAATGGAAAGTTTGCTTTCAGGATTTCTGATCGCCTCTGGCTGAGATTTGACCCATCTGAAAGTGGGTTTTGACAACAAGAAGTAGGTTGAGAGGGACAAAGAGGCCCTAAGGACTAGTGATGAATTATTTGTTGGGTCGCTTAATCGATCCTGGAAGACGATGAGGAGATCCTGTGACACAGAAAAATAAGTTAGAAGGGTGTCGGAGTGCTCTCCGGCGTATCCCCTCCGACGATTAAAAAATCAGTTCTTTGAGAGAGGGGAAGAAGAAAACACTGTGTAGTTCCTTTTAGAAGTTTTTACATACCAATCCGTTTTTGAGAATTATTTATACCTTCAAAGCTCATGATTGCTAATAGTCCACCCAGCAGGTGTTTGTCAGAGATGGGGCAGTGTGCCCCTCACCTTTATAGGGAATGAGCTTGGCTTTAACTGATCGGGATGCTGAGCATTTAAAGCTCACTCCTCGGTTTGCCGAGCATTTAATTTCCCCCTTCTCAACAAGGATGCATTAAATGCCCAGGTATGAAGGTCTTTAATGCACTTCACTTCTCGGCCCTCATGCCTTAATTGATGTCTCATCAGGAGGAGAATTCATTAAATGCTTACTTGCTCTAGACATGTGTCAACAGGGGTATCCAAGTCTTTTTGCTACTGATTTGATATCACATTCCACGTGTCCACCCCCTTCTTGGTTGTATGTTCTGCATTCCTACGCCTCTTGACACCATGGAGTAGAAAGTCTTCATGATGGCAAGCCTAGCCTAGCCTGGCCTAAGCTAGTCATCTGTCAATCATTAGCTTTTATAGAAGCGGAGGAAAAGTGGGATCCAGCATGTAGAAGGAACACCTTGGCGCCGAGGGATATTTGCCTATTTTGGGATAGAGGGTTTTCACCGAGCCGAGGATATATGTGTCGCTCGCGTCGTTGGGAGGGTCCCTCGGCTCTGAGCATTTATCATCTCGGTAGAAGGGGATGAGCTATGCCGAGGACACGTGGCCATACTTGGTTGGGAATATGATGATGCCAAGAACACATGTCGTCGATCTGTTTCCTTCTTGAAATATCCCATCAATTTCTTTGATACGTAAACTGTAAAAGGTTCTCAAAGGCTATAAACAAGATCTCTAAGTTGAGCATTTGAAGATCTTTAGAACATCATGCAACACATTTTGTGTAGAGTTTAATTAGGATCATATGACAAAACTATCGAACTGCTGTATTATAAAAGGAATAAGTCATATGAGAAGGTCTGCTGTATTGGATTTGAGCTTTGCTATTCACAAAGAACTTGAATCTTTGTAAAGAAAGTGCGATACTTGCATCTCAGTCTGAATTATTTTCGTATCAAATTCATTATTTTGTACTTTACTTTTCAATTTTATTACAATTACACCATCAAAAACAAATAATATATGGTCAAGAATACGAAAAACATGAGATAGAATTGAAGTGAAAGGAACCATATGAAGCCCAACATAAGGTAAAGTTTTCATCTTGGTGTTTAGTCTTTAGACCCAAGTTCAGTGGAGATTTGCATAAACTCATATATCTCAACAAGGTCAAACTTATAATGTCCGATTTTACATTTCTCTCTAAATTGACTTCGATAAGCTAGACTATTTATTTATTTATTTTTGGTTCAATAATCAGGAATATTTAGGCTAACTTACCCACGCATCATTGGGTTATTTGATGAAAAACATAATAAAACTATTTTTAAATTTTTTGATACCATACTAAAAAGTTAAAAAAAAAAAACTCCAAAAATAATGAATTCAATCTCAAAAAGTGATAATCTCCGCCCTAAAAGGCGGTAAGTGAATTTTAAAAATGATAAGCGAACCCAAAAAAAAAAGTGCACTCAAAAAATTAGTAAATTCTACCTAAAAACTAATACAGATACCCAAAAAATGATAAATGGTGCGGTACTAACAAAAAATATTCATCAAAACCTTGCTTGATACGCAAACAATTCAAACTATACTCCAATATTGTCTTCCCCATCTGAAGATCTCCACCAAGATTACCCTGACAACTACCATTCGCAACTTTATCACTTACTGTCGAATAAATGCCAAAAAATATTAAACCCACCACCAATAAGTCAAATACACTATTCTTTGACCAAATCACCGTTGACGTAAACATAAGAGCTCGATGGATCATTGATAATTGACATTTTCTTAGTCTCCGATATGATGGTTTCAGGTCTTGAAAGAGTCAAGAGGTATGGGATGTAATCAATTTTGATGGTGCCAACTTTTACCCTTACAATGGTAAACTAGGGATCGAGTGGATTATAATGAACGGATGTTATTGATTCTCTAAATTCAAAAGGATAAAATTAGAGGTGGCAAATTGGTAGGTTGGACGGGTTATGATTTGAGTTAAATTAGATTGGGTTAAAATAAATTCAATCTATTTTTTATTCACGTAGTAAATGGATTATAATGGGTTGGGTTTATAATGAGTTGAGTAAAATCAATTAACCCATAAAATAATTAAAATTCTTAAGAGACACATTAGAACACAAAAAATATATACACACACATATTAATAGTACACCAAAATATAAACATACAAACACACACAAATACACCAAAACAAACACAAACTAATACATTTAAAATATACACGATAATATGCTAAAAATACATACACATATACTAACACATTTAATAAAACAAAATACACATATAATGAGTCAGAGTCAATTGTGGGCTATGGGTTTGTCATGGGTCATGGATCATGGGTCGTGGGTAGTGTATTAATGTGTATGTTTTTGGTGTACTAGCATGTCTATATTTTAATATATTAGTATATATGTGTGTATTTTTTTGTGTAATAGTGTGTGTATTTTTTTAGTATATTAATATGTTTATTTAATTTTATTACTTGTACTATTTAATAAAAGGATAAATACTCAACTCAATGGGTATCCATTTAATCCGTTTAACTAAAATGAATCATATTATCCAATCAATTTAGAATCCATATTAATTAATATATGTATCCAACTCATTTGTATATGAGCGAGTTAGTCGGATAAAATATACATGTGGGTCGTGTAGTAAGATTTGATGAAAACATGAACAAATATTAGTGTCAGGGTTCTATTGTAAATAATTTTTGATATTTATGGTGTAATATGAAAAATTAACGTTTAAAGATATAAATTGAGAATATTAAAATCTTTTATGGTATAAAATGTAATTTATCTTATTTATCTAAATAACAAAAGGCAAATGTACAACATTGTAACCCCAAGATCAAGACAGCTGCCATGAATTGTTAAGGGGGCGTTGATTCACCAGAAGAGATGAAGTCTTCAAGCCAGCCACCCAAACTTCTTATTGTAAACGTGCTGTATATTCCCGCCTCCAACAAAAAAAAAATGGATTTTAATGTAGCGCCAAGTAATCACGTTGAGCAACTGTCTACTAATCAGACAACAAATGGATAAATGGATTTCATCTATTATTGATAATGGAACCAACCATCCGAGCTCAGCGCGGGTTCGACTCGTTTTGAGCTCGTTTAATTTCGGATCATTTAGTTAAATAATTTTTTAAGCTTATTTAAAAAACAAATTCTAAAGACTCGGCTTAAATTCGACACGTTCGATTCGTTTATGTGTAAATATTCGGATTTGGTTCAGATTCAGCTCGTTTAGGCTCGGCTCGTTTTCTATCAATAAGAAAATTAGTCAAATTTGAATAATTTTTTAAACTCATTTATAAAAAATGAGTTAGATAAACTCGGTAACTGTCTATTTATAAAATTAACTTTTATTTTGAAAAATTACACTAAACGGAGCCTAAATAACTATTTGTCCATGTCATATAATAACAATTCTATATAGAAAAATGGGGTACATTTTATCTATTTAATATTTTTTTATTTGACGGTTACACCATGGTGACACCCAATATTTACTCCCACCCCAGCTCGAGTAACTATTACATATAACGGTTATTATCTTATATATTCAGTGATTATTTGAAAGAATAGAATTTAATTTATTTAATTATTAAATTAATTTTTAATTGTTGTATCACCTAACATTATTGACATAATGTGACTGCGGCGATTGGAAAAACATGAAAAAATTTTCCTATGCGAGAGAAAACTAAACCCACAACCCTGTTTTGGCCACTGAATAATTGGGACAGAGAGGTTTATTCAGAGACTTTCGGAATTACCAAAGAGAAAAGGAAAGGAAAAGTCTTGTCAGTTTTTTTTTTTTAACAACTTGTTAGTCGATGCGTTGGGGGAAGACTTTCGAAACCCACAAGGAAGCGAAGACTAACATGGGACGACGGAGTCTAGAGAGGCGAATAGTCAACAATAACCGGTGGCACACGTCGGCCAATGGTTTATAAACTTCCCCATGTCTCTCTGTTTCTCAACTCCTATCTCTAAAAGTCTAAAACACTCTGTCTCTCTGTCTCTCGGTCTGTTCTTCTTTTTGGGGTTGTTGAGGTTCTCTTTGGAGGTGCTTTGAATCCGTGATCAGAAAGATTGCGTTTTGTTGAAGGACACTTCTTACCTTTTCTCGTTTTCATTCACAAGAAGCTTTTTGAGAGAAATGGCAGTAAGTTTACATTCTGTTTTGTTTCTATTCTGTTGTAACATCGTTTTTTTTTTTTTTTTTATTTTTCTGAACTGCTTTTATGATGTTTTAAGTTCAAATGACACGAAATCAGACCTGATAAAAAAAAAAGTTCGAATCAGACGAAATTCTCATGTTTTGGGCTGCATTGTGCTGTTTGTAGAACTTTGTTTTTTAGAATATTTTATGGCTTTTGTTCATATGGTGTTAGTAAATTTGTTTTGTTCTGCTTGGAATGGTGGTTGTTGTTCATCAATGATCCAATGTTAGATTGAGTGTTTTGGTATTATTTAATGAATAAAGGATTTGGATGCTTTGAAGATAATAAGACAAGCCGGTTACTTATTTATACTGGAAGAAAAAATAATTATTATGTCTGAATCTGGACGTTGTTAAGTGTTTGATTGGTAAATTGAGTCTATATTGGCATGACAGTTTGATTATCTTGGGAAATCATCGATGTTTGATTGGTAAATCAAGTCTAGATTGGCATGTTTGTTGTGGTGAAATATTTGATTATGTTCGAAGCTATATAATCAGGAACTCAGTTTCGACAGTCCTTTATTTGTCAAGGTTTTTTTGTGACACCACTAATCTTTACGCTTCGTTTGATAGGAATGATGGAAAATAAGAAGGATGGAAAGTAAGATGGATACATTTTCTATATTGCAAGAATGAAAAGTATAAATAATATATTTTCCTTCCTTTGTGTTCGGTTGGATGGATGGAAAATAAAAATGACTAATTTTTTTTTGTGTTGATTAAGATTAGAGTAACAATTGAGTTGTGTCGTGTCAGATTCGTGTTGAGTCATAAAATTATAAATTTTTTATATTTCTTGTTCGCATATCAATTCATTTTCAAGTTCGTGTCGAGAAATAATCAAGTTCGTGTCATAAAATTTGCGTCGAGCTCGAGTCGTGTTATCTGTTGAGTTAAAAATTTTCACCCCTATTTAAAATAAAAAATATGTTTTTTTAATTTAATTTTAAAAATTTTTAATATATATATATATATATAATTAATATATACATAATATATAGACAAATAAAGTACATCTTAACACAAATAATTAACTTTCCATCCGCTTTCCTTACGATTTTAGAGGGATTAATTTTGGTGAGTTAAAAAAAAAGTTAATCTATCCACTTTTTCATCATTTCTTACCAAACATGATGTTTTATTTATCCCTCCAACTTTTCATCCTTTTATTTTTTTATCACACTAAACGGAGCATTAGGGAGAGAGTAATATTATTGACTAGGTTTGGTCCAAATCATATGGATTGTTTGTGTCTCCACCACTAAAAGTAGTTTGGAACTTCCTTCCATTTGCTTGGTCAGAACAAATTCATGGTATATCATTTACCCAAAACTAAATTCATGGTCAATCTTTGAAGTTTGTTGTATTTCTTTGTTTTTGATGTTTTCCATTGTTGGATGGAAATAGGCAATAATGTTGTCGTGTTGTTCTACAAACTGAACCAGAACTGCTCATTATTGCAAACAATTCTTGATATACTATATGGACATGTTTCATTTTTCATGATACCATAGTGAAAGATAGACTTAATGTACACTTGAAAATTGGAATGTCTTGGTAGATGGAAAACCATAAAAACAGATAAATGATAATACCTCTGGCCCTGTCAAGAATTTGTTTATTGGAAAAATGGGAGTGGTTTTCAAGATGAAATGGCTAATAGTATTTTTTGGCAATTGGCATTGTCACAGCAGCGTCCAAATGTACCACAGTTTGGTAACTGGGAAAATGAAGGTGCTGTTCCTTACACAATCTATTTCGACAATGCGAGGAAGGGTAAAAAGGGTGGGAAGATGATCAACCCAAATGACCCCCAAGAGAACCGTGATTTGTTTGCAAACATTCCTCCTCTAGATCAAGCTCCTCCTTCCAGAATTGGAACCGATCCAGGGGAACCAACTGGTCGTAGAGCAGTTAGGCCAACACATGAGCGTCCAGTGAGCAGCAGGGAGGATGGTAACCTTAGGCAGTTCACTGATTCTCCAGCGCGTAATGCAAATTTGGGCAATAGACATTCTAGTGAGTCAGTGCATCAATATAATGGGGGCCGTGGATCAAATTCTGGTCGACCTGTTAGGCAAAGTGCAGGATCTGAGCATAGCATTGACCGGTCCACAGACCATCCACATCACCAGGCAAAGCTTATGGGGAAGGGCAGTGGATCTCCTGCCTCGGAAGGAAAGAACTCGTATGACAGTAGCCATGGTACTCCTGGAAGATCCAGACTCAAGCCAGTCACTCGGCGAGATGAAAGTGTAAGTTTCATCGCTAATTTTCAATCATCCAAACATAATAAAGCACAATTTTGGAACCATTTGTTTGATTAACTCCCTCAATTGTCTAGCATCTGTCATGCATAAGCCTGTCTCCCCTGGAATAATTCCTGTTGTAACGGCAGGTTGATAAAGCTGCTGCAATTCCAAGATTTGGAGACTGGGATGTGAACAACCCTTCATCAGCTGATAACTACACTGATATTTTCAACAGAAAGCGACAGGAAAAGCAAGCTGAGGGTGGGAATTCGACAAGCACAGTTACTGATCCATCCTACAACCATATGAAGAAGCAAAGTACCAATGGTAATCAAAAGGTATGCGGATTTTTACTATTGTCAATCAAATGGCTTCGTATGTAGGGGTGCAATTCAGATGGGTTGGCTGGATTGAGAGGTCAACCTGGGAGAAAATTTTGATGCACTTTGGTTTGGCATTCATGAGTCATCTAATTCATATGCTTTCTCTTTCTCCTCTTTTTCTCAGGGATGCTGCTTTCCATGGTTTTAAATGAGGACCATCCTAGGATGAGAAACTGGTTTTTGACCTGTGAATGGCCTTATGCAGAGAACTTGTGGAGCTATGCATTCTTT
The DNA here is from genome assembly GCA_963454935.2 of Ilex paraguariensis. Taxonomy (NCBI): domain Eukaryota; kingdom Viridiplantae; phylum Streptophyta; class Magnoliopsida; order Aquifoliales; family Aquifoliaceae; genus Ilex; species Ilex paraguariensis. Next base: position 31,857 of record CAUOFW020004036.1, on the reverse strand, counting down.
CTACCTATTAGTGTTCCTTTTGTGACAATAAAATTGAAGTTTTGATGTGTGTACATTTTCTTTTTGGGCGTTGTCTTCTCTTCTAAAGGCTTTCTTCTGGTTGATAAGTGTGACATTTATTTTCCACATTCCTAATTGTAAACTAGAGACAAATTCTTCTAATATGTTCAATATATGCTTCAAAATTCTCTAGACCCTTTAGACTTCTCATGTTTTTTTTGTTAATCGTGTTGTCGAGGAACCAAATTGCAGTATGAATTTTCAGAAAAATGAAAAAACAATGGCGATTAAGCAAATATAAAGCTGTTGGCTGACCCCCAGGCTTATCCAAATTTGGTTATTTGTTGATGGATGTTTTGCGGAAGAAAGGTGCCAAAATGAAGCATTTGATCTCTTTCTGATACACTTAACATTGACATATGGTGTAGATTTGGGGCTTGGGGTTGCTCAAGGAAATGCATTCAGGGGTGCTTTCAGAGATGCATCCGACGGATCCAAGTTCCCTTTACCTACATTTTCTCTCGCTAATAGATCATTTGCCATCTATAGAGTGTAGTTTTGGAGGCAGTTGCTGGATATGAATTCATTGACAAGGTTAACAACTTAACATTGAAGCTGTGGAGTTGAACTGTGTCCAAACTTATTTTAATCAATATACCCTAACCAATGACATCAACTTCAGTTGCTGAACCTTCCTCTCTATGTTCACCTTAAATGTAAAAATGTTAGATGTATCCCTCCCTGCAAAAGAAAAAATAACTTCAAGTGTACTGGTGGTGTGTGTGGGGGTGTTTGTGGGTGGTTGTGGGGGGGGGAGGGGGGGGGACCCCTCAATTGGGCCAGGTTTGGGCTACTGGTAACCTTTTTATTTGGACAATAGACTACTGCTAGTGCTAAGTTTAGATCTCTTTGATTAGATGTATGATATTATGAAATACATGATACCCCTCCACTTTTATTCTCCGGCAACTCCACTCCATTTTTCTGTCCATCAAAGATTCGACAACCAAAGAAGTGAAAAAAGAAGAAATTGAGATATATAAGAAAGTGGGAGATGCATCCAACAATCCCAATTTGGGATAAGTTGCTATTCATGTCTAACACTCAATATGTCACTGTGATTCAAATTGTCCGACTTTCTTTTTCTTTTCTTTCGGTGAAAATTGATGTCAGTTCTTCTTCATGGAATCATGTTGATAGAAGGAAGAAAACTCCTTATGCAATAGTAGATTTGTCATAGGCCATATCACCGGCTTAACCGTAGTGGACCCCCAATGGGATGCAATAATGGGGAGCTTTTACCCCGTGCATGGGGTTATACAAAAATATAATTAAAAGATAGTTGTTTTTAAAGTATTTTCTAAACTCAAGCACTTTTAAAAATATCAATTGAAATAACGTTTTTNTGTACAAAAATATAATCAAAAGATAGTTGTTTTTAAAATATTTTCTAAACTCAAGCACTTTTAAAAATATCAATTGAAATAATGTTTTTTAGATCAAAATACGTTAATCGAAGTAACGTTTTTCTATTAGAAGATAAAAGGACATTTAACACCACTAAAAACGTCCATTAAACTGACATTTTTAGTGGAGGGGGGCAAAAACCTCTGATACAAAAGTTTATGGGAGAATTATTCTATCTTGACCTCATGAACTTTCCTCTCTTCTTCCTTAACCTTGGGAACTATCAATTTAAGAGCACCATTCTTCATCTTAGCCTTGATCTGATCAATCTTGTACACATTCGGAGGTAGTTCCGCCCTGCCCGATTATATCCGCTTGTGCTCATCCTCCGATTCCTTCTCGCCTTCCCTTTTGACGATCTGAGTGTTCTAATCCACCGTAATCTTCACCTTGTTCTTGTCTACGCCAAACATGTCAATTCAAATGTACAGAGCATCCTTATCTTCCTTCACGTTCCATCCTCTCAGCGATCCAGAATCCATTCCACGAGGTGATGAGAGAAAAGGGGTCTCCATCAAACAATGTAGTTAATCACATATTAAACTTCAAAAAATCTAACAAAAACTTCAGAAAAAAAGAGAGGATGAAGGTCAATTGATCGGAGGAATGGAACAGAACATAAGTGATTGAAAATTATTTAGCAAATATGCTTTGAGAGAATTACATTCAGACCCTTGAAATTTGTCACTTAATCATTTAGATCCCTTGATATTTAAAATATATTTAAAATATTATATATAAATCCCTTAAAGTTTATATGCGAGTAACACTTATACCCCCTGCTATAAATATATCACTTAATAAATTACACTCAGACCTTCTGAAGTTTATAAACATATATTACTTAGACCCCTTAAGTTTAAAATGTTATATTTATATTGTCTATTAGAATTTAATTTGATCATTTAAATGACCAAATTAAAATACCAAACTATCTCAATTAAAGCTAAAAGATATTGTGTCAATTACAATTTGATCCCTTGTTTAATTTTTTATTTTTATTTTAATAAATAGTATAATTATATACTAACTATGATTTTTTTTAAACAATTAGATTTTTATTTTTGGTTTTATTTGAATAAATGGTATAATAGAACATGAATTTTGAATGTTAAATTCATGTTCTATTATGAATGATTTAGACCCCTTGTTTATTTTTTAGTTTTATTCCAGTAAATAGTATAATTGTATATTAATTACAATTTTTTAAGAAAAAATTAAAATTAAAATTTTAATTTTATTTCAATAAATGATACAATATAATATGAATTTTGCTTGTAAAATTTAAAATATTTGATATTCTATCTTTGATTAGAGTATTTTTTATTTAAATATAATATTTTAAATTTAACAAGTCTAAATATTATATACTTATAAACTTCAGGAGGCTTTAAGTGTAATTTATTAACGAAAATATTTACAATAGAGTTTAAGTGTTACGCGCGTACAAATTTTAGGTAATTTGTGTGTAATATTTTAAATGTCAAAGATTTAAATGATAAATTTCAAAGAGTTTATGTGTAATTCTCACATAAGCTTTTGTATCAAACGTTCTTGTCCCCTCCACTAATAACGTAAGTCCAACTGACGCTTTTAGCGGAGTTATATAACTTTTATCTTGCCACAAAAAATTAGTTGATTTGATGTTTTTACTTAACAACATTCCTTGTCTTATCGTTTAAAAATTTTCATTTCAAATAACGTTTTTATAATTATATGAGCTTGAAAATTCTTTTAAAAATAATTATTTTTTGGGTATATTTTGATACAACCCCCGTTGGGGTAAAAACTCAATAATAGGCCCCTCTTTTTTCTTATAGTGGCCTATTATAATATGAATAACTTAAATTAACTGAAAAATATCAAATTACATTTAAATTTAAAATATTTTTTAAAAATAATTACTTAATTTTTTTAATATTTATATAAAAAACATATATATTTCGAATAAAATTATAATCGGATCGGATATAAATATATCAAAATTTAAATCTATGAAATATAAAATAACGGATTCAAATTCAAGTTTGGATTATCGATAAAAAATATTAATTCATATTCAGCTATTCAAATTCAAGTTTAGATCAAAATCTAATTATTTTAAGGTCTACTCAGAACCAGAACTGATAATCAAACATAGTTATTCGAGTTTAGTTCAGATTTTCCTCGTTTTGGACTCGATTCGGCGTCAGTTTATTTTTTAAATTAGTTGGGTTTGAACAATATAATATTTAAGTTAAGTTATTCAAACTCAGCTCGAATTTGGCTCAATATATTTAGAACTTGAACAATTTTTAAAACTCGTTTAATAAAATAAATTCGATAATCTCGGCTCGAAATTGTAAAATTTTCACTTTCAAAAAAACAAAAAAAAACTTACAAAATTTTTAAGAGTTGGGCTCGGGTATTATTATAAGGAAGGGGGACAGAGTTCGAACTTCGAACCTATGGTGAGAAGATCCAACAGCGGGCGGACCTCAAGCGCAAACACGCGCGCCAGTACGCTTGTGAGGTTACTGACAACAGCCATGGCCCTTCAATGGCCCCTTCGTCTCCTTCGTGTACTTCACGTCCTACATGGAATATAGAGACGTGTCCTGTTTTGTGGCCTCACCGACCCGATTTCAGAAAACACCAAAGCCCTAGCTAGAGGCCTAGACACGGAAGACCTTAAAGACAGACCCAATTCTACTTTCGTCTTCTGCTTCGCCATTTTCAGTACCACATAAACCTTGAGAATCAGGTATGATGATTGCTTCATGTAATCTTTCTGTTTTTGTTTTTTTGGTTGAATTTATGCCTTTTTTGTGGTCGTTTTAGGGTTCTGTTTCCAAATCTAGGTTTCGATGTCTTTTTTCTTTGTTTTTATCGGAAGATGTGGTCTACTGAGTCTTGTGTGTCTTGTTTATGTATTAGAGTTGTGTGTGTTTTGATTATCTTTTCTTTCTTTTTAGGAATTTGATTTTGTAACTGGTTGCGATGATAAGAATACTTGCGATCTTTTGCACGGCTAGGGTTTGGAAGTCCTTTTTTTGGGCAAAACTGATTTTACAGATTTTTTTTTTTGGACTGTTAGGTTTCGAAATTGGACAGTTTTCTCCTAAGATTGGATTTTAATTCAGTTGATTCGTGCATTCATGGTGAAAAATGTTTATATTTTGAGTTAGGACACCTGAATCCTGATTATTTGAAGGTTTCATCTGACGATAGCTCAAGAGAGTACAAAGTTTTTCTTTTTTTTGAAGTGTTCTACAGTCTAATGACTCATAAATTTCGTGTAATTTTCTTCTTAGATTCGGTTCAAAAGTCAGAAAATGTTAGTTCAAGTTTGAATTTTTATATCATGATTAATAAATGAAATTACATGAAGTTTAGAGTCGATAGCCGACACAAGATTTTGGGAATTTGATTTATCTATTGCTAGGTTTGAGGGTAGCATTGAGTGTTAGAAGTGAAAAAAACAGATGGGAAATCCATATCTAATGCTAAAATCTGCTTCATTTTCTTGGTTTATTATCGAAACAATAGAAACTATTGGAAAAGAGGAATCTTTAGTTTTTAATCTTGATGATTTGTTATCTTGGCATCTTTTATTGTTGGCATCTCTATAGAGGAAATTTCAAAGAATAGTTATTGCATGAGCACAAAGGAGGTGAGGTGAACCATTCATCTTTGGAACTAATTATGAACGATGTTTGAATAGGTTCTTCGATCTCTCTGTTTTCGCCTGATCAGGGGTTTTAAGGGTGTGATTCCTGTTATAGCATGAGTATGCGGGAGCTAAGGGCAACTCCTATAACGTACACGAGGAACTCACGTCGGAGGAAGGTGGCACTAGATTTGGATCTCAATGTTTTGCCACCGAGTGAGCACCGGGACCAGGAGAGGACTTCGGTTCATGGTGGGCCTCATGATGTGCAAGCTGGTCAACAAGACATTAACTTACTCCCTGCAGCGATTGATCTTGAGGTGCTTGATGATGATGTAATCATATCTTCTCCCAGGGCATTTGCAGAAGTATGTGTTTTATTTCTGGTTTCTAATAAGAAAAAGAATATTTGTTTTATTATTCATTTATATTTCATGAAGTTGGCAAGAAAAATGTATTTGGCTAGGTTGGGTAAAAATAAGATGGTTGTGTTAATTAGCTGACACTCGACATAAATCTTGTCGAATCTCTAATAAACATGAATGCATTTGGTGCACGTGATGTTTGTATTTTTATGGTTGTTCTCTGATTAGTGGTTACTGCTAATTGTAGTAAAATATTTTATTTATGTCAGGCTAAAAACAATTCCAGGAGGAATCATGAAAGGACTGTTGTGGTTGATGTAGATTCTGGTAGTTCAGGTTTTTCTTCACTCTTTCTATTTTGCTTATGATGTAGATTTGTATCCAGTGAAATGTGTGAGCCATTTTTTTTTCACTTTCTGTTTATAGATTTTTTGTTAGCTTTGTGTAATGGCTTTTGGGAGCTGTTGTAAATCGCTTCTTTGTTGTGTTTGCATATTAGTCCTTTTTATTTATTTATTATGGAGCTCGCAAAAATATCAAGTTTTAAATCATATTTATGCTGTCTAAGCTTCTGGGCTGTTTGCTGTGGTTGTATATTATGTTCGTTCCTCAAAACATGAAGAAATAGTCATTGGGGTGGTTTCAATTGTGCTCGTTACATAAGCTAATCTATGGATGAAAGAAAGTTGCTGGTAGATTTCCAATCCAAGGGTGTAAACATTTACAGTTTTTGAGCTTTGCACCTAATTTTCTTATTGGTTGGTGAGATAAATCTCTTGGGGTGGGGAATGAGTTAGTAAATCGGCATCACTTGGTCAATTGTGTAGAGTAAATAGACTACCCATCAGGGGAGGAGTTTTATCTAGAGGAAATGTAATTCCAATTTAGATTCTTACGTCTTACATTGATGAATGATGTAGAATTATACACCAAGTTCTAATTTTGCCACCACGTGGAGGAAGCTTGGATAAGAATGTGAGGCATTTGTTCATTTTGGAAATCCATACCAAATATTCAACTTTTAAGCATTCAATTCATGGTTCAAAGTAGCGGTCGATACCGATACGAGTCGGCGAAGTCGTATCTGACTCAACAATTGCCGAAACGATACCGTTAGACAATACATATAACCCCTGAGTCTCGAACAACTCGGCCGATTCGTTGGAGTTGTATCTGTGCCAATCGTGAGTCACCGAGTTATCATCACTGAATTGGCCGATACGGTTCTGAGATATTGCGGTATGACCTGAATCTTTTGTTGTGTTCAACATTTTTTTTTTAGGCCGTATTGTTCGATACGGTGTGGCGACATTGCAACCGATGTGTCCCAGAGTTGTCCGAGTCGATGATTGATACCACGACCTTGAATCATGATTCAATTATTATTCATATGCTTGTGGAGGGGCGAAGCTACTTTGAATGGTGTGGGGACACATGCCCCCACTGACTTTCAACTAACCGTTGCACAATGGTGTTAAGAAAATCACAAGTCTGTTGATTCTAATACAGTGCCCCCATTAACTTTGTTTAAATTGGTATAGGTACCTTAGTTGTCATTCAAACCAAACCAAACAAATGTTTGTTTTTGGACTGAAGATAATGAATGTAGTATGTCCTATTTTTATATTGACGGATGAAAAGAAAACAGTTGTACTGTTAACCTTGACTCTTTACTGGTAAGTTAATGTCCCATAACCCAGTAAAATACAATTGGATGCAAACTGGAAAGTATATTAATTATTAACCAAAAATAATTTTTTGCTCGTCAAAAGAATCAATTTCTCAACAAGATGAGTGATGATATCAATTAATTATTGCAATAAAATGATTGATTTTGTCAAAGACTCTTTGATTGTGGGTATTGAAAATAAATTACTGAGAAATTTAGTATAGAATTAATTAAATGTAAGCAATTTTGGGATTTGCAAGAATATTATGTCTCACTATAATACATAATTGAATTGAATGAACAAAGTATGAATTATCTTGTGCCTTTTTTTATTCATCTTTTGTTAAGGGTGATTGATACTGATTTTATGCTTTATTTAGTGACTTAGTCTTAAATTTTTGTCTATCTCTTATGCTTGAACTTTAAAAAAATTATTACATCGATGAATTTTTAATGTGTTGAGATAGAATCCTTGCTCCGCCCTTGTGCGCATGCTGGGGGATTAAAAAGAAAAAAAATTACTTTTAGTTTTGTTGGTCCTCCAAATTTTTTGTTTGGGTACAATTACAGTTTTCCTGACCTACCTTAATTAAACTCATAATTTCTTGTTACAGAATTACTTGCTGAAGAGGTGCTTCTTTCTTTAGGCCAACGCGTACTGCAATCAGGCAACTCTTGATACCTTCTGTTTTAGATCTTATTGGTTGCAAATAAGTTAGCAGCTGTGGATGTATACTTTTTCTTGGTTTTTGCAATTTCTCTTATGAGATAGAATGGTCCTTTTTATTAATTTCATGCAGTTTTCTTGGCTGACTTTATGTAGTATCTTACTTAAGTTTATTGGTGGTTTTCTTTCTTCTTATTTCCCGTATTTGTGGGGGTTGAATTCCGATTTATATCATTATCATTGCAGAAGAATGGTCATCTAGGTTGACACTTAATAACCGCCACAAGCGTAGAAGAGGTTCTGCGAACCAGACAATTATAAATTGTGACCACTACATAAACTTGGAAGGAAGTAGCAACTATATGGTAACATCTACATTTCTTTACACATTATAATTTTTCAGTCTCCATTGATGTTTATGTGGTGAATTGATCTGTTAAGTTGTTGACATTATATTAACTGATGTTTCCCCATTTTCTATTCCTTCATGGCTAAAAATAATAACATTTGAAATTTTGCTGTTTTTTTTTGTACTTGGTCAACTGGTCGTTTTGCCTTGTTTGTATTGACTATGTATGCAGCCAATTTGCGGATGATTTTCTGAGTTATTCTGCTTGTGTAAATGCTATTTACCCTACAAAAATGAAGGTGAAAACTCTTAGCGGCCATCATACAGCTAGTTTGGAACCTCCAACGGGGGACTAGCTTCCACATTTATGGTGAACTGGAGTGGTTTTTTATTCATATATGTTTGACATTCTATCCGTTTCTTGTTGTTTGATAACTGACAACCTGGAATGTTTTGGTTAATGGCCTAGCATATCTAGTTGCAGATATGAGTTGAACTACTATACGATGTCTTACTGAAATCCTGAATGTATCCATATTCACAGCTTCTATTTAAATTTATGCAATCTGTTGTTTATCCAATTATCAAATCCATAATTGAACGAGTCTGTCATGGGTTTTTTGTGATCTTTATACGGAATGATACTGATGTAAATTGTGAAGTGCCAGTGTTAGATGTGGCCCAACAGTTCTGTCATTGGTTGTGGTGCCTAGTGCCTACCATCTGGCAGACTCTTTAAACCAAGTATAAACTAAATTCCTTCATCTATTTTTTTATTGTCTGCTGTCTTATTTCCCTAAAAGTGAATTACCCACGTGGGGCACTTCAGTTTTGCCTTTAGGGTATAGGATACGAAAATTGGATGTTTGATGACAAAAACATGTCTTTGTTTCCTGGGCTTTATGTCATATGACTTAAGCAGTTGATCGAGTTATGTTTGGGATAATTATGCACCCCCTCAATCTTGCCACACTTCTCAAGCAATTGTTGATGCTTGTGGATTGGAGTACAACATCTGCATTCATCTCTATAAGATTCTTACCTTATTAATGATCTTTTTCATAGTCTTATACATCGCCAACATTTTATGGATCGGGACTGGTTTTTTTCGTAGCATGTATAAGTTCTGTATATTTGAAGTCCTTTGGAATAAGATTTTGCAAAACATTGCATTTAAGCTTTCTTGTAGAAGAGGAATCCATTAATTATTGTTGTAGCTGATATGTGACGAAATGACTTGCTTCACCTGCAGTGGTATCTGTGTTCCCTTCTGTTCCAGTGATCAGATTGATTTCATTTTTCCCTGTCTTGAGTTTTTTTATTGAACTTTACTGAGTTTTAAGATTTATTCATGATCAAATATGCAGAAAGAGAATGCGAGGAATGTGGCTTCACCTCCACCACCACCGCCAAAAGAGCCTACCTTTAACTGTCCTGTTTGCATGGGTCCATTAGTTGAGGAAATGTCAACAAAATGTGGTCATATTTTTTGTAAGGTGTGCATTAAGGCTTCAATAGCTTCTCAGAGAAAATGCCCCACATGTCGGAGGAAAGTCACCATGAAAGATACAATTAGGGTCTACCTGCCTGCTGCCAGTTGAGTGCAAGGTGTGTATACAACTTTGTAATTTTTTGCTTTATGATTGAAGGAAGACGTGAATCTGACTGATTAGTCAAACTGATGATTGATATGCTGTTATGATAGTACAAATCTGATTCAAAATACTGGCTTGTCTGGTGATATTAAGGATTTTTGCATTGGGTCTGAGTCTTTGAGTTATCATTACTCCAGTGAAGAAATCATGCCTATTTACTTCTCAGAAGAAAAGACGAACCATGTGCGTGTTAGATAGTGGCCCATTCACAGATTTATGTATTTGATATCAACATATACTGCCTTTAAGTTTTGTTTCCACTGCCTTTCTCAATCTTTCGTGATACGTAAGAACATTCAAGCTTCAAATGGTTTAAAATTTTTGATTAATGTGTGGAAGCTGATGAATTTCTATTCCTTAACAATCTTTTGGAAGGAATCTTTTTGTGTATGCATATTTTCTTTTCTTTTTGTTTTTTATCAGATTGAAAAATTAATTACATGTTACCACAGGACTCAGATAGGATTGTGCGTGCCGGGCTTTTCGGGTGTCATGTTTTGGCCAGAGTTTACCGTACCTCCAGGCCCAATGTTAGGCGGCTGTAATATTTGGTTACATTCTAGGTACCCCTTTGTGTATGCGTTTACTGTCCATGTCTATGTGACTTGGGCAAAAACTAAGTAATGCACCCCTCACTGGACACTAATACATTCCTTATATTTTTTTGCCAGATTATGGGACAATTTAACCTTTTGCTATCAATATTCGTATATCATATGCCATTTTTCTTGTAAATATATGAACTTGTATCCTTGGTGAGCTACTAATTAAATACGAGTTTTATTTTATCATTTGGTTTGAACTACTGATGGAATATATATCTGACAGGTGTTTGGCTTGGACTTCTCTGGCTTGAAGCAGGAGTGTTCATAGAGGCTGCTTTGGTGAGTTGACCATCGGTGTGTCATTTTTTAAACTTATTACTCAGGAACTCATAGTTTTAACGGTTAGAAAATGAAGTCCTTGGGCGTATAGAGTTGGAGTCGTAGAAACAGCTTCTTTGCAATACTAGGGTAAGACTGAGTTCATTCTACAGCGTCTTTGCAATACTAGGGTAAGACCGAGTTCATTCTACAGCGTCTTTGCAATACTAGGGTAAGACTGAGTTCATTTGACCCTCTTTCCATCTTGCTTGGGCTGCTCTTTTTGAAGAAAGCGAAGTGCCTATAGTCATTTAGGGTTTTGGTCTGAAAAATCAGTCGGGGGTTGAAGTAATCTGTGTTTTGGATATCTAAGCACCTCGAAGAAGAAAACTTGTGAAGCCCTCCCCTACTTTAAAGCTGCCTCTTCACTTCCTTTTACTTATTTCACTTGATGTATATGTCTTCTAATATACTAGCAATAATTCCGTACAGGAAGATACATTGTAATACGAAAAATTATTATTGATTGTGCAACATTTATATTTTAAGTAGTAATTTATCATTATTTTTAAATACGTAATTTAAAATAAAAGTGAACATATAGAAAATAAGAGAGAAAAGAAAGGTAGGTGTGAATTAGTAAGGTTGTCGGACATTGCAGTGTATTGGTTGAGTTGATAATTTGAACCGGAAATTTTTTTAGATAAAAATTAGATCGATGTTATAACTTTCTAGCTATAATATTAGATAGATTATATAAATATATTCAAATCATATAAACTTTTTTAAAAAGAAATTGTCTTCTAATAAAAGATCATCCCAAGTATATTTAAACTGTTCCAGTTAATTATTCTCAAGTTATTTCCTATTGGTGCTATCTAAATCCTTCCATATCATAATTCATTGGTGACCATCTCTGTACGGATCATCAATGTCCATTTAGTAGGATTATTAGTCCTTTTTTTTTTTTTNTAGATAGATTATATAAATATATTCAAATCATATAAACTTTTTTAAAAAGAAATTGTCTTCCAATAAAAGATCATTCCAAGTATATTTAAACTGTTCCAGTTAATTATTCTTAAGTTATTTCCTATTGGTGCTATCTAAATCCTTCCATATCATAATTCATTGGTGGCCATCTCTGTACGGATCATCAATGTCCATTTAGTAGGATTATTAGTCCTTTTTTTTTTTTTTATACAGAGCGTTTAGGCTTGTGTTAATTATTTTTTGGAGTTTAGCGGTTGACCATTATAACTATTTTATCGTCCAGACGTTCTGAGTTCAAATTTTAGGAATTTTTTGGGGTTAGGCATGAATATCTTAGTTTTGGCAAGGATAACTTGTCTTTAATTGAACTAAGAAAAGAATTAGTCGAGGTACGCAAAAATTAATCTTCAAACAAAAAAGCCATCTCACAAAGTCTGGTCTGTTAGGACATCTAATGGTTCTGAAGCTATAGATTCCAACTGTAGCCATGGGTGTTTATGGCCGGGTTGGGTTAGGTTTGTGAAATTTTTTNAAAAAAAAAATTAGTCGAGGTACGCAAAAATTAATCTTCAAACAAAAAAGCCATCTCACAAAGTCTGTGGTCTGTTAGGACATCTAATGGTTCTGAAGCTATAGATTCCAACTGTAGCCATGGGTGTTTATGGCCGGGTTGGGTTAGGTTTGTGAAATTTTTTTGGGGTAAAGACCGGGTAGTGTAGGCTCAAGTTTTTATCCAAGTGAGTTAGCAAACGGGTCGGGCTGAGCTTTGATAGAGGTAAGCTATCCGTAACCCAACCTGCGGGCCTGTGAGCGAGCTTGTTGGGTGGGTCTGTTCACTGATTTTTTTACATATAATTTTATTTAAAAATAATTAATATTTTTGTAATTTAATATTTGTATAAATTATATGTTTGAATCAAAAATAGTCAAAATGGATACAAATAAAATAATGAATAATTTTATTTTTAATTAGCGAATGAACTACATCTAATAGAATGAATACATTCCAACTAAGTTGACACCTATTCACTTATCTATCATTTGCATTACTTTACCTTTTAAAATTTTTATGTTTAATACATGGAAAATAAAATAATATATTATTTTTAAAATTTTAAAATTTTAAATTTTGACAATAAGAGATTTATTTCAAAGTTTCAAATTTAATGATTTAAAAGTATAATTTTTTTTCAAATGAAATGTGGGCGGGCGGGACTGGGCTGGGCTTGATGGGCCATGTAATGGGTTTGGGGGCAAATTTAAGCTCTCTTTTTAAGATTATTGGGCTTGGGTGAGCCAATTATCGGGTCTATCAAGTCTTAAGCTTATTTTTTTTCGACCGAGTAACGAAACCTGTGGGTAATCCGGCTCATGGATACCCCTAACTGTAACCATTGATGAAATGGAATTGAGCATAGCAACTGTTTTGGGTACATTTAAACTTTCGATTTTTTGGATATGTTATTCTATGATTAATTAATCAACGATAATATATTACAAAATATATCTCGAAATATAAGACTATAGTTTTAACTATCTTGAAAACAACCTGCAAAATATATAAATGCATCTCCTCAAATAGTATATTACAACAATTATTTCATATCTCAACTCTGACACAAGATTATCTTGAAAAATATTAAAAATGGGAAAGTATATAATACAATAGAAAAAAAAAATTTGCTCAACAATAAAAATATGAAATCATGAACTCAATTAATAAACAATTATGAACAGTGGAATCAAGAATTAAATTTGACATGTCTCATAGATCAATTAAGATCAAACATAACATTATACTCGGTTCATCTTGATGACATTACAAGTGACGCTTGAACATATAAATTCATACTCATATCGAACAATCATTTCTTGTAAAGCCACAATCATATTTTATAAATTATGTCTCAAACACACTTTGTACATATATTAATTAATCCTAAAATATTTTACCCAAAATCCAGATCAAATCAACAAAAATTATAGTATTAAATAGTAAATAGGAATACGAACTTGGAGACAAACATTAAATACTCTTTATAAAGAAATTTAAAGACATGAACATATATATTGTATACTACTCCATACCTTAATCATTAATAACTTCAATAGATACAAAATTTGAAATACCACGAACAAGATTTGACTGTTTAATATTCGATCCCAAAATCTCATAATTCTTTTCTTTTTTTTTTCTTTTTTCCTTCCTCTCTTTTTCTTCCCTCCTCCCCGGTTTGCTGACTGCCTGGGAGTCTCTATTTATAGAATGGGGTTTGGCAGGAGAGCCTTGGGCTTCAAGTTCATTACACCACGGTTGATGGAATGTGGCGATGCAAGGAAGTCCATGCCTTGGTTTTTTCTTTTTAAATGTGACACTTTTCATCTTTTGTATTTATATGTGTCGTACACATATTTTTACACACATTTTATCATTCAAACACTTTGAATATTTATTAAATCTAATCAATATTATAGTTGTTTTCTTTGACTCGTAATTTTCACGCAAGAAACTCATATTTAAAGTATATTTGTTTATTTAAAATTTTTTAAAATAAATTTTAATTATTATAATTAATAATTTAATTAATATGATAGAGATTACCTTTAATACGGGTCGTCATAGTACAAGCACATGGCCTTCCTCCGAATATGATCACATTAGAAAACACAACCATGCATAGAATGAGAGGATACAGAAAACGCAACAATGGGGTGAGGAGCTACAATCACTTGGGCTATGCTCTTTGTCATCCCAATCCTCTCCACTGTAGAGGCGGCGCTAGCTCCAGCGATGGACCATGCTTCTGGGTATGTGGACATGGGCGGAGCAGGGTTTGAGGTTGGTCAGAGAGAGGGTGACAACGGAGAGCTTTAGGGTTTCAGGCTCTGAATAATAGATATTTCATTAACGTCGATATATACGTATCGGATGTGACACTCGTTAAATATTTGATAATACGTATCGGATACACACCAAATTTATTCAAAATTAAATAAAATAAATGAATACTTTGCGGATACTTCCATATGTATAGAAATATTGTGTAATTTTTAATTTAAATATTTATTTTTTCTTTCGATTTCATATAAAATGCAATACATCAACAATAAATCCATATTACTTTGAAGATACATGGATGGTTTCTAAGTATTATTCACTATCATATGTCCAAAGAGTATAAATGAGTTGATTACAATACAATCTTAACAACAAACACATCTAAGCAAATTATTTAGTTATATTTTGTTTCTTATTCCTTTAATTAATCACGTTCACTTTATAAATATGCTATAATGTGATACTGGTGGCTTTTTGAAAATAAAATTTTTTTAATGTAGTTTATTATTGTTAATTCATCACTAAAAACTATAGTTATTAAGTTATTACATAATAGTACAAATATATGATATACGCTTTAATAAATATATCTTAGCTATAATTGTATCTTATTTTTTGGAGTTTTGCCGTATTGTCGTATCCATATCGTATTATATCCGTATCTTATATCTATATTCGTACTTCCTAAGTTTCAAGAGAAGAAGATGAATAATTATTGAAATTTGAATTTCAAATTTTATGAAAAAAATCCTACTTCCATATCTCCGTTGAGTGTGAATCAAGGGTAACTGTGTCACAGTTAAGAAATTGATTTAAACGTTGAAGACCGCTTTCAACTTCATAGAAAGGGCATTTTGGACTTATTTTTTTAGTACTTACTAAAAAAATAATAATAGAACTCATTCTCAAAAATGTTTAAGTAATTAACTTAACTCATTATAAGTTCTCCAAAGGGACTGGCCCAACAGTTATCACATAAATCTATTCTCATATTGAACAAATACACCCCTCNTTGGACTTATTTTTTTAGTACTTACTAAAAAAATAATAATAGAACTCATTCTCAAATATGTTTAAGTAATTAACTTAACTCATTATAAGTTCTCCAAAGGGGCTGGCCCAACAGTTATCACATAAATCTATTCTCATATTGAACAAATACACCCCTCTGTCATACCACACTCTGTAGGGCTACAATCATATTTTGTAAAATATGTCTCAAGTACATTTCATACATGTATCACCGATCAATTCTAAAGTATTTAGCCCAAAATATAGGTTAACCCAATAACAATTTCAGAATGTCATACTAATCAAAAATATCAATAGAAATATAAGTGTTAGATGATCAAAAACACACTCTTTGCAAAAATATTTATAAGACAGAAATATATTATATATTATCACGTACCTCTGATTTANGTGTTAGATGATCAAAAACACACTCTTTGCAAAAATATTTATAAGACAAAAATATATTATATATTATCACGTACCTCTGATTTATATCGAATCAAAATTGTGTGCTATATTAAAACGAAACAGAGTAATATTTTAAAATAATTATAAAATTAAGTCATTATAACTTATTTAAACCCAAGATAATTTTTGGAGTGAATAATGAAAAATATCGATCCTTGAATTTGATCCAAAAATATTTTAAAATGATCAAATTTAAGTGATTTGAGCCTATAGAATTTTTAAATCATAACTTAAAATTTTTACCTAAATTTTTTATCCCAAGATCAAACTGGACAAAATTTCTTTCTTTTTCCTGTCCTTTTTCTCCCTCCGTCTTCCTTCCTCCCTTTTTCTCTTATTTCTTACTCTACCTTTCTCCATAAAAAACTAGTAATTTATAGCCAAAGTTTGGCTTCTAACGTCACATAGATGATGGCACTTTGCTTGCATCACTTGAATAATTATTCATTTTTTGTCCATATGTTTTTTCTTTTAAGTCACTTGTCACATTCTTTTTTGTGTCCCCCACCCTTGTTTTTTTTTTAACACTTGTCTATTTAGTGTCACAAAAACAAGAACATTTATATTGAATCATTAAGAATTAACATATTGAATATGCGGAAGCATACCTGAATCCATAACAAAAGATTGAAATATCTGAGTCTGAAGCTTTATAATCTTCCAGATCTACACTTATTTTCTGTCTAAATTTTTATCTGACAATGAGAATCAGAACAATAGAAAAACCATAGTGTGATATGGGGACCATGACTCCTATCTATAAACATTCGCGTCTGTTTATAAGTAGTCACGCATGTTCGTAAACAATCGCATCTGTTCGTATTTTCTATTTTAACTCATCATAAAAATAGAAATTACGCTTGTCTCTACACATTAATGCCTACACTTTATAATATAAGGTCCCAAAACTTAAATTAATAAATTTAATTAGCCTAATTTTATTTGATAGCCTATAATTCACATTTATTTAATATATATAAGCTCATATATTTAATTTTACTCCATCACACATGTGACATACATTTTTGAATATATTCAATTATTCGTAGATTTTAGATATTTAATATGGTACTTTTATTTCAACATAAAATATAACATATATTATAGTTATTTGACTCGTTTTTACGTGCATAATTCATATTTGAGGTACATTTCTTTACTAATCTAACATACCAAGCCTACATTGTTCCACAGATAACAATAATTTCTCACTTTCCCGGCAAATAAGTAAACGATTTAATTCTCATATATTATATTATTTTGACATACCATCAATTTTTTCAACTATATTCACTCTCGTCGTTGAATTATTACATGTTTCAACAACCAGAAACCCAAAATGCTTGTGATACTTAAGGTGCCCATGAAATCATCAGAAACCATCAATGCTCAAGATTTTGTTGGGTTGTATATCGTATATGAACCGAGGAAAAATGAGACGTGTTCACACGTTGCTGCCAGCATTGAAGAATAGAG